>CM041782.1:109702718-110072638 GCA_023374045.1 Limonium bicolor | reverse complement strand
ATCAACAAAGACTATGATAGGATCGGGGTGCTGACCGAGTAGGTCTGAGGTGTTAGTCTCAGACCAACCCTACTTGGAGAACAAGTATTTGTAGAAGATAATTACACGGAAGCTTTTGTTTTAAATTGACAAGATAGGATTCTGCTTGTATTGAAATTCAATGCGAATTACAACCTAGCTTCCTATCTTGGGATTCGACAGAGGTATTCTGTCTCATCCAACACTCGCTCTACTCTCGGCTTTGATCAATGCGTCACAAGGAGTAAAGGGGAGTGTTCTATGTGTGCTCTCTAGGTAATAAATACCTAAGCTAATTAACACTATCTCACTAAGATCTCTCAAAATACTTTCTCTCTCAAAGCGGTGTTCCTCTCTCTCGGAATAATCTAGAATGCACACAGAAACTAATTACAATCATATGCTTATATACTTGCTAAGCAGTTTCCTAAATCTTCGGTAGTGTCTTCACGTAGCGGCTGCTTGACTTGGTTGCGCAAGTATAGGAGTTGTTCGTTGCTTCATGTAACACACCTACCGGTAATCACGCAATTATCTCCTAACCCATCTCCATTACCAATACACAAGCAGCGGAATCTTCAATACAACCGGGGGTGATACAACGCCGTTAGTCACCCACGTGACTAACAAGGCCAATCCCAACTCAAATACAACTATCAAATTACCATATCGGTCTGATGGGTCATTATATACCGAGTACTACAAACCAAACTATACAATCCATTCCTTGATCAATACTCAAAGCAAATACAACTTCAACTCCCTAATACACAAATACAATAACCATTCCATACTATACCGAGTTTCTACAATCATCAAGTTGCCGGTAACAATTCGGCTTACAATTCCACAATACACAAATACAATTTCTTAAGCAACTACCCATAATAGTAATGACCTCGTCCTACTCTCGAACGGTTGACGGCTTCGTTGTACCTGGAAAATAAAAACAGCGCCCCAAGGGGCTCAGCAAAATTGCTGCATATAACTTCCGCATACCCCGCGTACTAGCGAGGGTACGCCGACTAATTGGTCGAGAGCATGCGATTCATTTTATTTCAGACAGCATGCATACAACATACATTTTATATGTACATTCACAATCAGGTTCAACATTGAACATAAACACTAACACACACAAGAGGTTAGTTTAGTTTGTTATATACTTAGGCTTGAGGGTTTCTACCTCACTATGCCTTACTCAATTTCTCATTGTCTTACCCACTCTCTTGGGTACTCTTTCTCACAATCTCAACAAGTTCTACAATACTCAACTCAATTCTCCACTCAACTCAAATTCTCAAGTCGCCACACCATTCTCATTACTCACGTACTCGATACTCAAGTTCACCCGTCAATACTCAATACTCAAGTTACATGTTAAGTCATTCTCATGACCTCCGGGCAGGGTCATACATAAGACCCACCACCGGGCTCAAATACAAAAGGGGCTAAGCATTTAGCTCCTCAAGTTCACCAATGTCCAGTTCTCTACCGGACTACTCAAAATTCCCAAAACTCCACTCTCGGAGTCAATTCACAATCTCTAGGATTAGCCTAGAAGTATCTCTCTCGATATCCTCCATTAGCTTAGGGAATTCTCAATGTCAAGTATTCTAAGATTTAGGGTTTTAACCAACTTATCGAATACTCTCCTGTTCGGGACATTGTTCATTTTAGTCGGTTCCTCTCATTGGGGTTCGACTATTACTCTAAGGGGTTTGGTGATCCCTTGCCGTACTTTATTTCTCTCAAGGTTCATAATTTGAACAATTATTAATCCTTTAGTTATAGGTTACTCATATACTTCCACTATTAATTATTGTGTGGATTAACTCAAATCGGTTCTCTAACCGTTATCGGGAGGTTACTACTCCGTATACTTTCCCACGTTCTAGTGAGTTCGTAGTTTGTGTTATCGTTTCTTGGTTCGATAATTTTACTGTGTTTCCACGTTTTATTATTTCGCACTTGACCCTTCCTACGGGTCATTACTCAAACAAGAGTCATTTACGAGTCACACTACTAGGCACATTCACACTCAAGCAATTCATCCACAATATACATTTCATGAATTATACAAACTCAAGTTCAATTCATAATCCAACAAGCAACAATACATCACAAGCACAAGCAAGTGCAAACATTCCGATTTGTGCATTTATCTTGTTAGGTGATCACACAATCAAACAAGCACACAAATCGGGGTAACCAAATTAGGATACAGAGCATGAGGAAATCATACCTTTCACCGGGGTTAACTTTTCGGGTGTTCTCATGTTCCTCGGTTCACACTTGTTCCTCGAGTCTTACTCTTGATTCACTGATAATATTTCAGACATCTCCTTTAATTTAAAGTACTATGGTATGTAGACTAGTACTCCCGTAATTAACACCGTTAACCCATTATTCTTTGGTTTTGTTTATGTGCTCTTAAACTCACAACTATCTCAATCACTTCTCCAACTTGTTTACACTTCTTAGGACCATTAAAGGTCACCAAACAAGTCCTAAACATCACCTAAAACCAATACCATTCACTTCCCCATCATTAGACATCTTTAAAACACTTTCTGTTACAATTTTTGTAACACCCCAACTACAACAACGTACTTGAACAATACTTTGCAGCGGAAATCATAACTCACAACATTACTTAACTCCTTGGTGTTACACGCCGTTAGCCACCCACGCGGCTAACAAGGCTAACATACATACATCGTACCGGTCTGATGGACTAAACTCCCGAGCAACCACACATTAATCCCGTTCCATGTCCAACATTTAATATATACTTACATTACAACTGTACCGAGTATTTACAAACTAATGCCGATAACAACTTCGGTCTTACTACACCTACAATACACTCACAATCTGAATGACCACCCAGGTGCAACAACTACCCGTCCTACTCTCGAACGGCTTGCAGCTCCTTTACCTGTAGAGTAATGGGGGCCCCCAAAGGGGGTCAGCACCTTTGCTGGTATGGTAATCCCGCAGCCCGCATGCTACCGGGCCACGCACAACTATTTGTCATCTTAGCATGCGGTTGATTTATTTCAAACATGCACAAACTCATACACACATCATGCTTATAAGCAACATACATTAATGAATACTACACAAGGTTAGCACACCCAACATAACCACACACTTCACTTTATAGCATACACAACTTAATTTCACTCTTCTTAGAGTACATGAACTTCATTTAGGGAGTGCCGGGGTGATATAAGCCCGAGCACAACATACATACATTGTCTTACTTGAGTGGCGGCCTCATATAGGACCGTACACAACATACATAATTTCCCCCTAACTCCAATAGTGATGAGGTAGGTAAGCCTTGGTTAAGCTTGTGGGTGGTTGTAATTCCAGGAAGAAAACAACCATAACATAACAGAGAGGGAGTCGAAGCAACATAGGCGTCAACACCCTAACAACATTACACATAATTTCCCTCCTAGCCCGATATGGAGGTCGGGTAGGTAAGCTTTGGCTAAGCTAATGGGAGGTCGAAATCCAATGAAGGAAATCAACCCTTAACATAACAGGATGGGAGTTAATTTACATATATATATATTAACTCCCAAACAATACGCGCGACCGGAACAACCGGATTCCTCTCCATACATAACATATACTTATTAGTTAGAGATTCCCTTATGGAACTTATCACATACATACCTCACGTAGTGTTACTAACTTGGTTAGACATATAAGGGAGTAATACTCCTTTTTAACTAACATGGATATCTGTATCCGATAACAACGACAACATACCAAACAACTCACATACATCACATATAATCACAACATATACTAACGCACTGATAGCCGTGGTTAGAACGTTCCCATGGGTTGGGACGTTTATTCCGCATACCGAACTCTTATGTGAACCTAAGGTCGGTTATCTATTATTTAACACATAACTAAGGTTAAGCGGTATCGGAATTAATTACGCCACAATAATGAATTACTGTAAACTCATTTCATGCTTTATCTTGCAAGGTGGCAAACACACAGAAAACATGTTGGCATACAAGCCGGTGTAATCCGTTAGGACACAGGTTGCAAGAAACCATACCTGTCACCGAAGGTGTACTCTCGTGTGCCATCACATGTTCCTTGAATCTCTTTGAATAACTGACAACATTATTACTATCTTTATCAACATCGGGGTATAATATAATTATTTAACGTCTAATGCGCCCATGATTAACCCCGTTCGGTAGTTTATAACTTTACATTTTTATTACAACTTTTCACCACTCAATTACCTTTATAACTCACTTAATTTATCCTTAACAACCTTATAACATCATTACATATTAATCCCCATCATTTGATATCATTTCCTACCCTTAAACAAAATTTTTGGTCAACATTACCCTGTGTCCGAACTTGTGTCCGGACATCCAAGGTCGGACACAAGTCGAAACAAATTCTGGGAAAATTTTCAAGGCGTCCGAACTTGTGTCCGGACATCTAAGGTCGGACACAAGTCGAAACAGAAATCTGAAAAAATTTTCAAGGCGTCCGAACTTGTGTCCGGACATCTAAGGTCGGACACAAGTCGAACAAAAATCTGGAAAAATTTATACACGCGTCCGAACTTGTGTCCGGACATCTAAGGTCGGACACAAGTCGAGACTCAATTCTGGGAAAATTTTTAGACGCGTCCGAACTTCTAAGGTCGGACAGAAGTCCGGACATCACTCAACTCCGAAAAAATTTTTAACGCGACGGGGCATGTCCGAACTTCCAAGTCCGGACGGAAGTTCGGACGTGCCCAAATTTTCAATAAACAGAGGCAAACTTCTATCCATTCTTACACTTCCAAAAATCCATACTCACTCATTAAAATCCCAAGTCTTCTAGCACCATTTTGCTATCATTCTTGCACTCTCCTAACTCCATTACTTGTCCACCATTACAAAACCAAAACTTCACTCATTTCAACACTAAGCAACCCATTTAAACACCTTAATTCTCTCAACCATTAAACCATCATCAAGCACTCATTTCCCATTAAAAATTTGACATAACTTCCCCATAATCTCTACACATTCATCCTCATCAATTATCATCAAAACACAACCTCTTCATTCCTAATCTAGCCACACCCTTACAAGGGTCCTAACAGCACATACAAATCCTCAAATCTCATCAACATCAACATAATCACCAAAATCTCCACAAACACAATACCAATCTCAACCTTAAAACATTTGGCTCTTAAGGCCTTCAATTCCACTATAAATTCACAAATCTCTCCAACCCAACTACACACATTTTCAACATAAACTTCAATCCACGATTTGGGTTCATTAACTTGTTTACCCATCCCCAAACATTCAAACAATTTTAACAATGTTTAAGGTAGTGTTCTTACCTTATTTTCACAAGTTTCCTCAATTCACCTCCTTGCTCCACATCTTCTCCAAAATCGATTAAGAGGGTATGGAGTTTCCAGACTCCATCCCAACATCCAAGAACACAAAACACACTCAATTAATTATCTAAACCCTTAGAAACTCAATTAAATCAAAGGGCTATAATTAGGGTTTACCTTTGAAGCTTTTAAGAGAGATTTTCTCCCTTGAACCAAGAAGGAAATTTCTCCACCATTGAAGAGTCAATTTGGAGCTCAAGAACAAGAAGAAAAACAAGGTATTAACAATGGTGAAAAATTGATTACACCAAGAGATGAAGGGAAAATGACTTTTTTCTTGGGAATTTTTACCTTGGAAGGAAGAGGAGACTACAAGCTTCTCATTGGTGCCATTTTCACTTCAAATGGGGAAAACCCATGGAGGTCAATTTCATCCTTTTGGAATTTTGAAAAGAGGGGATGATAGAGGAAGATGAGAGGAAGAAGAATATGTAATTTGTTTTTGATTTGGGGCTCACATGGAGCTTGGGGATGAAGAAGGAGTGGAGAAGCCATTGTTGGCTTGGGTTGGAGCTTCCCATCAGCAGAGAGAGGGAGGGCGGCTGGGCAAAGGTAGTGTGGTATTTTGCCCCTTTGTTATTTGGCTCTCTCTTGACTTAATTAACTAGTTACTAGTTTTGTGTGAGTGGGCTGTCTACATAATAAAACCGGCCCACTACTGTAAACACGCTGGAGCGTTTTTTCGTCTTTTAACAGGAAACGCTCGTTTAATTGCCCGGCTTAGTACTATTCACTAACCGGGACTGTTTACCGGAATTTCCTCTTTCCTTTAATTTTAATGGCTATTAAACTCCCATTAATGTTTAATTATTGTTATAAAATCAACTATTATTTTTACGGGTTGTTTAACTGTTTAAAGTCACGTTTTCGGGTTTCCTCGAAAAACGCGCCTTAGACTCCGTTAGCGTTTTAACGCATTGTTTCGATCCGTTTCTTCCGGAATTTCTCCCACACGTTCTCAGTGTGTATTAAGGTATACAAATATTTATAACTCTAACGAAGGTTATGTACCTCCTAAAATAATTAAATACGTGTTTTCACGTTTTGTGACTTTTACGCATTTTCTTTTTCTTTTTGGTTTTTATTTCTTCACCAAATAATCTTAAGGACTTAATTAGCCTGAGAAAATCATAATTACATAATTACTTAACACATTAAGGTTTGGGGTATTTCAATTTTAGCATGGTCCGGGTTTGTGTCCGGGTTTACAAACCCGGACCAATCTCTGAAATACGTTTCTGCCACTTTTTCCATGTGGTCTGGGTTTGTGTCTGGGTTTACAAACCCGGACCACCCCCTGAAATGAGTTTCTGCCATGTTTTTGCTATGGTCCGGGTTTGCGTACCGATTTGCAAACCCGGACCACCTCTGGAACTGTCAAAATTTACAGTTTTTGGACAGTTTTCAACCCCTAATTCACCCCTAATCATTTCCTAACCTTTCCACATGTTTCCTACATGTTTAAACACTCTAAAACATGCTCTAAACCTCTTCAACTCATTGGTCAAACTCACCACTAAATTCTTGTCCATTTCTACAGATTTCCCATTCCCTCTGCTACACTAGCACAACAGTGCATTTGAAACTTCTTTTGTTGTTCCATAAACTTCCACCAACCTTACCAAATCATTCCTAGACAATTGCATTTTCTAAACTCAAGTTCACTCTTTATTTCCATGACTATACACACTAACTCATTTTCTAGAATTTCTAAGTCACCTCACCTCTTATGCTACAGATTTTTATACTCCTCTCTGATCCCTTCTCCTTCTTCCCTTCCAAGATTGTTAATCCACTCAACTCAACCCAAATAAACACCTAAGTTCTCTCATGCACCAAGTCTTCTAAAAACACTTATTTTCTACCGAAATTTTGCCATAATCTCACAATTAACCTAACATGTCCAAAATCATCCTTCATCACCAAAATCAAATCCTAATCGAGCCACACCCACAAGGGGTCCTACCAGCACACATAATTCCTCAAAATTTCATCAAACAACAATACCAACATATATACTCAATCCACTTGGCTCCAAGGCCCTTAATTCACAATTCAATTAATAAGTTCACAAATTCTCTCAAGCTTTCTCCAACACATTATCCAACATAAATTTCAATTCATAATTTGGGTTCATTAATTTATTTAACCCATCCCAACTACTAAAATACATAGATTAGGATTAAGGTAGTTTAATTACCTCAAATTCACAAGCTTCTCTTTCCATTTCTCCTCTTCTCTTCCTCTTGCCATTTTCAGTCAAGTGGGCAATGGAGTTGCCAAACTCCATTCCCATCATCCAAGAAACACAAAATTAACACAATTAAACTCCTTAACCCTTAAAATAAGTTCTAACTCAAAGAAAGGCTTAAAGCACCAAAGCTAGGGTTTTTACCTTTGGAGTTTTTGGAGGGGTTTTGACCCTTGAATCAAGAGAATGGTCTCACCACCATTGGAGGGTTGAAACAATGCTCAAACAAGAGAAGAACAAGGTATTACACAGGGGTTAAAATCGGCCAAGAGAAAAGGAGGAAGGAAAATGACTTTTTCTTGAATATTTTTACCTTAGAAGAGAGAGGGAACTCCAAGCTCCACAACAATGCCATTTTCTTCAGCAATGGGGAAAACCCATGGAGACGAATTTCTTCATTTTCAGATTTTGAAAAGAGAGGAAGATAGAGAATGATGAGAAGATGAAGAATATGTAATTTATTTTGTATTTGGAGCTTGTATATGGCTAGAGCAAGTAGGAGAAGGTGGAGCTTCCATGGTGGTTTTCAAAATCGTCTGCAAACCAGAGAGGAGGAGGGAGAATCGGCTGAGGAAGAAGAAAGAAAGAAGGGGAGGCAGTACGTGAGGAAGAAAGAAAATGAGAGGAGAGAGGAAATGTAAAGTGCTTTTCTACTCTTTCTTTCTTCTTTTCTTTCTTTCTTTACTAGCATAATGTGTGTGTGAGGGGCTGTCTCACTAATTAAAACCGGCCCATATATATATGTAAGCTGGAGCGCTTTTGGTCTTTTACTGAAAACGCTCGTTAATTTACCCGGTTTAGCACTATTCACTAACCGGGTCCGTTTTCCGGAATTTTCTCGTTTCTTTAATTTTAATGGCTATTAAGTTTCCATTAATATTTAATTACAGTTATTTGATGAACTATAATTTTTGCGGGTTCATTTGACCATTCAAAGTCACGTTTTCGGGTTTTCTCGAAAAACATGCGCTTAAGCTTTATTAGCGTTTTAACTCATTTTTGGAATCCGTTTTCTTTGGGAATTATTCTCATACATTATTTAGGCATTATTAAGCCTTTTAAATCCATCCAATACCCTTTTCAAGGTTGTATTCCTCCTAGGGTCACTTAACACTCAATTTAGCGTTTTTCGCTTTTTAAGCGTTTTTCTATTTTCTTTTGGATTTATTTTCTTTACCAAAGTTTATTAGGCACTAATTGGCCCTCAAATATCATATTAGAGTAATTTAATCACCCTAATTAAGTTCGGGGTATTTCAATCTACCCCCCTTAAAGAACTTTGCCCATAAAGTTAGTGAGTCTAAGTTTGTTAGTCATCAAGGTACTCAATACTAAGGTTATACTCTCTCTATAACCTGTCAGACTCCAATGACTGACTGAATACAAACCACATATTCACACAACATGTCAAGCATGCATAGCAACCAAAAATATCTTTGCCCAAATCTCTCAATGGGGGTCCATCCGCAGACAATTAAGCACTAAGTCCTCCCCCAAATCGAGTGATCCCTCAGGTACCGGTCACGTTTGAACACTTACGCTCTCTGGTTCACAACCATCATGACATTGAGCACTTACTCTTTCTGGCTCTACGGTCCTTTGGTTATGATCAAAATCATTTGCAACTCTAGAGAATCCTCAGGCTCCAAAGTGGGTACTTTTCTCTGACCGGACTACACATATCTGACGACCCTTGGACAAATACAAAACACACACTACAAACGTCCGACAGGTCACTTAGTACCCTTGCTCGTCCGTTGTAGTGGTTTCAAAACTATTCATCACCTCCACCGACTCACAACTAGCTTCACCTCCATGGTTCAACCGGATACCCGTGCCTAGCCATGAAAGATCCACTAGCGCCCGTGGGAGTGGTTTCAAAACGAATCCTCATTCTCAAGTTGAAGAAACTCATTTGCCAAAATCATTTTGGAAATTCATTTTGAAAACTTCAATGCAACTCCAAATTCCAATTTATGTTAGTTTCACCTATTACTAGTGTGTTTACTTGTGGCCACTTATACGGAGCTTCAAGAGTCATTCAACCCCAATGTGATCAGCATTGGTGTTGAACTATCCATCCACCCCACTTTGGTGTTCGGTTTCCCTTGATCGCTAGCAAACCAAGTTTCACCTCCCACCCCAATTCACACAATCAAATAGTCAAGCATTAATTTCATTTTATATCTTCTTAATCTTTCTAGTCATAATCATACAACCATACATTTACCAATTTCTAAAATTCCTTTACTCATTTACTACTCATCTCATCAATTGTTTCCCAATTTCTTCAACTACTATACCTAAGAAATTCCAAGGTTAGCTTTCCAATTAGTTCTTCTATCCTCAAATCGTTCACGAGTCAAATCAATTCCTATCCTCAAATTATTCACAAATACAACCAACTCAAATTACCTAGGGGACTCACTTCCCACTAGGTTCAACATCGGTTTCATACCGATTTATACTCATCAAACTCCTCCAACATACTCATTTCCCAAAACCATTACCAATCGGGGTTCTCATTCCCCATGGAGTTTCTCTACTCCATTCACCTCAATCTCTATACAATCAATACTCCTTTCCACTTCAAATATCACAATCAACCTTAATTACATTATGAATGGTATACCTATGTTTGTGTAACATAAGTACCAATCATCAAAATAAATTCTTTTGCGCTATGCGTATTGTAGTTTACGCACTTTCACGTAAAACATACATTTCGCAGTTTTCGCCCTACCCCAATAAAAAGGGATTACGCCCACGTAATCTACCATGTGTCAACATTGGACATAGGTCGGAGGCATTCAGCCGTCATGGAGTGGTTCAACTTCCATGCAGTCTATTATACAATGTATTCTGGTCAAAGGGTCTTAACCATATTGTTGGTTAGTCCCTGCACCAAGAATTCTCATCGGAGTTTATTTAACTCTTATCCGGGTTCGGTTCTAGCCTTAGAGGCTTCAAGGCGTTGATGATTAGTCATTTATTCACTAGGTGTACTAAACCTTAGAATTCTGGGCCCACTAGCTTCTGCTGCGCGACCTTGATAACTTGGGTTTATTCACCCTTCTTTTATCCTTAATGTGTTATACAATATCCTTTTATCCCTTTTTATCTTTGAATAAGGTTTATTAATCAAGCGTGGTATTCTTTTACCGTACGCGAACTCAATGAGTTACAGGTTTCTTATCCAGCTCTCTGGAATCAATGTACATACTATTGTGTACTTGAGTGATTATTCACTTGGTTCTCCCGAATTATTGTCGGTTGAGGTTGAGTCACTACTTAATTGTAGTGCTTCCTCTAGTACCAGTGGGTTTTGACTATGCCCACTTATGGTTCTGTACAAGTGTTCTTTCCTTGTATGACCTTGCATTTTCTATGCATCGGTCCTCATTACTTTCATAAGTTTCCTTCTACTTTTACCACAATTGACATTCTCCAAATTCCTAGCTATCCCACTCGATCATTACTGCACAAGTGCAATACCAAAACACTCAGTCCTACAGAGTGCAGAGGCGTAAACACTTAGCAGTAAATCTCTTTGAGATTGCAATAGGAATGAATATTGTTTCCTTCTTTCTCGGTCTGTCTACCATCTTTATTCATCAACTCCATCTCATTGTATGATTTATCCAGTTGTATTGGTCGCTTGTTGCACACCATGTTTATGTTTATTTCCAACTTTGGTCTTCATGGCATCCGCTATCATTTAGCTTCTGCTCATGTTTCTTTACCATTTATACAATGTTTCACCATTTATTTAGCTGATTATAGAATATGACATTCTTGTATATCTCTGAGCTCCTTGAGCGTCATTGATTTTCCACTTCACATTTCCACATGTGCTATTTCTTCTTAACCGATTACTCCTTGGTTTTCCAATAATTGCTATCAAAGCTTATCTTACGCTGCTTGGCAATCATTGTGTGCTCAAGCTTCACTACATTAGTAGTTCTGAAAGGGATACATTTTCAGACATTTGTTGAAGGTATCCTCTTCTTTGGGATCTGTATGTTCACCGCTATTGCGGTACCACCTTAACGAGGGGTATCCTTGCTCGATAGTTATTAAACAATCTTACTTGTGCCGTTCTTGGCAATTCTCCATATGGTTCTCAAAGGTTTTGCAACCGTCGAATCGTATTGTAATAGTTTCAATGCATACTAGCCCTGTTGCCTAGAGTTCTGCTCATCTTAGGCTATTCACAAGCATCATTCTCTCCGTATACCATCAAATGGTTTGGAGGTAACCTTGGGCTCCTTGATAGGATCAATGCATCACGCTTCCGTCCGTTGGATGCCCTTCAAGTGTCTTTGTCTTGATTGGTAGCTTTCAATAATTCAGGGTATCCCCTGGGTAAGTGGGATCTCTTCGGTGTTCTAACCGAGTGTTCGTTATAACTCTGGTGCTCTTATTACGATACTTCATTCAACTATGTTGACTTTGGTACCCTTTATGGATTGCTCCTGGGTGTTGTTGATTATGTCGTTACATCCGGCTAGCATTTGAGTGTGTTCAGTTTACTCCACATTGCGGTACGGATTTCAGGTTGTCTCGTTTAGGGTTATACGTCTCCCGTTCTTAGGGTTGACTACAATACTTTTCTTATGGTTTTAACCGGTTTGGTATTTCCTTCGGTGGTGAACGGTATCCTCCGGTACCTTAGATGATCACTCTGGGTACTTATGGTGGGTGTTTGGGAATCCCATCCCGTTCATTGAACATTGAGGTGTTCATGCTAGCATTTGCCTCACTATGTTTAGACCGGGTATCCATTCCGGCTATTTCATGCTTTTGTTTCAAATTCTGGAGACATATCCAATGTCTTTTAGTCAATTACTGGTGCTTCTCGCACCTTTTAACTCTTAATCATCCTCCTGGAGTAAGTTCTTGACTCCTTTAGCTTGTAAGCTCGTCTGAGTTCTTCGATTATTTGAGGTATTCAACTGTTTCGGTCAACATTTACCTTATGGTCCGTAGAACGGAGCTGACGACCTCCCGTGTTTCGTACACTACATGTATACATATGTGGGGTACCATATTGGTACGTTACCACTTACTTGATTAACTCACAAAAGGGTCTGTCAGGCTCGCAAGCTCCTTCGGAGTGCGGTCGTCCCACATCCCGTAATTGGGTACATTCGTAGTGCTCGTCACACGCCTAGGTGAAGTATTCTATTGTCAACTCCTCTTGTATCATTCTATGATACTTACCGTGATTCTTCTGGTTTGGTTTTAAAAACTGAGGTTTAGAAGAAAGGTTGAGGTTTTGAAAGAAAAGGTTTGTGTTTGAAATAAAATTTTGGGTCTTGAAAGAAAATTTTCATGGCGTTGCCATGTCTGAGGTATTGACCAAGTCTAGCTTCCTGCTGACTGGTATGTTCGTTAATATAATGGTCAGGCGGTTAGGCCGTTCCAAGGTTTGATTCTTCAAGTCCTTAGGATTAGTGATTCGATGTATGATCCATTGATATGGTGGTACTTTTAGTAAGTACTTGCTGGTTGTCAGAAGTCTTCCAATTCGCCTAGTTGTTGCTGCACTTGCCTTGGCAACTGCGCGGGTACGTCGGTTTTCTGGTTAAGAAACACCGGTTACGGTGTTGTTTCCATCCTAATTTGGTGATTTTATTGGATCTTCCTTTGATCTTTTGATCTTAGTGATCAACCTCCTGTGTAGCTTCTCTGTGTCCTAAGGTTGTTGTTAATTCGGGTGCTTCCCGATCCCTGTGGTACTCCATGTACCTTTCTTCATAGCTCGTTCCCACACTTGGCGGTGGTTACCGAGGTTTGACAATTTCTTAGGAGCTACTTCGTAGTCCTGTTGGTGTAAGCTTAATGATTATTCTCATAGTTGTCTGGACTGTGTTATTTGGGTATTACCGCCCACTGGCGTTGTAGGTTTAGAGTTATCCAATCTTGACTATTTCCATAGTCGGTTTCTATACCGTTGTTGGTATTTTCAAGCGTTGCAGTCCGCAGACTCTCTTGCCCTGGGTTTCATAACTCCGTTTTTCCACTTCATTGCATAGCTATGCTTCCCTTCTTGTCTGTTGCGCATGGTTCTCGCGACTGTGAAGCACGTCGTCCCATGATGTCGCAAATTTAGTTATCCTCTGGTTAGGATCTTCAATCTTCTACCGTTAAGTACGGTTATTGTTGTTCAAATGGAAACCGTCTTCGGGATTTCCAGTTCTTGGAATCTACCATATGACAGGTTCTTTCTCTTTACAAAGTTTGGTTCACAACTACCAGATCGGGTTTTCCCGAATGTGAGAGGTCTTTCCATCTCTCTAGCGTTCTTTTCCCAACTTATAACGGGGGTTGCGGAGGGCGGGATTGGTTATGTAGGTATCCAGATCACACTGGAAGTTCCTATCTAGCGTATCTCACACGTTAACACTCAACCCTTAGCCCTAAGTCTCTAATTCCCAACTCGGTATTTTCCTAAACTCGGTATTTAGACCATCAGAGCGATACTTCGCTCTGATACCACTTTTTGTAACACCCTACCGGTAATCACGCAATTATCTCCTAACCCATCTCCATTACCAATACACAAGCAGCGAAATCTTCAATACAACCGGGGGTGATACAACGCCGTTAGTCACCCACGTGACTAACAAGGCCAATCCAAACTCAAATACAACTATCAAATTACCATATCGGTCTGATGGGTCATTATATACCGAGTACTACAAACCAAACTATACAATCCATTCATTGATCAATACTCAAAGCAAATACAACTTCAACTCCCTAATAAACAAATACAATAACCATTCCATACTATACCGAGTTTCTACAATCATCAAGTTGCCGGTAACAATTCGGCTTACAATTCCACAATACACAAATACAATTTCTTAAGCAACTACCCATATATAGAACCCTCCTACTCTCGAACGGTTGACGGCTTCGTTGTACCTGGAAAATAAAAACAGCGCCCCAAGGGGCTCAGCAAAATTGCTGCATATGACTTCCGCATACCCCGCGTACTAGCGAGGGTACGCCGACTAATTGGTCGAGAGCATGCGATTCATTTTATTTCAAACAGCATGCATACAACATACATTTTATATGTACATTCACAATCAGGTTCAACATTGAACACAAACACTAACACACACAAGAGGTTAGTTTAGTTTGTTATATACTTAGGCTTGAGGGTTTCTACCTCACTATGCCTTACTCAATTTCTCATTGTCTTACCCACTCTCTTGGGTACTCTTTCTCACAATCTCAACAAGTTCTACAATACTCAACTCAATTCTCCACTCAACTCAAATTCTCAAGTCGCCACTCCATTCTCATTACTCACGTACTCGATACTCAAGTTCACCCGTCAATACTCAATACTCAAGTTACATGTTAAGTCATTCTCGTGACCTCCGGGCAGGGTTATACACAAGACCCACCACCGGGCTCAAATACAAAAGGGGCTAAGCATTTAGCTCCTCAAGTTCACCAATGTCCAGTTCTCTACCGGACTACTCAAAATTCCCAAAACTCCACTCTCGGAGTCAATTCACAATCTCAAGGATTAGCCTAGAAGTATCTCTCTCGATATCCTCCATTAGCTTAGGGAATTCTCAATGTCAAGTATTCTAAGATTTAGGGTTTTAACCAACTTATCGAATACTCTCCTGTTCGGGACATTGTTCATTTTAGTCGGTTCCTCTCATTGGGGTTCGACTATTACTCTAAGGGGTTTGGTGATCCCTGCCGTACTTTATTTCTCTCAAGGTTCATAATTTGAACAATTATTAATCCTTTAGTTAGAGGTTACTCAAATACTTCCACTATTAATTATTGTGTGGATTAACTCAAATCGGTTCTCTAACCGTTATCGGGAGGTTACTACTCCCGTATACTTTCCCACGTTCTAGTGAGTTCGTAGTTTGTGTTATCGTTTCTTGGTTCGATAATTTTAGTGTGTTTCCACGTTTTATTATTTCGCACTTGACCCTTCCTACGGGTCATTACTCAAACAAGACTCATTTACGAGTCACACTACTAGGCACATTCACACTCAAGCAATTCATCCACAATACACATTTCATGAATTATACAAACTCAAGTTCAATTCATAATCCAACAAGCAACAATACATCACAAGCACAAGCAAGTGCAAACATTCCGATTCGTGCATTTATCTTGTTAGGTGATCACACAATCAAACAAGCACACAAATCGGGGTAACCAAGTTAGGATACAGAGCATGAGGAAATCATACCTTTCACCGGGGTTAACTTTACCGGGTGTACTCATGTTCCTCGGTTCACACTCGTTCCTCGAGTCTTACTCTTGATTCACTGATAATATTTCAGACATCTCCATTAATTTAAAGTACTATGGTATGTAGACTAGTACTACCGTAATTAACCCCGTTAACCCATTATTCTTTGGTTTTGTTTATGTGCTCTTAAACTCACAACTATCTCAATCACTTCTCCAACTTGTTTACACTTCTTAGGACCATTAAAGGTCACCAAACAAGTCCTAAACATCACCTAAAACCAATACCATTCACTTCCCCATCATTAGACACCTTTAAAACACTTTCTGTTACAATTTTAGCATGGTCCGGGTTTGTGTCCGGGTTTACAAACCCGGACCAATCTCTGAAATACGTTTCTGCCACTTTTTCCATGTGGTCCAGGTTTACAAACCCGGACCACCCCCTGAAATGAGTTTCTGCCATGTTTTTGCTATGGTCCGGGTTTGCGTACCGATTTGCAAACCCGGACCACCTCTGGAACTGTCAAAATTTACAGTTTTTGGACAGTTTTCAACCCCTAATTCACCCCTAATCATTTCCTAACCTTTCCACATGTTTCCTACATGTTTAAACACTCTAAAACATGCTCTAAACCTCTTCAACTCATTGGTCAAACTCACCACTAAATTCTTGTCCATTTCTACAGATTTCCCATTCCCTCTGTTACACTTAAGCACAACAGTGCATTTGAAACTTCTTTTGTTGTTCCATAAACTTCCACCAACCTTACCAAAATCATTTCTAGACAATTGCATTTTCTAAACCCAAGTTCACTCTCCATTTCCATGACAATACACACTAACTCATTTTCTAGAATTTCTAAGTCACCTCACCTCTTATGCTACAGATTTTTATACTCCTCTCTGATCCCTTCTCCTTCTTCCCTTCCAAGATTTTTAATCCACTCAACTCAACCCAAATAAACACCTAGGTTCTCTCATGCACCAAGTCATCAAAAAACACTTATTTCCTACCGAAATTTTGCCATAATCTCCCCATAAACCTAACATGTCCAAAATCATCCTTCATCACCAACATCAAATCCTAATCTAGCCACACCCACAAGGGGTCCTACCAGCACACATAATTCCTCAAAATTTCATCAAACAACAATACCAACATATATACTCAATCCACTTGGCTCCAAGGCCCTTAATTCACAATTCAATTAATAAGTTCACAAATTCTCTCAAGCTTTCTCCAACACATTATCCAACATAAATTTCAATTCATAATTTGGGTTCATTAATTTATTTAACCCATCCCAACTCCTAAAATACATAGATTAGCATTAAGGTAGTTTAATTACCTCAAATTCACAAGCTTCTCTTTCCATTTCTCCTCTTCTCTTCCTCTTGCCATTTTCGGTCAAGTGGGCAATGGAGTTGCCAAACTCCATTCCCATCATCCAAGAACACAAAATTAACACAATTAAACTCCTTAACCCTTAAAATAAGTTCTAACTCAAAGAAAGGCTTAAAGCACCAAAGCTAGGGTTTTTACCTTTGGAGTTTTTGGAGGGGTTTTGACCCTTGAATCAAGAGAATGGTCTCACCACCATTGGAGGGTTGAAACAATGCTCAAACAAGAGAAGAACAAGGTATTACACAGGGGTAAAAATCGGCCAAGAGAAAAGGAGGAAGGAAAATGACTTTTTCTTGAATATTTTTACCTTAGAAGAGAGAGGGAACTCCAAGCTCCACAACAATGCCATTTTCTTCACCAATGGGGAAAACCCATGGAGACGAAGTTCTTCATTTTCAAATTTTGAAAAGAGAGGAAGATAGAGAATGATGAGAGGATGAAGAATATGTAATTTATTTTGTATTTGGAGCTTGTATATGGCTAGAGCAAGTAGGAGAAGGTGGAGCTTCCATGGTGGTTTTCAAAATCGCCTGCAAACCAGAGAGGAGGAGGGAGAATCGGCTGAGGAAGAAGAAAGAAAGAAGGGGAGGCAGTACGTGAGGAAGAAAGAAAATGAGAGGAGAGAGGAAAGGTAAGGTAAAGTGATTTTCTACTTTTTCTTTCTTTCTTTCTTTACTAGCATAATGTGTGTGTGAGGGGCTGTCTCACTAATTAAAACCGGCCCACATATATATGTAAGCTGGAGCGTTTTTCGTCTTTTACTGAAAACGCTCGTTAATTTACCCGGTTTAGCACTATTCACTAATCGGGCCCGTTTTCCGGAATTTTCTCGTTTCTTTAATTTTAATGGATATTAAGTTTCCATTAATATTTAATTACAGTTATTTGAAGAACTATAATTTTTGCGGGTTCATTTGACATTCAAAGTCACGTTTTCGGGTTTTCTCGAAAAACGTGCGCTTAAGCTTTATTAGCGTTTTAACTCATTTTTAGAATCCGTTTTCTTTGGGAATTATTCTCATACATTATTTAGGCATTATTAAGCCTTTTAAATCCATCCAATACCCTTTTCAAGGTTGTATTCCTCCTAGGGTCACTTAACACTCAATTTAGCGTTTTTCGCTTTTTAAGCGTTTTTTATTATCTTTTGGATTTATTTTCTTTACCAAAGTTTATTAGGCATTAATTGGCCCTCAAATATCATATTAGAGTAATTTAATCACCCTAATTAAGTTCGGGGTATTTCACTTCACGTTCTCATGTTGTGCACGTTTCCACGCATCCGAGATTTCCGCAGCCACTCAGTAGTGTCGCGCCTTTGGCAGATCAGAGACAAGTGAACAGGTCTTGCTGCAGAGGTACTCGAGCTGGTAAGTTGCGACACCAAGTCTTTCTGCAGAGCTACTTTGACTGAGGAGGCAATCATCTGCAAAACTAAGTCTCCAACAAAATTCCCCCTTTTTGCTGATGATGGCAAACTCAGTGTATCCGGCGTAGACTTTGAAGTTTTAATGAATGTACCTGCAAAAAGAACAGATAGCAAGGCAGAGCAACTATCTCGGGAGAACAACTCACTGTTTGTTCCCCCTTAAACAAATATTCCCCCTTAAGTTAATGCAGTTGATAAGAGCAGATATAAACTATAGTACGAAACTACTTCAAATACTATTTAGCAGGAATAAACCAATCCGAAACAGATGAGGCCTTTCGAGGCACTCAGCATCCACACATAGTTACCCGCATAAACCAGCCGCGGGATACATCGCTTCCCCCGTTTGCCAACATCAGGGGAAACGCATTAACAGTATCCAAAAAACACATAATCCAAAAAGTCATTAAAACAATCCACCAGCGCAAATCCAAGAGTATTAAAAAGTCAGTCAATCCTAAGAGTTTGAGGGGGTGGGGTAAAGAGTTAGTCATCTCCTCGATCCATTCCTTTGTCCTCATCCGTGCTCCATCTTCCCCCGAAGCCTCAGCATCATCCATTGCCTTCGCCGCCGCCAGGGTTTCAGCAAAAGTCTCCCTGAACTCCTCCGCCAGCTTCTGGACTCCTCCTGCAAAGATATTCATCGTCTGTTTGTGGTTTTGTTGAGGACGTCGATGAGCATGTCGATCTTTGTGGATAGAGTGGCGAGGTTGTTCGCTATCGCAGCTACCCGTTCAGACAGAGATGTTGTGTCAGGAGGGGATGTGGGTTTTGGAGGGGCTTGTTTTTTGGATGGAGGATTTGGCTTGGAGACATACTTGTTCTGAAAGGATGGTGTTTTGTTATACAAGATCTGGCCAAGAATGTCAGTCTCGGTGATACGACTAGCTTTTGAGGGATCGAGGTTGACTTCACAGTGGGTGAGGATTTTTGGGAGCCAAAAGATATACCCCAGAGAGTGTCGGGGTGAGGAGATGGTTGAGGCTATGTGATTGAGGATGAGCTTTGGGAGGTTTATTTTTTGGTGATGAATGAGGCAGTACATAATCGCAAGATCAAGTGGGCGGACAAACTGATTTCCTTCCTTTCTAGGTACCAAGTTGTTTATTACCAAGGTATGAAGCATTTGGTGTGTATTAGACAGAGCGGGTCGGTCTAAAGAGTGACCGACTCTGCTATTGGGTAAAAAGAAATCATAAACTTCCTTAGTAGTTATGAACCCGAGATCAGGAAATCCAGCCCTATCATAGAACTCTAGTCCGCTAGTTGGAATTGCAAGATGAGTTGCAATGGAGTTGGTATCAAGGATGATAGCTTTGTCATGTACCTCAGTCATTATTTTGCCTTTGCGAAAGACGCAATTTTGGTAGAACTGGTATGCCTCATTTTCATGGTAGGTCTGAATGCCTGCAAACGATTTATTTGATGTATTAAATGCTAAGAATTAATCCTAGAAATAAACAAATCAATAGATCGTCGGGTTGCAAAAATCCCGGTCGTAGTAGTATAACAATTTAGAAGCGACCAGGTGTCAATCCGCGGGACTTGATAAAGTAAGTCTAGCCTACGACAATGGGTAATTCAAAAGGGGTTGTTTTGTTTTGGGATTTGAATAAATAACAAGAATGAAATAATTAAAATAACAGTCAGCTAAATAAATAACAGATAAAATAAAGTGATAGATGAATTGGATGAAAAGGGACTCTGGGTTCAGGTTAAAACCGTTTGATTAATTATGTCTACTGGCTAATTAAAGACAGATTGGCAATATTCCTATAATTTTCTTAAGAGCTAAATCATAGTCTCAGAAGAACTCATCTACCAGAAATGCAGGACCTAGTCTAGGCTCAAGCAGAAACACATGTAAACGGATTAAGTACGAGGAATAATAATTTGCGTCTGCAGGAATAATTAATTAATCCAATTAATAATTCCACAGATATACAGATTAATTTAACCGATCTATTTATCACTTGGTCGGATCAAGATAGATTTAGTAAAGCAATTTAATAAACTCATGACATTTATTAAAAAGCGCAAGAATAACATTAATCGTAACAATCCGTAATTAATTAAAACCAGTAAATGTAATTAAAACAAACTGCAATTAAACCATCACCCAGAGTAAATATAATCTACTCACTCATTATTTTAAAGATGTAAATAAACATTAAAACAATTATCAAAAGTTATGGAACAACCAAGAATGTAACATGTAACAAACATATAATAAGGTAAGTTTAGTAAAAACCCCTTATTAAATGTCCGGTCCGGTTTGGTTCTGTTTCTTTTATTGTGTTCCGGTTCAATTCAATCGGCTCGCTCTGTTCTCCTTCCCGACTCGGATTTGTCGTTCTCTGAATTCTCGCCCTCGCCTTCTCAGATTTGTCGTTCTCTCGTAGCTCGCCCGTGTCGGTTCTTCCCATGTCAATCTCGAGTTCTCGATCTCGCCGCCTCCCACCGTTCGCTCTCCTTGTACAGTCGACAACGAAAAGAGACGATGTTGGCGGTGGCGATGCGGATGTTGACGATGATGAATCGTGGTGTGGATGGTGACTCCTCTCGCCTCCTCTCCTCGTACAATCGATTCCGATGTTGAAGGTGGTCGAGTGGATGACGTTGAAGATGCCGGTTCTTTGTATGTGATAATACGATGGCTACGTGATGAAGATGGCGATCGAACAGAGTGAACGGTGAGTTGATGAGAATGAGAGAGAGGCGCGAGGTGTGAATGTCGGTTTTCGGTGTGAACGGCGTGAAAGTCTCGGTGATGCGTGAATAATGAATGGTGAAGTGGTGAGATGAGGGTGGTGCGGTGCCGTGCTGTGGTGTTGTTGGGGATGGAGTTCCCAGTGGTGTCGATGGTGCAGTTGGTCACGGTGGTCCGTGGTGATGAGGTGAAGACGGTGATATGAGGATCGTCGGTGAGTGATGATGAACGGTGAGTGAATGGCGTGGTGAAGGTGAGGTGATGCGGTGACCGATGATGCGAATGGAGTGTGACGATGGATGAGTGGTGGCGATGGAGTTGTGCAGTGATGGTTGTCGGAATGTGAATGTGATACGGTGGAGATGACGAGGATAGATGGTGAGTCGGTGAAGCGAGGGTGGCGATGCCCAGCTCGACTGGTGCGGTACTGCGTGGCGTTGATGATATACGGGTGTCTGCTCCATGAAATAGTGCGATCCCAGATGATATTCCCTCTGCTAATATTCTCCGTATGTCTTTTATGCCAGCTCCAAAAAGTCCCCAATATCATGGGTTTAATCAATATCATATATGATTGTAGCTATTCATGAGTAATCGGTCCATCTTGTCTTTGTCGGTTCAGTTTGTACGTGAATGGTGCTCCACATGTGTATGTCAATGAAAAGAAAATTAATCCTGCAGCCCATGTATGATGTTCAAGTGGTAGGTAAGTCCATAAGGGCCAGCCCTTTAATGATTTCCAAATGATGATAATTTCCATGGGCCGTGAGTGTGGTGAAGTCCACGTGATTCCATGATGCAGCAATCATATATTTGGAGTGTGAATTTCCATGACAGAATGGTGTGCTCCAGCAACATGTATATGATTAATTCATCATGAGTTAATCATAAAATAATGTATGTAACTCCAATGCATTTTTCCTACATTTGACATATAAAATATATCAGTTCACATCAAAAAATAAATCTAAGTGAAAACATGTGATAAGTGAGAAATATGAGATGAATTGTTATAGAAATAGGAAGAATTAAAGCCCTAAAAGTATATATATTTCACACTTATCAATGCCGTGGAACAAGTGTATCCAGTTTTGAAAGCGGAGCATCTCCTCAAACATGTCAAACTCCATTGAGTGGAGCCACTCCAGGTCGAGTAGCTTTCCTTTCACCAAGTTGCGGGACTCGGCTGAATCATCGGGTGGTAGGGTGTAGATGGCAGAGTGAGTGTCGATCAGGCCTAGCCTTGGAGCAGGTGATGGCGGGATAGACTCAGAGCGAGGACGGAGTCGCTTTCTAGTAGAAGTTGTTGCTGTGTCGGAGTCCACCTGAGTGGATGAGTTGGTGGTGCTGCGCGGCTTTTCTTCAGCTTGTGATGTCGTGACTACTAGGGATGGTGCAAGACAGGAACCTCAGGAGTGGGTTTCGAAGATGACGGTGGACACTTAGCCTTTGATCTTAGGGTTCGAGTAGCTGGGGGTCTGGGGACATTGGACTTGGAACGGCGGGTTTTCTTAGGAGGAGGTGAGTTTTCAGGAGCAGCTGGTTGGATTTCGAGGTCATGTACCTCTGTAGGTTCTTTGGTAGGGGAGTTGGGTTGTGGGTTTGGATTTTCTTGATCAGTGGGTGGAAGGGAGCCAAACTAGAGTTTTGTCGGGGATTTAGTTATGGTGTCTGGGGTGGGTATGATCGGGGTTGTGGGTGGTGACGATTGTTTGGTTGGAGAGGGGGTGTTTTCCGATCGTTGGGACGCCGTGGTGTTGACAATGGTGGTGGGCTCAGTTGAGACGTTGGGTAAGGGGGTGGTGATTGGGTGGGTGTCGATTGACGTGGCGGGGGCTACGGCGGTGGAGTTAGAGGTGGAGGTGGGTGTTTGTTTGGCTTGGAGAATGGTGAGTTTGTTGATGAGAGCTAGGAGGAGCTGTGGATCATTGGGTAATTCAGCGTCGGAAAACATGGAGGTTTGCTTAGGGTTAGGGTTTGAAGCCATGACAATCTAAGTTGATGGTAGTGGGCAAAGGTTAGAGAAGGCGAAGAGAGGCAAGAAAACCGGGATAGGTAGGATTAGACGTAGAGAGGCAAAGATATTGACGTCGGAATATAGGCAGACGTGTTGTGTCAGGGTAGGTGTGGGCTGATTGGTTGAGATGGGTTGTTGCGATTACTGGGCGAAGATTTCACGGGTAGTTTTTCAGAAGACAAAAACTCTTGTTTTTACGCCGGTGTTTTTGTTTATTTGACAGACGGGCTAGGTCATCAGACGTATTCATGCATTTCACCCAGATATTGAAAAAATAGGAGAAGGAGATACAACCTTAGCTAAGTCATACGGGTCATACCTAGTTGTGAGCGCAGAGCTTCAAAAGGACCTCGTTGCAACGGTTTGGTGAATATTTCTGCAAGTTGATCTGAAGTAGGAACATATTCTAGTTGTATCTGCCCTTTTTTAATGCAATCCCTTAAGAAGTGGTGACGAATCTC
This sequence comes from Limonium bicolor, assembly GCA_023374045.1. NCBI lineage: Eukaryota > Viridiplantae > Streptophyta > Magnoliopsida > Caryophyllales > Plumbaginaceae > Limonium > Limonium bicolor. The sequence goes on along the minus strand of CM041782.1, from coordinate 110,048,642 downwards.
AATGTGCTTTGTCCTGGAATGATGAACAGGGTTTTTAGATAATCCTGTAGTTGTTGTTGTATCAAGAGTATCTGTGCACAACAAGCAGCTGCGGAGACATATTCGGCCTCAGCAGATGACAATGCTACCGTGTTTTGCTTCTTTGAACTCCAGGCCACAAGACAAAGTCCCAAAAATTGTGCGGTACCAGACGTGCTTTTCCTGTCTAATAATGAGCTTGCAAAATCAGAATCGCTATAACCCATTAGAGTAAAATCAGGGGTACTCGGATACCAGAGGTACATGTCTTGGGTGTTTTTCAAATAGCGAAAGATTCGCTTTACGCTTTGTAGGTGTGATTCTTTTGGGTTTGCCTGAAATCTTGCACAGAGACATACAGCATAGAGAATGTCAGGCCTACTTGCTGTTAAATAAAGGAGAGAACCTATCATACCTCTGTATAGTGTAGCATCAACGACAATTCCTTTTTCATCTAGTTGTAGTTTCTCTGTTGCGGACATTGGAGTAGGTGTAGCTTTCGAATCCTGCATCTTGTATTTTATTAGAAGCTTGTGAATGTATTTTTGTTGATGAATTTGAGTCCCATTCTCTTGCTGAATGATTTGAATACCTAAAAAGAATTTTAATTCTCCAAGAGCACTCATTTCAAACTTACTCATGAGATCAGAAAAGAATGAGCATAATTCAGGAATAGTGGATCCATATTAATATATCCACACGTAGATTTGGACAATGAGTATGTCTTCACCTTTGGTGAGAGTGAAAAGAGTTTTGTCCACCTTACCTCGGATGAATCCATGAGACAATAAGTAGGATGAGAGACGCTCATACCATGCCCGAGGTGCCTGCTTCAGGCCATATAACGCTTTGTCTAACTTATAGACATATTTTGGGTGGTGTGGGTCTTCGAATCCCGGTGGTTGAGCAACATAAACATCTCTGTCGATGTATCCATGTAAAAATGTAGTTTTTACATCCATTTGGTAGAGCTTCATACCTCGATGAGCCGCGTAGGCCATGAGTATTCGAATTGCCTCAATTTGAGCTACTGGAGCATAAGTCTCATCGTAATCAATTCCTTCAGCTTGGGCGTACCCCTGAACTACGAGTCTAGCTTTGTTGCGAGAGATATTCCCTTGATCATCTAACTTGTTGCGAAACACCCACTTAGTACCAATTGGTTTATGGTTGGTTGGACAGGGAACAAGTCGCCAGACAGAATGTCGTTGCAGAGAATGTGGCGAGTATCCAGTCATGGTCCTGTAGAGCTTGTTGGACATTCTTAGGTTAGATTGTGGATAGGAAGGCATTAAAAGCACAGAGATTTTGATGGATGTCACTGCGTGTTTGAACACCTTTAGAGGGATCACTAAGGATTTGAGTGATTGGATGAGCAGAGGCTTGTTAGAATTTTCTTGCGGAGGTTGATGGAAGACTAGTGGAGGGATCTGGTGTTTGGTGATTGTTTGGTGTGGTTGTGGTTGTGGGTTGTGGAGGAGGTTGTAGGTCATTTGTGGGGGTAGGTGAGGCATCCTTGAATGAGTCATCAGGGTCATCATCGTTGTTGGAGGATGAGTCTGTCAGAAGAGGTGTTTGTGGTGGAGGGATGGTTGCTATTGGAATTTCAATGAAGGTAGTATTTGAGGCATCTTCATGAGGTTCATGTGGATTGTGCTCGCAGTCACTGGAGTTAGAAAGTTCTTCAAAGCGGATGTGAGGACTTTCTTCAAGACACAATGTTCGTTTGTTGAGTACTCTATAAGCTCGACTATGCGATGAGTATCCAAGGAAGATTCCTTCGTCACTTTTAGATGCAAACTTTCCTAGATTGTCTTTTCCATTATTGTGTATGAAACACTTGCATCCAAAACGCCGTAGATGAGTTACTGAAGGAGAACGACCTTTGATAATTTCATATGGGGTTTTGCCGATGAAAGGATGAATTGATGCTCGATTCAAAATGTATGCTGCAGTGTTGATGGCTTCTGCCCAGTATGAAGCTGGAAGGTTACTATCAATGAGCATTGTTCTTGCCATTTCTACCAAGGTGCGATTCTTTCGTTCTACTACTCCGTTTTGTTGTGGAGTACGAGCAGCTGATGTTTGATGCATGATTCCCTTTGTCCTGCAAAATTCTGAAATCTGGATATTGCAAAATTCTGTACCGTTGTCAGAACGAATTGTCTTGACAGTAGTGGACAGTTTGTTAGTAATCATTTTGAATAGAATTTCGAATTCAGAAAATGTCTCCAAATTGTTCTTAAGAAAGAGTACCCATGTCCAGCGCGAGTAGTCATCGACGATGACTAGAGCATACTTCTTACCACTCTTGCTTTGAACCCGCATTGGTCCACATAGATCCATGTGCAGCATGTCCAGCGGAGACGTTGTAGACATCTCTGTTTTACCTGGAAAACTTGCTCTCGAGTGTTTCCCATGTACGCACGCAGGACAGAGGGTGTCGGTCTGGAAGAAGTTTGTCTGAGGAAGTCCTACTACAAGATTTCTGTTTTTGATTTTGTTGAGGAGTTTGCCGTGTGCATGACCTAAACGAAAGTGTCATAAGGAGATATTTTTGTCCTGTACACTGAGACAGAGAGTGCCATCTAGGTTAGGGTTTTCAAGAGATAACTTGTAAAGATTGTTCACCCTTACACCAGTGGCTTTTAGAAGACCTGTTTGCTCATCAAAGATTTTGCAGTCAGAGGCCGAAAAGAGAACAACATTAGAGAGATCACATATTTGAGAGATACTTAGAAGGCTGTGTCCAAGACCATCTACTAAATTAACATTTTCTATCTTAAAGAGGGAGGGATTACCGATGGTTCCAATACCAATGATTTCACCATGAGCATTGTCGCCAAAAGTTACCTTTCCCCATGGTGTTGAGAGAGAGTCGTGAACTTGTCAGGGTCTCCTGTCATATGTCATGAGCATCCACTATCTAGAAACCAAGAGTCATTGTCCACGGTCTCTCCCTACAAAACAATCAGATGTTAGACTTGGGAACCCAGGCGAACTTGGGTTCCCTCTTTGAAGCAAAAGAGCTGTGAAGATGTCGTGCTTTAGACAGAGTATGTAGACGTTGCATATTGAAAGATAAGTCTCTGCCAAGCTTATGACATGATGAGTGAATGTGCCCGTCGTAGCTACAGTAACCACAAATTAACAGAGAAGGTAGGTGAACATACTTCTTTTGCCAACGAAATTTGTTTTCAAATTTTTCTTTTTGGAATTTTCTTCGTTGAAGATCGTTGGGTTTTGAAGCCATTTTGGGCAGATTAACTTTGCCATTGTTTTTCAGCCAGTGAGGGGGATTCGATGATGAGACCGATTCCATCTGAGCCTTTTTAAGAGCGATTTTCAGGGAATCGACCTCTTTCTCGAGTTGAACTTGCCTCTCATTTGACTCACAGAGTTTGTTTTCAAAGAATTTTGGTTTTTGCATGGCAGCGACCTCACGAACAAAGGTAATCGGTTTGAAGAATTTTTGAGGGATTTTGGAACGATTTTTCTGTAGAGACAAAACTTGGGTTTTTAAAGAACTGATGAGACTGTGAGCATCTCTTAACTCACTTTCAAGTTTTTCGGCCTTTTCTTCAGACTTTTGCAACTTAAGTCGATTGTTGTTGACAACACATGAATTTCTTCGTAAAGAGAAGCTATCCTTTCTTGTTCTTCAGTTAATTTGAATTCAGGATGATTGGGTTCTATGTAGTAAGTAGATAAATCTAAAGAAGGAACAGCACATGAGTCTGGGTAATATTCAGTTACCTCTGAAGAGGGACTCTTGCATAGCTGACTTTTATGAGCCATAAGGCAGATTAAGCTTGATGTTCCGATCTCAGGTTCTTCTGAGTCAGAGTCTCCCCATGCTGAATTTGCCATCAGTGATGATTGCTCACGATCATCTTTTTTCTTGAGTGGACAGTTGTTGGCGTAGTGCCCCGGTTTCAGGCATTTGAAGCATACTCGGTCTCCAGTTCCAGTATTGCCTTGCTGATTACGGTTGTAAGATTGATATGGTCGATTTTGGTTTTGGCTGAACCTGCTTGGACTGTTTCTTTCTGATCGATCTCGCATGAATTTCTTAAAGTTCTTGACCAGCATGGCCATATCTTCGAAGGTGTTCGCTGAACCTTCCTCTATTATGCCGTCAATCAGAGTGTCCCGTAGCGGCTGGATTAAATCCTGATTTGGAGAGATAGTCTCATAATGGAACGACTCGTTCTGGTGGGCTGGTGTCTGACTGGGTGTGGTCTTCACCTGCAAAGCTTGATTCACGTTAGAATAAGAGACAGTATGGTTTGAGTGAGAAGCGTTACCTCTGTTTTTGATATTCATCTTGTACTTGTTGATGGACTGAAGATAGGACCCCAAGTCAGTCAAGGTCCATTTTTCTAGGCTTTTGGAAGCCTTCGTGGAGATAACACTCTCGGTCCATTCTTCACCCAAACTATCCAGAAATTTGTTGTTGATATTTTCGTTTGACTCTCCAATATGCAGCTCTTCCATGGTAGCAGTGAGTTCAGTGAATCGTGCAAGCATGTCACTGAGGGATTCTCCAGGCTTTCCCATGAAGTTTTCGTAGTCCATCTTCAGTTCCTGTATCTTTGATTTTCGAAGCTCAGTATTTCCTTCGTGAACAGCTCGAAGGTGATCCCAGATGTCTTTTGCTACCTTGATATGATACACTCTTCTTCTTTCGGGTGGATAGAGACTTGTGTAGATGACTCGTACGGCTTGGGCATTTAGCTCAACACATCTGCGCTCCTTAGCCATATAGGAGCTTGGATCTTTCCCTTCAGGTACTGGGAAGTTACCTTTTGTCACTACCGTCCAGAGTTGTTGATTGAGTGACTGGAGGTGTGACTCCATCTCGTTTTTCCACATATTGTAGTTTGTGGAAGTTAGATTTGGGTTCTCCACTTGCATTCTGTTGTTGTTGTTGGTATTTGAGATTTCCGCCATTTTGAGATTTGTCAGCCAATCTGGCTCTGATACCACTTGATAGGATTGGGGTGCTGACCGAGTAGGTCTGAGGTGTTAGTCTCAGACCAACCCTACTTGGAGAACAAGTATTTGTAGAAGATAATTACGCGGAAGCCTTTGTTTTAAATTGACAAAATAGGATTCTGCTTGTATTGAAATTCAATGCGAATTACAACCTAGCTTCCTATCTTGGGATTCGACAGAGGTATTCTGTCTCATCCAACACTCGCTCTACTCTCGGCTTTGATCAATGCGTCACAAGGAGTAAAGGGGAGTGTTCTATGTGTGCTCTCTATGAAATACCCAAACTAATAAAATATGGATTAAATATCTAATCACATTGATTAAGGCCTAAACATGCCTTAAGTCAACTGAGAACAACAGTGGTCAACACAAAACAAGTTGTTGCACCCTTTGACTGTTTAGGGTAAATAAATACCCAAATGAACTTCTTAGGACCTAAAAATTTGTCCTAAGCTTATTAACACATTACTAAACATATTACAATTGTTGGACAACACCCCAACACAAAGAACAAGCACTTTCATGCTTCATGGTCAAGTAGGGCAAAAATGTGCTCTAAGAAACTTAAAGGTCTAATGACCTCTAAATGATATAAAATTGGATACCATGATCAAATATCATGTAAGCAACACAAAAAAACCGTTGTCAAAGAAAACCAAGCTCAGAAACACCTTGCAACACAAAATGTGCACTAAAACTCCTTAAAGCACGTTTTTGTGTAATTGCCTTCTAAATTGGTTTTTAATGGGCTTAAAGGTTATAAATACCTTTAAATATGATAATATATCATATTATATCATATTAGGAATTTAATTCTAGAAATTTACGAGTTTTTACAAATTTAATATTAAAATATTAATAAAACCCTAAAAGGGGGCCCGTTTGGGTCAACATTGACTAAGTTGGTCAATGTTGACCATTGACCACGAATTGGACCACATAAAATCGGTGAAGTAAGCCTCTTAACAGACCATGTGACAATTCCCATGTGACAATTAAATATACCTCATTACTTTTGCATAAAAATAAGAAAAAAGTGAACTTTAACATATAAAACATAAAGTGAGCTTACCACTTGCTTACCCATGTGAATGCTGCCGATTTGGAGTCTCCCTTCTCCTCATTATACGGTGGCTCCAAGCAAGAACAAGACAAAGCATGGTGACTCACCTTTGACTAGTTTATTAAAATGACATTATTACTCCATTTTTGAATCAATTATGTACCAATTATTCACCCACTACTCCTATCATGGCCGGCTGCCCCTTGTCTTTGTCTCCACTGATTATACAACTTCAATTAATCAGCAATGAGTCATCAAATCATTAAGGACATAAAATAAGCAAAAAATGTGTTTTAAGGCAAAATAAGCCTACCTCTTTCATTAGTCTCCATTCAGCCGTGAGACTCCTTGCCTTAAGCTCTCTTTGGCTCCTCCTTGACCGTAGGTAAGCTTCCAAGCTCCATTGATGAGAGCTCTTGCTCTAGGTAAGCTTCTAAGGCATAAAAATGCTCATTTTCTTCATCTTTCTTTCCATTTTCCATTGATCTAGACTCCAACCATTTCTATACATTTATGTAGAGTGTTTTGGAGGTTAAAGGAAGGATTATTTTCGGCTGTAACAAGATCTAAGGAGAAAAGTTCATGTTTTGACCATTTAAGGTAAAAATGTGCTTTAAGCACATATCTCTTCTTCCTTGTGAATTTCGGTTGTAAACCTTGGTTCCCTAGCCTTATTTTCTTCTCTTTTTCATGTGGATTCAGTTGGTATACCAAGATCTACAAGGAGTAGCTAGATCCAAGCCAAAAACACCATTTTTGGCATCTTAAACAAGGTAAATCTTAGCCATCTTCCAAGCTAGCTACCCACGGTTTTGTACCTTGTTTTTAGGAGTGTTTTGACACTCTTTATTTCTGGAAAAAATAGGGCCGAGGTAGATCTCCAACAAACTTGAAGATCTAAGGTAAAAATTCATGATTTTCATGACTTAAATTACTTCTCATGGTTAGCTCATGTGTGGAGTTTAATCATGTCTTGTTTTCTACATGAAGACAAGTAAATCAAGCTGTGGAGAAATTCTCCTTAAGGTGGCGAGACCAAACAAGGTCTTAACCTAGCTAAATCAAGGTATAAATTACTTAAAACCTTAACTTGATACATTAATACAAGTTTAAGCTTGTGAATATTAATTGCCGTGAGAGAACATGGTAATAAGGTCATGTTTGACCTTAAAATGATTAAGGAATGGTTTAATAAATTTTATAACTAATTAAACTAGCATAATTGTCAAATTTAAGACATTATGTGGAAGTTTGGTAATTAAATGAAAAATATATGGTGAGGCCGAGATTTATAAGTATTTTTGGGACATTTATGTGTAATTTATTTTGTGAGCAAATGTTTGTAATAAGGCCATGTACTTTAGGCCATTTTATTTATGCATTTATAAGCTTTTAATTAAGTTTAAGTGGTGAAAATGCATTACAGAAAAGAAATGGGGTCTTAGATGTAATTAAATTAAATTTGGGGACTTTATAATAATAAGGCCGAAAATTAGAGGTTAAAAGGATTTAAAATAAAGTTTATAAGATTTTATAAAGGTTTGGGGTTAAATGGTGAATTTTGGAAACTTAGGGGTTAAAACCGTAATATAAGGAAATTAATGGTCAAGGAAATATTAAGGTGGTCAACCTTGACCATATGGTAGGTTTTGACCAAATTAGATAAGTTAAATAACTTATTTAAGGTTTTATAATAAGTTATGTATTTAATTGTAACAATTTTATAACATATGTGGTGAATATGTTATTACCGAAAATTAAGGGTGTAAAATGGTATTATAAACACCCATGGGCTATTAGGAATTTTTAGGAATTTATTGGATTGTTTTTGGAATTAAAATAAACTATATATGTATAATATATAGTTATTATGTCATTATGACACTTTGGAGAAATATAGGTGAAGAATTATAAATACCGAAAGTATATGGGTTAATAAGGAAATAATAACCCTTTGGTGAAATTTGGAGAGTTTTAGAATTATATAAGGGTATTTATTAAAATATATGTATAATATATAGTTTTAATGAATTATTAAACTATATGTTATAAAATGGGCCAAATGGCAATATAAAATATATATATTGAGGTCTGTTCGGTTATTAAATAAAATAACCATAGGTTATACATTTTTATAAGTTAGAAATGTTATATTAAATGGTATATATAACATGGTATAAATAATGGGATGATTTTGTAAATAAAGGAAACTATGGTTTATGGAAAAGAATAAGGTTTAATATATATGCCTATGCGGCAATATATAATAGTTTTGTATAAAAACTATAGGTTATATGTTAAAGGAAATAAAAATATCATATCAAATGATATTAGTATATGGTATAACATTACATAATGTTATGTGGTCAAAATTGGAATTTAAATAAATTCAAGGGCTGTACCGAAATATTAAAGGTTGGAAAATGAATTTTAGACTATGATCTATAATGTTATAAATGTTATAACAATTATATGGTTTAGGGGGAATTAATATAAGGAAGGATATTCACATTAAATAATGTGACAAACTATAAATAAATGAGATTTATAACTAAAGTATTTATGGAACAAACCTTAGGAGTTGTAATTGTACAACATAAGATGTTACATAATATTAGGATAACCATCTTAATATAGGTTGTATAATATAATACAACTAATGGGAATAATCATCTAATAAAAGATGATAAAAAGTAACATAAAATATAAGAGTTTATTAAACTCATGGGAATTACCTACGTGGTAAATATATACATACACAAGAATAATGTATATAAGGATGGATATATATTATGGTTGGAAACTATATAATATAATGGTGGTGGTTATTTTAAAAAAAAATAGTTACAAACTATATGTTATGAGTTTTTGGATGCAAATATTATTTGCTAAAGATAATGGATAATATAATACAATGTGTTATAATGGATGGTGGAAAATAATACAATATAATATAATAATGCATGCATACATGCAACTATAGGTTATGTACCTAAATTTAATGGTGGATAAGATTAAAGAAAAATAATGAACTAAACTTAACAGTTGAAATATTTTGACATACGAGTTTTAAAGTAACAATGCCGACCGGTTTAGATAAACCCGTAACAAACAACTGTAGAAAACAGGGATGAACTGTCGGGGTTACTTGTTATTCGGAAATACCGGATGTAGTTAGTCATGGAGACTGACTTATAGTTTTAATACCGTTTAGATCACACTTCTGACAAGGACGCTTGACGAGCTAGTGGACTACACTGCGCATCCTAGGTCTTGGTGAACGGTATGTAAAGGGGTTTGATCCGAGTTGTCCTAAGGAAGCTCCTTGGGCTCGGATTTGGTTGATATAACTTGTGTGTTATGTGTGTGGATACATGTATGTGATTAAGTGTTACTGCATTTATTATTTATGCACGAGCGTCCTACGGGACTAACACTACGTCGACTATAGATCGACTTATATAAACATACATATACGTTATTGTGATGACATGACAGTTACTTGATATAATACCATAGTATTAATATTGAGTATATGGTAACCTAAGTAAAACACTTAGGTATGAGTCACGACATTGTCGGTCTCTAGAGCACGGATCTCGAACATGAATATAACCTAGATTACTTCTAGGTATGCGTGAGACCCATTGGGCAGCTAATTAATAATTATTCTCCATAAGACTAAGAGCATATCTTAAACATTATGAGAGAGAGATGGTATGAGTTGAGGTGAGGAATCCCGGTAGTTTACGAACTACTTGGTTGCGCATTTGTGATCACTGAGGGGTTTCCTAATTGGATTCCGCTCCAGGTTATACCCAACGAGCCCAAACTGGATCGTGGGTCAGGTGGCTACGGCCTTTATATGGACGTCTTACGAGACATAAGAGAGTCAGGGGCCTCCGGACCTCTGGCGAAATGAGCACCTTTGTGTGTACGGGAGGACCACTGTCCATGGTGAGGTTATCGGGTTGTCCTAACATGACGCCCAACTGGTAATAATTAAACATGGTTGGATGGAGCCTACAAGGCTAAGGTAAATTAAATATGAACACTGTACGCCACGGCGAATGTACATTGTACATTATTAACTATGGAAACTGTACGCTACGGCGATTGTACATTGTACATATGGGGCCTTGAAGGCCAAATTAAATTAAATTAATAAAGGATGGTATACGCTACGGTGATTGTACATTGTACATTATATTGTTATTACTTGATACGTTCGATATACAAATGTTGTTTGAGATATTAAATGAATATTTGGATTGGATGGATGGTTAAATGTTTGTGAATATTTGGATGGATGATTATGTATATTATACATGTTTATTAGTATTGATTATAACTGTAAAATGGTAAAGCATGAAACCGATCTAATAATAAGATGGTTAAAATGACAAGTGACCATTAGGGTCCAGGCCCGGCATACTCAGCGTCTATCGCTGATACTACACTCATGCAGGTTGTTGATGATCGCCGGAGCCGAAGTGCGGGAACAGGGTAATTAGAGTTTATATTAATTACCGCACATGGAGTTGCATTATGGTAAGCTTATGTATATTCAGGTTTGGGTAGACACTCACTTGTCGATGATTACGATTTATGGACTTAGTGAAATATCCCTAAGATTTATTAAATAAATAAAGCTTAATTAAATAATTAATTAAGCTAAAATAATCAATTAAGGTTAAGAATGTTACTGAGATGAATTATTTAATTCATACACTTAAGGGATTAATTTTATAAACGAACGTGAGAATCAAAGAGGTTAATAAACCTCACATAAAATAATAAACTAAAAGAATATAATTAGGAACGTAATTAAATACTAAAAATAAATGTACAATACTTATACTTAGGTGAATCATGGAAATTCACCGATATGTTTGATATAAATAATAAAAATAGAATTAACAAATATTGGGTCATATATCATAATGTTTGTTACATGAAATAACGAATTAATAAACATTATTAAAGGAGAAAAATAAATAATAAAATTAATACAATCTATCGTACATTATAAGTCATAAAATAGTGTTATGCATTAAAATATAATATTTTGAGATTTAATAACAACCCGAACAATTTACGGATTTAATTAGCGGGTTGAAGCCGACAAGTAAGTCAATCGGACTAAAATTTCCTCTCGTTGGACCATTGGACTGATTTAGAAAACATTTAGAAAAAAAATAAGTAGTGGGCCGACTAGCCCAAGGAGAGCCAGCCGGCCCTCTCCTTCTCGGTCCAGTCACGGTAATTTTCTAACCCTAACTTGTATCTTCTAAACCTAATGTCCTCTTCTTTCTTCGTTCCTTTCCTTCCAGCGCCGCCGACCCCATTCTCCTCTCTTCTGTATAATTCTTCCTCAACAAGCCTTTTCATCTCTTCTCTTCTAAGACCCATTATTCTCTTACAGACTAAGCAAAGGTTGCTTATATCTTCTGGTGGAACAACCATGTCTGGCGCCCCTCTCCTTCCTCTCTTTTTTTCCGGCGCCCCTTATTTCTTCTTCGATCTTGAGCCCGTAAATAAGGTAAATCTACATGTTTCGTTTTCTCTCTTCGTCAATCCGAAAATTGTAAAATCATTCCCTTCTTCTCCAGTTTTCTTTCGGTTTGGCTGTCTACTCTGTGTTCGAATTTCAACCCGCAAGATGAAGAACTGGTAAGAGGATCCCTAGCCTTGTTGTTTCCGGTCGAAACCTGTCAAAATATACTCTTACTTCCCCTTCCTTGTTCTGCATGACTGAAAAACGGGGAGCAAATCTCCAGATCTGGGTAAGGGTGGAATCGATCGAGACAAATCCGGAGATAGAGCCTTGTTTGGTGAGCGCGGGTGAAGGTAAGGAAGTTTAAACTTCCTACCATAAATTTATGTCCAGTTTCAGTTAGAATCAAAGACCAAAAAACTGGAAAAAAAATTATTTTCTGTGCTGTGTATTCGGTGCCATGGAGCCCGATTGTTCCTAAAAAAAAAAAAATTGATTGAAAAATCTTACTAGCCTATGTGCGAATCGTGCAAACTGGATGTGGACTTGTGGAAATTTTTGTGTTTGGACATTCGAACTTAAAATTGATGTTAGTTTCTGGCAAATCGGAACAGTTGATTCATTTTATGTGTGCGAAATTGGAACCCTAAAATGGAATTAGGGTTGCGAAACTATCTTCCTTATTTTGAAGTCTAAATGTTAATATTATAGTTAATTGCACTTGAGAGCTTTGATTAGTATTAAGGTTTCCGATTTACGGTTCAATAATAAAATAAAAAAAATAAATAAATTAGGGTTCCGGTGGATTTGGAAAAAACATTTATGACTAATTAGGGTGTAGAATCGATTTGGGAAATCTGGAAATTTTAGGGTTTTAAGTTATGTGGATTACGGTTATTGACTAAAATGGGATACGAATAAAATTTAGGGTTTGATAGGAACATTAAGATTCTGGGAAATTTAAACCTTTTGGATTTGTTAATGTTGTGCGGATTAGGAGCCCTGAATCTGAGTTGGGGTTCTGAAACGATCTGCTGAATTTTGATTATTTAATGTTAATATTAGAGCTAAGGGTGGTTCAGAGCTTCACTTGGGAACTAGGGTTCAAATCTATGTTAGGTTACGGTTTGAACTTTAGGGAAACTGTGGTTTTAGTTCTGAAGTTAGTAATTAGGGCTTTTGATTTGAATTTAGGGCTTAAGATTAAATTAGGGTAAATTTCGAAACTTGGGGTTTTGGCAGATTTGGGGATAAATATAGAGATAAGGGTTATGAAATTGTAAAAAAGGGTTTGAATCGAAACTTGGGTAAAATTGCCGAAATCGAGGTTTCTAGGAAATTAATTTAGGATTTTGGGGTAAAATGGTAATTCTGAAGAAATTCGGGTAAAAATCGTGATTTAAGTTAAAATGGGGTGAATGTGTAGAACTGGGACAAAATTGGGGGCGAAATAAAATGCCTAGGGAATTAGGGCTGGAATAGTAAGTATAGAGAGTTAGGTGTGATTTACTAGATTCTGGAAGTGTTAGGGTCAATTTGGTAATTGTCATAAGATACAAGGGGATAGAGATGTAATTTAGAAAATTAAAGTCTAGTCGGATTGTATTGAGATTCCATTTATGGGCAACACTTAACTGGGCTGAAACTAAGTTTGGGCTTAAATAAATTAGAGTAACAAGATGTAGCTGGGTTCATCAATAGCCCACCACGATAACAACAAGGATTAAGTTAGATTAGGAATTTATCAAAATAGAATTGGGCTCTAGAGAATTTGCCTGAGAAAATGGAATTGGTTTGGGTTGTATAAACCAGCGTAACAGAAAAATAGGATTATGCTAGAGCATTTAACAAACTGGTATAGGGCTTACAAAATATTTGAACTAAAATCTTAGATTGGGCTTTAGTGAGAAACATAAAATTAGGCTGGACTCAGATTAGTCAAAGCTGGAGTTGGGCTAGAAGTTTAGTAGAAACCGATTTGGGTTTTGATAATTGGTAACTTAGAGATTAAGTTGAACTGAGGGTTTAGAAAAAAAAAGGGGGAAAAAAACTGAAACGGGTCTAGAACAAACAACAACCCAAATAAGGGAGTTTGAGTAAAATAATTTAAACAACTAAATATAGCCTAATTAAGTTAGTAAAAATAAAAAAAATAAAATAAAATAAAATTAACTAGAATAAATATATGAGACAAGTTTAATAGATTTATAAGTTAGCAAATATTATTTAGATAAGTTGGACTAGTGTCTAATTTGAAGCCCAACCTTAGATAATAAGATTTAATGGCCTTAGGTCAAAGGTAATTTGGTGTGAAGAGAACACAGTTAAATAAACACGAAAAAAATTAAAACAGATTTGAGATTAGTGGTAAGTCTAGGCCGGAGGAAAGAGAAACCGTGAGCTTATACACATGAGGAAACCAAAAAAAATAAAATAAAATAAAATAATAAATAAATAAATTTTAAGGAAAACATACCCAAAGAGGAATTTAACGAGCTCGACAAATAAAAGACAATGTTAAATTCGATCAACATTTGAATTAGAAAATAAACTCGAATGACGGGCAAGTTTCATTTATTGGTAAGTGGTTTACTTTAAATCGCTTAAAGTCTATGGTATAATTTTTGGAGAATCCGATAAAGGAAGCTAGAGATTTGTATATGACTATTCCATTAAAGTAAATTAGGCTATTGGTTGGACTAGGAAAAAAAAAATGTTTCAAGTTAAATATAATCCAATTAAAGAATGCATGTATCTAAGTAAATCAACCACATATAGCCTAAGATTTGAATATTTGTAAGGAGATTCAGGTAGTGATAATTATAGATCCTTACCACTAGTTTGGTGGAATAGGCAAGTAAAAAGGCTAGGCTACTTTAAGTTGGAAAAAAATTACATAAGGGACAATGATGATAAAATTGAGGAATTAACAAATGGATTTTCCTCATATTCTAGGATTCAGAAAATGGGAAGCTAATGGCAAGTTGTGGGTGATGGTGTACTCGTGATTAAGACATGTCATAAGCTGCATATTCCAGGTATGTTGTTGTGTGATCCGAATGGCCCGAAGGTTACCTCGGGTCCGGATAATTATGTGCTGTGTGACAAGAAGATATGAGTGTTTGAATTCTTCTGTGCAATATTATGTTGATTACATATAGCATGTTGATTGACGATGGTAACTCTAATTACCTTACCGTGTGATATGATATCTCTATGACATCCTTGTGATTAATCGAATGAGAGTGGGCTGTTTGCCAATTGCGTACTTTAATACGTAAATGGGATAGAGATGCATGAAGTATCAAGATATGTATACATTAAGAGAATGTGTTACTACTGAGTAACTTGGGGAAAACGTAACATGGTGTTACAATATTATGAGATGGAAAGCTTGCTTATGATGTTTATGGTATACCTTCCTAAGAATGACCTTTAGGAAGAAATTGGAAAGACCTTGACAATGCATTAACCCTATGATTTAAATGATTTGTGTGTTATATGTATGACTACCCTAACCAGTATTTGGCTAACGGGGTAGAATGGGGTTCTGAGAGTAGCTTAGGAACAAGAACACCTACGGGGTTCTTGGTCGCGCGTTATGGTGCACCGAGTGGATGCCGTCAAACTGGCCCACTCAAATATTGGTATTGGTATTGGTGATGGTTGATATTGGTATGATTCAATGAGGCCTATGTGCCGTTGATATTGGTATGATGGTATGATTCAATGAGGCCTATGTGCCGTTGATATTGGTATGATGGTATGATTCAATGAGGCCTATGTGCCGTTGATATGATAAGGGCCACTGCCCAGGTTGACCCACCTTCTAATAGGGTACGTGTCACTTCCTAACATGTGACACGTGTGAAACTATGTGAGGACACGCGCGATGGGAATTGGAGGATCTCTAACTAAAGCTAACAATCGCCAGAAGGCACTGACAACGACTGACTTGTTTTGATCTCTATGTGTGAAACTTGGTCATGGTGATTGAGATGTTCATGTTATGTCTGGTTTGACTTGCTTGGAACTTTATGTTGAAACCTGAATATGATGAATGTGTTGCTTAAGTTATGCCTTGTTTATGATATGTTTATTGTTATGTTTAATTTGTATGTTAAGCATGTTGTTATATATTTATAAATTGGAATTTGCATGAAATGAACCTGCATGCTCACTTGACAAATACCTGGGTTAATTCTGAGGGTTCAGGAAGATTGCATGATAACATACTCAGTAGCTGGGCTGACCCCTCCAGCAATGTTTTTTTTCAGGTGTGTAGATTGTCAACTTCATGACGAAGAGCGGGCCGGGGTAGACTGATGTTTTGGGTTTCTGGTAAAACTTGGGCTAGGCCCTGAGTAGTAGAGTGGCTCACAGTTATAGTTAGAATTTGAATTAGGTTGTACATGGTAAGCTATCTCTGTCATCACAGCGTTGTTTGGTCGGTTGTTGGTTTAGATTTGGAGGCCTTGTCATGTGCGTTGGGCACGTGATGGCGGTAACATCTCTTTTGGTTAAGCATTTGAATATTAGACTTCCGCTGTATATATCAAATATATGTATATACTATATGGTGTGCAGATGTTAATCGGGTTTATGGAAAAGGGATGTTACAAAAGTGGTATCAGAGCGTAGGAACGCTCTGATGACAGGAGATAGGGTTTGGAAACTGTGAGCATAGGATTTGGGATTGGGTGTGCGAATTCGTGTGTGAGGCACGTTAGAGTGAAAACAATTAGAGGCTTTCTAGCCGTTTACTGACATTAAATCAAATACTTTGAGCAAGAAATAATTATTCAAACTCAGAATATTGGACGGACAAAGAAAAGTCTGCTGTAAGGGCAAAAGTCTGCCAAGGTGGCGGGAAAGTGTAGGAAAAGAACATAATAACCCTGCAAAAATTGGTAAACCCACGGCTCCTTACGTCGCCGAGATTGTGATGTTAACAATGACACCTTGGTAAAACCACTACGACGAAGTGACCACATCCTCCAACCACTGCCCTGAATCCCCAGTAATGTCTATAAAACTGAATCAATAGAAGAATGTAACTATCATACGCGTTGAACCTAAACCCTAAGAATTAGATTGGCAGTACTAAAGTGTAGGTCACGAGGGAGCTAGAAGCTAGAAGAACGCCTAAATGCTGAAAGACACTGTTGAGTGCAAAAAAAAAAAATCACAAATGCAACCTATTACCATAGGGATATTATTAATATAGGATGGAAAATAATTCAACATCAACACCCAACCATAGCAGTTGCTAGTCAGATGACATAACAACTTACTTTGAGGCAAATATTATCCGAAGCATCTCAAGATCCAAGAAACACCGTAACCATTAAGTGTTGGTAGTGTGATTGTGAGCTTAAACTACATAACAATAAACGAACAATAGAGTTTTCTCCTTAAGTAATCCACACAGAGACATTAAGTAGAGACGTTCCAGAAAAGCCTGTCTACCGCGTACTGATGGTTAAGAAGTAGATAACCTTTATACTATCCATAGGTGCCAATGCTACTTCTGAATGAAACTAATACTTCTTAATACGAGTGTACACTCAAGAGGAAAGCGTAAAGAACAAAATAAATAAATAAATAAATATATAGTGGACAAAACTTCGTTTAAGAGTAGTAAGAAAAGGAGGGTAAATAGGTAACTCTAGGAGAGATTGTCAAGTGAATACTGATACAATAAGTAAAGAAGGAAATCAATGGAATGAAGGAGAGTAAACGAAACCATCGAAATGGCGAAGATAAGATAAAGTTCCTAAATTATTCCATGGAACATAGGAAACCCGACCATTGCAGTCTCTGCCCAAAGGATGCAGGGACCTTAATTTCAATTTAAATCACAAAATAACATTTACACCCCCTCTCTAACCACCAAACATCCCAGATTAAAGTACGGTTATCAAAATATACAACAAGAAAATAAAGAAAATGAAGTGTTGCAATGGTATTAATAGCTGACCAGTTCCTCATAGGTATCGAAGGTCGTGCTAAATTGGAAAAAAAAACAACTAGTCAGGTACACTAGAGCATTATGAGCGTGGTAAATTGACATATTGCTGAGACTAATGCACAGGGTGACATAAGAAATTTAGCCACTTTGATTAATTATGTATGACCTTGCTTGACGAGTTAGTAACTTTCTATGTCCAAGCTACATCTATGAGAAATGTAAAGTCGTGGAGTCAAAATTAGAAAGACCTTACCCACTAGGGAATTACACGGATTGAAACAGAAAACTACATGCAAATTGTTTTAGGAAAGAATGGTACCCTAACTAGAGTGGTTAAGAGACGGAAAAAGGGGTGTGTGAGAAGGCTAAGAATTACAAACCCTAATAGGAAACATGGTTGGAATAGCCCTATAGCTTAAATCCAATTATGTATTGGAAATACCTACTAATGTTTATAATAAAATTCTATGAACAAAGGAACGTCTAAACTCAAACCAAGAACAAAATGAGAACCCTGAACTCATAAGCAAAAGGAAGTTCTGCCATGTCAGTTCCTATCTAATAGGGTATTAGACTTTTCTATATAAAAAAAATATAATAAAATATAAACAAATTATGAAGTTGGGAAAGGAAAACACACTAGTTGTCTGAGGAGAGTCAAGGTGGTGACACCATTGGACTAAAGGATGAAACTAAGTACTACTTAAATCACGCTAGCTAATGCTATTCAACTATGACTTAAATATTGAAAATAGACTTAAGAATGTATTAAATTTTGTGAGACCATAGATGTGAAGGACATAACATTGTCATAGTGAAATAATAAAGGACGGTTGAACCGTAAAGGCATACATTATGAACGTACGTCAGGAGAATTCCATATTTTAGACCAAGAATTTAACAAGAGAAATACCCGAAAGGTAACCGATGAAGCACAAATTAAAAAAAAAAACAAGAGTAAGGTTATCATCAATATGTCTTATACCAAAAGATAAGAAAAAAATAGCACACTAGGCTAGATGCTACTAATATAACGCCCGGTAATAAATACCTACCTTATAAATGACTTTGGTGCATCCATATTATTCAATTTTGGGATCTCTCGGTAATTGTTATCTTTGCTTTCTTAAAGAAGTTGCAAACCACCCATAAAATTGTAAGTATGCGTTGGCCTTGGAGTTATAAAAGTAAATTACAATGCGCAAAGTGGAAACTACCACTTAAGAGCTAGAAGATAATGTTATTATAGGGTACTTATAAAGGACCTACAAATAGAGTGATATTATCTTGTAAGTATTTTGGGAAATGAATGGAGGTAAACAACATGTTTTTGCCGTGCATACGATAATGACACAAATATAGGATGAACCAAAAAGGATATAAGTAGTATTGAAGTTCATAAACGTAGCCTTCCAATGCATTATTGGGCAAAGGTTATTACTAAGACACCCTATTAGCTGACTTCAGTAAAATTTGAACGAATTAACACACAATTGAATGACCCGTTGATAGGAGGAAATATAGTGAATTCAATATGGAGTAACGATGGCCAAAGACTGTCGACGATGACGATCAACAATCACTACCCTATGTCATAGATTAACTATATGATTGACCAGTTAAGAGGGAATCAATACCTTGTCAGAAACAGGCATTAAGAGTTTATAATAATATCAAGTGCTCCGATAAAGTTCACGATTTTATACACCGTCTATTAAGTAATAGTTGAATATCTCCTTTGTAGGCTCCTTTGACAACATTAGGATATATCTCAGGTTTGAAGAAATATATATAAGGTCGTAACAATCGCTACCCAGTTAGGAGCAGGTGCTCAAATGAGCGATTAGTCTTTAAAAATTTGACGATGGAAGGTGAGTTATTAAGGAGTTGATTAGAGTAGATGATGGATTGTGTAGCCTTAAGAGCAGTTTAAATTTGAAGAAACTAATCTATCTAGAATACACCGCGTATCCTTACACACTCATCTAAGGTCCCTAGAAAAGTACTGAAAACATAAACATGAAATTTTGTTGGATTGGTTGGGATAATACATAATTAAATGTATGATATAGAGCTTGATCTATCAAGAAGGTAGATTGAAGCATAAGAGACCTAAAGGGACTATTGTAACACATGTCTAATTTAGAATGAAAATTGTGAATATATTAGGAAAATTTGGCAGTCATACTGCTGCTAGCTAAGGGGAACCAAATACGAACTAGATAATTGTCAACAAACTTTTAAAAAGGAAAGACAAATTTCATTTCCATAAAAGATACAGGAACCTGTTCTACAAGGAGATTATTAAACCCCATGATATTAGATATGAATTCCCGATTCTTTAATCGAGTATGAAAATATGTACAAGAAGTTGTGGAGTATAAGGCTGAAGCTAGTATTTTATGCCATCCCTGATAGATGGTCATACTAAGAGGACCATTAAGATATTAGAGGATATATTATGCGCATGGACTTTGAGTTTTTAAGACACTATTGTGCTAGAACAAAACCAGGCAAAGCTTGTCCCTAGACACAAATAATAAGAACAAGTAAAACAAAATACTTAACCGATACATGAAATGTGAGAATTAGGATATCATAAAGAGGGACTTAAAATTCGTGATGAGCTACCAAGTCTTCCTCGAGGTATAAATTGAGAGAAGTGTCTTTAGGTTTGGGAAAAAGGACAAACGAAGCCCAAATTGTATAGGGTCATATATTGCACGGAGCGTGTGGGCCCATTGTTATACACAAACTTACATACAAAGTTAAGGTAATATATAACAAATTCTATACTCTTTGGCTCAATGAATAGGTACCCCATTCATTCTACATATTAAAACTTAAGAGACTAGAGCTGAATGAAGTTATGTGATATTTTAGGACCCCCACCTTATATATTTGGTTTTAACATCAAATAAACTAGAGACACAATCGTACAATAATGAGTGTGATTCCATAAGTACTTAGTATCTAGCGCTCTGATTTGAGCGTCTTTGGTATGTGGGGTACGTGGGCGTAACCCCTTTTTAAGGGGGTAGGGCCACCTGACATTGTTGTGGCGTTGTGTTGTTGATTGTATTTTTAGTGATGAATTGGTATGTGTGGACATGCACTGTGACACCTTGGTGCATGTTGATTGACTTGTATTGTTTAAGGCATTTTGATACCTGTGAGTGAGTTATTGTATCTTGACATACATTGATTGATTGGTAATGTTGTGGTTATATTCCACTTTGATTACTGTGGCTATGTCCCACACAAGGGTGCTTGATATGGTATGTGAGTGCTCATGGTAAAGATGACATGACGCACATTGGTATGGTGGTGGTGTATAAAGGAATTTGTGATATTGTTGGTAATTGTGAATGTTAATGTACATGTGAATGTAAGATTGAGACACATGCTTGGTGGAATGTTACTCGGTATGAGACCGAGGTGGGAACTAGTTGAATCTGGTTCTACAATTGTGTTGTGCTATTGGTGAATATATTGTTGTGATTGTGATTGTGATTGTGATTGTGATCATGATTGTGACTAGATTTACTATACTAGTTCGTGAATTGATCACCAGATGACTAGAAGCGTGTAGGGTAATAATTAAAATTGGTTAATTGTCTGTTTGCTTGAATTGGACGTGTGAGGTTGAACTTGACCCTGGTCAGGTCAAGCGATACTGAGCACAAATTGGGGTGGAAGGATAGTTCAACACTTACGCTGACCACGTAAGGGTTGGATGATTCTCGAAGCTTCCTACAAGTGGACACATAAATTGCAAATGGTGTGGATTTCATAAGTCCGGATTATGGTAGTGTGATGGTAGTGGTGTTGATGGTAGCTGATGCGATCGTATAGAGTACATTGATACATGAATTGAAACATGCATGTTACACTTAGTGGGTAAACACAGAGTATATAAAGGTATGTGGGAACTTGGTTCACTAGATAGATTTGATTAGAGAAAAATCGACTTCGGGACGAAGTCTTTTTAAGGGGGGTAGATTGAAATATCCCTAAGATTTATTAAATAAATAAAGCTTAATTAAATAATTAATTAAGCTAAAATAATCAATTAAGGTTAAGAATGTTACTGAGATGAATTATTTAATTCATACACTTAAGGGATTAATTTTATAAACGAACGTGAGAATCAAAGAGGTTAATAAACCTCACATAAAATAATAAACTAAAAGAATATAATTAGGAACGTAATTAAATACTAAAAATAAATGTACAATACTTATACTTAGGTGAATCATGGAAATTCACCGATATGTTTGATATAAATAATAAAAATAGAATTAACAAATATTGGGTCATATATCATAATGTTTGTTACATGAAATAACGAATTAATAAACATTATTAAAGGAGAAAAATAAATAATAAAATTAATACAATCTATCGTACATTATAAGTCATAAAATAGTGTTATGCATTAAAATATAATATTTTGAGATTTAATAACAACCCGAACAATTTACGGATTTAATTAGCGGGTTGAAGCCGACAAGTAAGTCAATCGGACTAAAATTTCCTCTCGTTGGACCATTGGACTGATTTAGAAAACATTTAGAAAAAAAAATAAGTAGTGGGCCGACTAGCCCAAGGAGAGCCAGCCGGCCCTCTCCTTCTCGGTCCAGTCACGGTAATTTTCTAACCCTAACTTGTATCTTCTAAACCTAATGTCCTCTTCTTTCTTCGTTCCTTTCCTTCCAGCGCCGCCGACCCCATTCTCCTCTCTTCTGTATAATTCTTCCTCAACAAGCCTTTTCATCTCTTCTCTTCTAAGACCCATTATTCTCTTACAGACTAAGCAAAGGTTGCTTATATCTTCTGGTGGAACAACCATGTCTGGCGCCCCTCTCCTTCCTCTCTTTTTTTCCGGCGCCCCTTATTTCTTCTTCGATCTTGAGCCCGTAAATAAGGTAAATCTACATGTTTCGTTTTCTCTCTTCGTCAATCCGAAAATTGTAAAATCATTCCCTTCTTCTCCAGTTTTCTTTCGGTTTGGCTGTCTACTCTGTGTTCGAATTTCAACCCGCAAGATGAAGAACTGGTAAGAGGATCCCTAGCCTTGTTGTTTCCGGTCGAAACCTGTCAAAATATACTCTTACTTCCCCTTCCTTGTTCTGCATGACTGAAAAACGGGGAGCAAATCTCCAGATCTGGGTAAGGGTGGAATCGATCGAGACAAATCCGGAGATAGAGCCTTGTTTGGTGAGCGCGGGTGAAGGTAAGGAAGTTTAAACTTCCTACCATAAATTTATGTCCAGTTTCAGTTAGAATCAAAGACCAAAAAACTGGAAAAAAAATTATTTTCTGTGCTGTGTATTCGGTGCCATGGAGCCCGATTGTTCCTAAAAAAAAAAAAAAATTGATTGAAAAATCTTACTAGCCTATGTGCGAATCGTGCAAACTGGATGTGGACTTGTGGAAATTTTTGTGTTTGGACATTCGAACTTAAAATTGATGTTAGTTTCTGGCAAATCGGAACAGTTGATTCATTTTATGTGTGCGAAATTGGAACCCTAAAATGGAATTAGGGTTGCGAAACTATCTTCCTTATTTTGAAGTCTAAATGTTAATATTATAGTTAATTGCACTTGAGAGCTTTGATTAGTAATTAAGGTTTCCGATTTACGGTTCAATAATAAAAATAAAAAAAATAAATAAATTAGGGTTCCGGTGGATTTGGAAAAAACATTTATGACTAATTAGGGTGTAGAATCGATTTGGGAAATCTGGAAATTTTAGGGTTTTAAGTTATGTGGATTACGGTTATTGACTAAAATGGGATACGAATAAAATTTAGGGTTTGATAGGAACATTAAGATTCTGGGAAATTTAAACCTTTTGGATTTGTTAATGTTGTGCGGATTAGGAGCCCTGAATCTGAGTTGGGGTTCTGAAACGATCTGCTGAATTTTGATTATTTAATGTTAATATTAGAGCTAAGGGTGGTTCAGAGCTTCACTTGGGAACTAGGGTTCAAATCTATGAGTTAGGTTTACGGTTTGAACTTTAGGGAAACTGTGGTTTTAGTTCTGAAAGTTAGTAATTAGGGCTTTTGATTTGAATTTAGGGCTTAAGATTAAATTAGGGTAAATTTCGAAACTTGGGGTTTTGGCAGATTTGGGGATAAATATAGAGATAAGGGTTATGAAATTGTAAAAAAGGGTTTGAATCGAAACTTGGGTAAAATTGCCGAAATCGAGGTTTCTAGGAAATTAATTTAGGATTTTGGGGTAAAATGGTAATTCTGAAGAAATTCGGGTAAAAATCGTGATTTAAGTTAAAATGGGGTGAATGTGTAGAACTGGGACAAAATTGGGGGCGAAATAAAATGCCTAGGGAATTAGGGCTGGAATAGTAAGTATAGAGAGTTAGGTGTGATTTACTAGATTCTGGAAGTGTTAGGGTCAATTTGGTAATTGTCATAAGATACAAGGGGATAGAGATGTAATTTAGAAAATTAAAGTCTAGTCGGATTGTATTGAGATTCCATTTATGGGCAACACTTAACTGGGCTGAAACTAAGTTTGGGCTTAAATAAATTAGAGTAACAAGATGTAGCTGGGTTCATCAATAGCCCACCACGATAACAACAAGGATTAAGTTAGATTAGGAATTTATCAAAATAGAATTGGGCTCTAGAGAATTTGCCTGAGAAAATGGAATTGGTTTGGGTTGTATAAACCAGCGTAACAGAAAAATAGGATTATGCTAGAGCATTTAACAAACTGGTATAGGGCTTACAAAATATTTGAACTAAAATCTTAGATTGGGCTTTAGTGAGAAACATAAAATTAGGCTGGACTCAGATTAGTCAAAGCTGGAGTTGGGCTAGAAGTTTAGTAGAAACCGATTTGGGTTTTGATAATTGGTAACTTAGAGATTAAGTTGAACTGAGGGTTTAGAAAAAAAAGGGGGAAAAAAACTGAAACGGGTCTAGAACAAACAACAACCCAAATAAGGGAGTTTGAGTAAAATAATTTAAACAACTAAATATAGCCTAATTAAGTTAAAAAAAAAAAAATAAAATAAAATAAAATTAACTAGAATAAATATATGAGACAAGTTTAATAGATTTATAAGTTAGCAAATATTATTTAGATAAGTTGGACTAGTGTCTAATTTGAAGCCCAACCTTAGATAATAAGATTTAATGGCCTTAGGTCAAAGGTAATTTGGTGTGAAGAGAACACAGTTAAATAAACACGAAAAAAATTAAAACAGATTTGAGATTAGTGGTAAGTCTAGGCCGGAGGAAAGAGAAACCGTGAGCTTATACACATGAGGAAACCAAAAAAAATAAAATAAAATAAAATAATAAATAAATAAATTTTAAGGAAAACATACCCAAAGAGGAATTTAACGAGCTCGACAAATAAAAGACAATGTTAAATTCGATCAACATTTGAATTAGAAAATAAACTCGAATGACGGGCAAGTTTCATTTATTGGTAAGTGGTTTACTTTAAATCGCTTAAAGTCTATGGTATAATTTTTGGAGAATCCGATAAAGGAAGCTAGAGATTTGTATATGACTATTCCATTAAAGTAAATTAGGCTATTGGTTGGACTAGGAAAAAAAAAATGTTTCAAGTTAAATATAATCCAATTAAAGAATGCATGTATCTAAGTAAATCAACCACATATAGCCTAAGATTTGAATATTTGTAAGGAGATTCAGGTAGTGATAATTATAGATCCTTACCACTAGTTTGGTGGAATAGGCAAGTAAAAAGGCTAGGCTACTTTAAGTTGGAAAAAAATTACATAAGGGACAATGATGATAAAATTGAGGAATTAACAAATGGATTTTCCTCATATTCTAGGATTCAGAAAATGGGAAGCTAATGGCAAGTTGTGGGTGATGGTGTACTCGTGATTAAGACATGTCATAAGCTGCATATTCCAGGTATGTTGTTGTGTGATCCGAATGGCCCGAAGGTTACCTCGGGTCCGGATAATTATGTGCTGTGTGACAAGAAGATATGAGTGTTTGAATTCTTCTGTGCAATATTATGTTGATTACATATAGCATGTTGATTGACGATGGTAACTCTAATTACCTTACCGTGTGATATGATATCTCTATGACATCCTTGTGATTAATCGAATGAGAGTGGGCTGTTTGCCAATTGCGTACTTTAATACGTAAATGGGATAGAGATGCATGAAGTATCAAGATATGTATACATTAAGAGAATGTGTTACTACTGAGTAACTTGGGGAAAACGTAACATGGTGTTACAATATTATGAGATGGAAAGCTTGCTTATGATGTTTATGGTATACCTTCCTAAGAATGACCTTTAGGAAGAAATTGGAAAGACCTTGACAATGCATTAACCCTATGATTTAAATGATTTGTGTGTTATATGTATGACTACCCTAACCAGTATTTGGCTAACGGGGTAGAATGGGGTTCTGAGAGTAGCTTAGGAACAAGAACACCTACGGGGTTCTTGGTCGCGCGTTATGGTGCACCGAGTGGATGCCGTCAAACTGGCCCACTCAAATATTGGTATTGGTATTGGTGATGGTTGATATTGGTATGATTCAATGAGGCCTATGTGCCGTTGATATTGGTATGATGGTATGATTCAATGAGGCCTATGTGCCGTTGATATTGGTATGATGGTATGATTCAATGAGGCCTATGTGCCGTTGATATGATAAGGGCCACTGCCCAGGTTGACCCACCTTCTAATAGGGTACGTGTCACTTCCTAACATGTGACACGTGTGAAACTATGTGAGGACACGCGCGATGGGAATTGGAGGATCTCTAACTAAAGCTAACAATCGCCAGAAGGCACTGACAACGACTGACTTGTTTTGATCTCTATGTGTGAAACTTGGTCATGGTGATTGAGATGTTCATGTTATGTCTGGTTTGACTTGCTTGGAACTTTATGTTGAAACCTGAATATGATGAATGTGTTGCTTAAGTTATGCCTTGTTATATGATATGTTTATTGCTATGTTTAATCTGTATGTTAAGCATGTTGTTATATATATTTATAAATTGGAATTTGCATGAAATGAACCTGCATGCTCACTTGGCAAATACCTGGGTTAATTCTGAGGGTTCAGGAAGATTGCATGATAACATACTCAGTAGCTGGGCTGACCCCTCCAGCAATGTTTTTTTTCAGGTGTGTAGATTGTCAACTTCATGACGAAGAGCGGGCCGGGGTAGACTGATGTTTTGGGTTTCTGGTAAAACTTGGGCTAGGCCCTGAGTAGTAGAGTGGCTCACAGTTATAGTTAGATTTTGAATTAGGTTGTACATGGTAAGCTATCTCTGTCATCACAGCGTTGTTTGGTCGGTTGTTGGTTTAGATTTGGAGGCCTTGTCATGTGCGTTGGGCACGTGATGGCGGTAACATCTCTTTTGGTTAAGCATTTGAATATTAGACTTCCGCTGTATATATCAAATATATGTATATACTATATGGTGTGCAGATGTTAATCGGGTTTATGGAAAAGGGATGTTACACTTAGTATGATGTATAGGAGTTTCTCGTTATCATGGCGGTTAGTAGTTTGTTTATGTTGGATGTAGTTTGGCTTCATTGCTCGCATGGGCGAGTAATGGCCGGTGACACCCGAGTGAGTATTGTTATTGTTATTTGTTTCCGCTGCGAGACGTTTTATTTATTCCTATGTGAGAGATTATATCTTGATTATGGAGAGGGGTGTTACACTCTAGGTAATAAATACCTAAGCTAATTGACACTATCTCACTAAGATCTCTCAAAATACTTTCTCTCTCAAAGCGGTGTTTCTCTCTCTCAGAATAATCTAGAATGCACACAGAAACTAATTACAATCATATGCTTATATACTTGCTAAGCAGTTTCCTAAATCTTTGGTAGTGTCTTCACGTAGTGGCTGCTTGACTTGGTTGCGCAAGTATCGGAGTTGTTTGTTGCTTCACGTTCTCATGTTGTGCACGTTTCCACGCATCCGAGATTTCCGCAGCCACTCAGTAGTGTCGCGCCTTTGGCAGATCAGAGACAAGTGAACAGGTCTTGCTGCAGAGGTACTCGAGCTGGTAAGTTGCGACGCCAAGTCTTTCTGCAGAGCTACTTTGACTAAGGAGGCAATCATCTGCAAAACTAAGTCTCCAACACATTATGACTTAAGCTAAGACAGGAGGATCCTCAAGCTTAATTGGTTGAGTGCTGGATGCTGACATTGAATAATCCGTCTCAAGAAAGGGCATAGCCTGATCTATCCCCTGGTTGAAGGATTGTGTCCTTTCATGCACAAGCTGACATCGAGCGAACCAGAGTTTCCAAAATAGCACTCGCTGTGCCAGATTTATACTGCCTTTGGCACAAGTGGTGATCAACCAGTCTTTGAGGCCGATATCATCCGATATAAATCTTGGACGCACAAGGCCATCAATAGACCACCATTCTTTTATGACCCTGCATTGAAGAAAAATATGAGTGGTTTTCATATCTGCCAGAAAGGGGGCACCATTCAAGATGGTTGTTACCGCATCTATGGGAGATGAGAGCTCTGCACGAAAAAATTCCTTGGAAGGCTTTCCAAGCGAAAAGGTGAATTCTTAGAGGTAAGGTACATTTCCTATTTTCTTTATAGCTAGGCCGGTCTAACTTCTGTAAGAGGTCAAATCTTCATTTATCGAGATGATATCTTTCGCTAAATAATAAGTTAGTTTAATTGTAAACTGGTCATTCTTAGTCTTTCCCCAGCACCGTCGATCGGGAGTTGGAACCCTAGGAAGAACAGTTATGAGAATAGAATCAGAGTCCTCCATTGTGAACCAATTTCTTATTATTGTCACATTCCAAGTAGGGATGGCAATGGGTCGGGTTTAGCTGACGTTCCACCCAACCCGTCACCCGTTTTCACCCGCATCACCTGACCCGACCCGTCACCCGTTTCACCCGTCACCCGCGGGTGATGATGGTGAAACGAATGAAACCATCACCCATTTTTTCTTCCAACAAGCATTTTTAGCCTTTAACACCTATATAAACTTAGTTTTTTAATAAAAATACACCCATATTTATTCAAGAATACAAACTACATCAATAAATATCAATAACATACTCAAAACATAGAGTATTAACCAACAAAATACTAAAAATACGCCCATATTTGTTCAATAACACATACATGCGGGTGACGGGTTGGGTGAACAGAACGGGTGACCAGGTGGAAAATGTTCACCCAACCCGACTCGTCACCCGCACCCGTTTCACCCATCACCTTCTTTTCACCCGTTTTAGCTAGTCGGGTGGTCGGGTGAAATGGGTACCCGTCACCCATTGTCATCCCTAATTCAAGTGCGGTCATGCTCGTTGATTAACCATGCAACTTGACCATGCTCCCGCGCATAGTTAGGTAGCCCCCAATCCCAAGGCCTACCACCTTTTTATTTATCAAGGAGCAACCTGTTCGTGAGGTGCTTGGAATGACCATCACCAATAATCCTCCTAGCGCCCAAGCCTAAGAGGTCAAGATCCCCTCAAATTCACCTCCAGATGAAACTAGGTTTTATCCTAAACTCTGCATTCAAGATATCATTATTATGAAAATATTTAGCTGCAAAAATGTGAAACCGGGAGGTTTGGGAGCTGTAAGATTCTATATGCCTGACGAGCCATGAGTGCTTCTTTGAAGGCTTACCGATCCCTAAAGCCTAAACCTTCAGCATCTATACTTTTATACAGAACATCCCAATTGCACTAGCAAATGCCTTTCTGATTTAGAGATCCTAACTACCAGATCTTCCTTATGATACACTAGATTTTCCTTTATAAGGGGCCAATGGTAAACGAATAACTCCCACGACAAAGGACATGATAGCTTAATGGACTGACTTTATTAGAACACCTCTGGCCGCTTGAGATACAGTTTTGTCCCATCTTTGTATTCTCTTGTAGACTTTGTCTCATATATAACAAAAGATTTGGTTCTTGTGTCTACCCACCGCACTTGGGAAGCTCAGATAGAGGCCTAGGTCATTCACCTCCTTAACTCCCACAATATTCATGATATCTTCCTTGATGCTCGACAGCAAATCCTTGGAGAACATAAGTCACGATTTGGTTGGATTCATACTTTGCCCTGATGCCTCATGAAACTCGTCAACTAACCCCATAATGTATTTAACATTGCTTACTTTAGCTCGAAAGATCACACAATCATCAACAAAGAGTATGATAGTAACATCAAAGCTTAGACATCTGAAAGTAATACCTCTGATAGCATTAGAGTAGGCTGTCGTGCGAAGGCTTGAAGAAAGCGTTTCCATGCAGAAAATGAATAAAAATAATGATAGGGGATCACCTATGCCGCAAGACTCTCTAGGGTAAAGGTATGACCTGAGTGACCATTTATCAAGACAAAAAAGGAGATAGAGATAATGCACTTTTCCACCACATTAACCCATTTTTGGTGGAAGCCCATACTTCGAATCACTGACAGGACAAACGTCTATTCAACTCTGCCATGTCCAACTTAAGAGAAAAGTGGCCCTTATTCGTGGCTTCAAGGATTTGATGGTATGGATCAGCTCGTGTGCCGTAATATATGTTGTCAAAACTTAGTCTTTTTGGGACAAAGGCTCCTTGATTCTTAGATATTATGAGCTTCATGATATCTCTTATACGGTTAACAAGAACTCTTGTAATGACTTCGACGATCGTATTGCATAAAGAGATAGACTTAAAGTCCTTCATCGAGCTGGCACATGTCTACTTAGGAATCAGAACAATGTGGGTGTGCTTTAGGCCAGAGGGCATACAGTCTATATTCAGGACTTTGAGGGTTGTGCTGATAAAGTCCTCCCAAACTATATCCTAGAAAATGCTAAGGAAGGTGCCATTTATGCCATCAAAGCCTGGAGCTTTCTTAGGGTTTGATTGCTTGATGGTCGTGATGATTTCATCTCAACTATAGTCCTGACCCAACAGCTCTTGGAATTCTTGAGGAATTCTATGCTCAACACAAGCAAGAAGGTGATGATTTACCTCCAGCTGCAAAGATTGGAACAGATCGATAAAATATTGTTGAGCTACTTCCTCGATTCCATCCCAGTGGGTAACAAAACCACCTCGTCCATCAGCCAGCTGATGGATCGTATTCTTCCTCCTGTGAGCTTGAACAATGTTGAAAAAAATGATGTATTACGGTCTCTTTCTTGGATCCATCTTTGTCTTGTGTGTTGTGCCCATTAGATCTCCTCTCTAACCGAGAGCACATCCAAATCATGATTCAGTTGTCTCCAAGGAGAGAGTGTTTCGGGGGAGGCATACATATGCACGATTCGATTAATTTAGTCTTTGATTTCTATAAGATGGAGATTTTCCATACAAAATTTGTTCCTCCCCCAAGCTTTCAAGGCACGACCACATCTCCTAACCTTATCAGTGTAGTCGCCTCGAGGATCCAATCCATGCCAAATGTTTTGGATAATTTGTTTGCATTCTGGTTCATTTGCCCTACAATTCTCAAATAGAAAAGGTTGGGGGCCTCCTCTTCCTTGCTCGGGTTGGGTGGATAACTTTATGGGTCTGCAGTCTGATCTACCCCAACAAAGGTGTATGTTCCTAGCATAAGGGAAGAGCTGCAACCAGCTAGGTGAGGCCACGAAGCAATCTAGTCTGTAGTTGGTATTAAGTTGGCTTCATCTCTTGTTTGTGTAAGTATAGATGTCTCCAACATAGCTCGGGTCCTCTAGATTGCATTGATTTTAAGGCAAGTCTTGAAAGTAGTCATTCTGCCACGATTATTGTCTTCTTGGCCACACTGCTCGTAGTCGTACATGGTTTCATTGAAGTCACTGAAACTTGCAAGCGCTCCTGATGCGTCCCTGACGTATCGTGGACGTATCGTGGACTCTAATAAGACTTGATAGACGAGAGGCAACTATTAAACTGGAAAACACATTTCGATTGAGAATTTACACACACAAAATTCACTCAACCTCCCTTGCCCCACACACGGACTCCCGGGACAGTTTCGACTTTACCCCTAAAGTCGTCAACCCTCTCCTGACTATCGGCCTACGGTTCACCGACCATTCCCTGACCTGTCGTCCTATCAAATACCCAATGTATTGATACTCTAACCCAGTCCTCACTAGCTCACCAACTCTCTAGCACTTACACACACTCCTAAGTCTGATCCACAATTGCCCAGATTATCTCTATCTTTTCTCTCGTACAGGGCTTGTGTTACAAGGAACATCAAGGCACGTATTTATACAAGTTAGTTGAGATGCCAAATAACAACCTAGGAGTTGTAGACTCTAACAGTAGAATACTCATTGTTCTACGAATATAATATCCGCACCCTACTGCAGATTTTCTTCCAACTTGATCTGGAGCCACCAGCACACGCGTTGCCTTGTGAATGGGCAAGTTGGCGGCGCGTCTTCCAAGTGGTCGGTCACCACTTGCACACTTCAACTTGTCTAAACTTGTCTGGCTCATTAATGCTCATAAATGCTCTCTTCTGAAGTATTACGGCTATGTAATGATGTTCATCAATAGCCTTTGTTTATCTTGTTATCTTGCACATTAATGAGATACATCTTTTGTCGTGTGTTTGTCATGAGCAAGTTGTTTGTGTGGTTGTGAATAATCTGAGTGAGCTTGTCGACGTTGCTAACTCTGTTTGGTCCTTGTTTAATGTCTAATGTAAGAGATATGTGATGGTGTGGCTCTTGACTGCTTGTCTCTTGCTAGAAGTTCTTCAGAGCTCTCGCCGACAGGTGCCCGACTGGTAGAGCACATGTCGTGGATTGAGCGCGCTTGCAACCTTGCGTGCTAAGCCACTCATGACTTAAGTGCACTTGCAACCTTGCGTGCTAAGCCACTTATTCACCTGTCTATCTGAAATCATGAATCTTGACAAACGCATTAGATAGACAACACAAGGTTTGCTATCATCAAAACTAAAGGATCTTGTCTTAACAATTTCCCCCTTTTGATGATGGCAACCTATACACTTATATGTACTTGGCAATTAAAATTGAGAGATTCCCCCTAAGAAGGATTCCCCCTGAGTTTATTAAGGGTTTTTAAGAATGAAATTTTTTTTACGAATGATAGCTTAAGTGACAGCTTTTATGTTATATCATAGATAAAGTTTCATTCAAATGATACATAATACAAGGACGATAGACATACTCTCACAAGTACATATACTTTTCTTTCCCCCTTTGCCATACAGCAAAATAGGGAGCAACTACACGACGTAAGATGTTGTAAAGGCCATGACATTCCATAGATTACAAACTACAAAATATGATCAAGATAATCTAGATGGAGTAACGTAGTTGGGTATCCCATTCAAATCCTCTGCGCAAGTAGGCTCTTCCTCCGAAAAACCAGCTTTGATCCAAGAAGGTTTGGCTTTGGTTGGGTTGATCAAGGGTGATTCAGCTGTGGTAGAAAGGTCAAACTCATCAGAATCTATGGAGAACTCCATGCAGTGTGGAGAACGTGATTGTGATAGAGTGATACTTGAGGTGATAGACCAAGCTGTAAGGGAGTCGGAGTCTGGTTGAACATAGTTTTGGGCGGCGTATTTCTTTAGGTGTTTGGTGATCATGAACTTGCGAATGGTGGAGTGAATGGTTTGCTCATTCGAGCTGGATGAGCTTTGTGGATATTGAGCCATTACGTGAGATGATTGTGAGTGGTAAAAGGAGGAAGCAAGTTTTATAGACACTTCGGATATGCTCAACGACTGATCGGTGAGTGGCATTTAATGAGGTGCTACGTCTTGTGGGCTATGTTTGTAGGCTTTTTAGGTGTCAAGGTCAGAGTTTGGATTAGTGAAATGGATGGGACTAAATATCTCAGATCATTTTGTAATTTTTAATCAAGGAAGAAGCAGCCAAGACAATAAATTATTTCATACCCATCATAAGCATTCAAGTAACAAAAATCAATTGCATTTTCATTGATATCCAAAAGGTACTGTGAAACAGATAGTCAAAGGCAAATAGAACATTTGATGGAAAAGAAAAATCTAGTCCTAACTCTAACTCTCACGGTTTCACTTAAGTCTCTAGGAGACAAAGAACGCTCGGGCTATGTGAGAATCTATAAAATATATTGCTCCTTGAACCATGTGATGAACACTTGGTTCAGTGAAGACAGCCTGCACAGCTGTGAGAGTGACTCTCACCCTCTTCAGAATATCTGTAGTTGAGGTATCTAGACTGGTCCCCGACATGTCGTGGACCGGTGAGAGACTTCTCTTCCTCTTGAGTGCTGATGTTCTTGCCGTTGGACGAGGTTCTGACCTTGAACCTTCACTCTGGTTCGCTTCTGGATAACCACTAACTGATCTCCCTTGGTCTTTATACCTAATTTTGACAACATCTCTGAGCAGATGTTGTCTTGAGCAGTTCGTGTACATTCATGGACCCCGTCGATGTCCACTCCACTTTCCAATAGAGCCTTGGTTACTACTCCCCCATGTACTAACCCTTGATTGACATGTCTGCTTTCATCGAGAGTAAAGAGAATCATTGCAGGAAGGTCAATCTTTTCTTTGATCTTGAGAGCATAGAGTAACCTTACGTCTCTCGCGTTGACAATGTGGGTTCGTTGATTTCATGGAGTTATGTTGTGGGTGAGAAAACTGAAAAGGACTCTGTCAGGTATTGACATTTCAGCCGCAGGAAAGTTCTTCAATGTTGCTCCTTTGTTGAGCAAGCTTACCATTTTTCCTCTCAGATGATCGAGATCGCTTACTGATGTTTCTTTTGGGACGATTAATCCTTCTGATTCTAAACCAAAAGTCTCGAGACCCAAGACTTGGAGATGGTGATTTCGGTATCTAGAACCTGATGATATAGTCGTCATCTTCATCACTTCGGAGTGGTCCAAGGTGTCACATATGTTCTTTGAGCAGCTCTATGTAGACAGGGATAGGCTTCTGGAAGAAGTCCACCCATTTTTTGAACTCCAATAGCTCGACGACCTCTCCTAGGCCCATCTTTTCCATCCATTCTATGTCCAACGTCTTAGGTAGGACGGGACAAGATCTGTCGTTGACATTCTCAGCTTTAATCAAGGCTGGCTCAAGCTCTTTGAGTTTCTTAAGTCGCTTTAGATATTGAGGAGGTTGAGACTTGGCAACAGCCTTCTTAGCTTGAAGGAGCTCCTCTAGTTCCTCAGTATGTGGCGAAAGAACCATCTTCTTTTTGCCTTTTGCCTCCTTTAGTTGCTCACGCTCCTTGTGCATGAGTGTGACATGTGATGGCGACTCTATGCCGCTGTCTTCAACCTGAAGTTGTCGTTGAGGTGTTGGAGACCTATCGACGAGTGGTTCCCCGGACTCGGCGATGAGTTTCACCTCTTCCTCGGAGTCAACTGCTGTCTCTTGAAGTATCTCCTCTACTGAAGTGTCTTTTTGCGCTGGTTCGTTGATTTGAACCTCCTCTTCTTCCAGTTGTTGTACAGCTGCCTCGATTTCATCTGAGATAGTTGCTTCTTCATCATCAGAGAAAAGCAGTCGTCGTGCGGTCTTTTCTGGGGTAGAGTGAGATTTTTGTGGTGATGTTGGTTTTTGGGCGCGCCTAGATGCGCGAGTTAAACGACTAGTTGTGACGGTTGAATGGCCTTTGGACTTTGATTGTTTGGCTTTTGATTTCTTTGTGGTGTTTTTGGAGGTTTTAGGTGAGGGGCAGGAGAAGACATTTTTGGTTTTTCTGTAGAGGTAGGAACTTGAAGTATTTTCGGTTTGAGGAGTTCTGTTTGAATAAGGTGATGGAGCTTGGGAAAATAGTGGTTTAAATAGTGTACCTCTTTATGTAGAAGTTCGCCTTCGTCAGTTACCCGACACACAAGCTAATCTTCTAGGTCTTTGGAAAGTCGAGGAGGTGGTGATTCTGTGTGAGCTTCTGTCGATCTTATGTCGGCCACTTGTCCTGAGGAAGATTCCTTGAGCGCAGCTTTGCGGAGAGAGGATTTGGGTGCCATTGTTAGTCGAAGGATTTCTGGAATTTCTTGTGAACCTTTTACTATAGAGATCTTTAGAGTTGCTGTGAGGCGAGGTTCTTTGCACTTGAATCTCGCAGGAAATTTTGTGAGAGAGAAGAGAATATGCTTTGATCGCTTAGAGAGATTAGAGAGAGTGAGGGCAATAGTGTGACAGGAGTAAAACTCCCATCGCCCTTTTATAGATATCGAGTAACGGTCGGCGACCGCTCCTCGTCCGCTCGCTGACATGTCATAATGGTACTATTCATAACGGGCAGCAGTCGTGACGGTTGTCAGCGATTCGTTGAGAAGTTTTCCTGTTTCTATCCGTTGGACTGTCTAATCTCACTTTTGTGGAAAATGACATATCTGCTTCAAGTATTCGTTTGACATGTTTTCTATGCATTAAACTGATCGTTGATTACTGAACGATAATATAACAGGTGTTGCTCACATGTCGTTGACCGATCATGGGAAATAAAAAGCAATTTAACTATGATTAATGAATATCATTCCAAGATCATGAACACTCTTAGTAAACCTTTCTCTACTTAATGGCTTAGTAAAGATGTCAGCTAGTTGGTTCTCAGTAGAAATATACTTTAAACCAACTCATTCTTTTTCACAACAATCTCTAAGAAAATGATGTCTAATGTCAATATGTTTGGTACGAGAATGATGCACAGGATTTTTGGAAATAGAGATGGCACTTGTATTATCACACATAATTGGTAAAGTACCTGTTTTGACACCATAGTCACCAATTTGTTGTTTAAGCCATAGGAGTTGGGCACAGCAGCTTGCCGCAGCAATGTATTCAGATTCATCTGTTGAGATTGCAACACTTTGTTGTTTCTTTGATCCCCATGCAATCAGACATGATCCAACAAAGAATGATGTCCCTGAAGTGCTCTTTCTATCGGTGATAGATCCTCCATAGTCTGCATCTGAAAATCCTACAACGTTACAGTTATTGAACTTAGGATAAAAGAGACCAAGATTCATGGTTCCTTTTAAGTAACGTAGGATCCTTTTTACAGTTGTGAGGTTACTTTCTCTTGGATCTGCTTGAAACCTGGCACATAAGCAAACGCTATACATGATGTCAGGTCTACTAGCAGTTAAATATAGTAGAGAACCAATCATCTCTCTGTAAGATCGCTGGTCGACCGGTCGGTCACCAGTCATGATACCCATCTTAGTGCCAACTGCCATTGGTGTGTCAAACGTCTTACATCCCTCCATTCCAAATCTCTTCAGCAAGTCTTTTAAGTACTTCTCTTGGGATATGATGGTCCCTTCATCATTCTGCTTGACTTGAAGTCCTAGGAAGAACTTCAATTCTCCCAGATCACTCATCTCAAATTCCTTTTTCATCAATGCTTCGAACTTTTTGCAATATTTCTCATCAGAGGCTCCAAAGATTATATCATCAACATATACTTGCACAATTAGGAAATCTCTTTTGTTGTTGTAAACAAATAGAGTTTTGTCTACTTTACCTCTTTTAAAGTGGTTTTCCAATAGATAGGAGGACAGTCGATCATACCATGATCTTGGAGCTTGTTTGAGCCCGTAAAGAGCTTTGTCAAGTTTGTGTACCATGTCTTTTCCTTCTTGTGTCTCAAAACCTGAAGGTTGCTCAACATACACTTCCTCTTTGACGTACCCATTTAGGAAGGCACTCTTGATGTCAAGTTGGAAGAGTTTGATTCCTTTGTGTGCAGCAAAACCAATTAGTAATCTGATAGATTCCATCCTTGCTACTGGAGCGAAGGCTTCTTGGAAGTCTATTCCTTCTTGTTGAAAATATCCTTGAGCTACCAGACGAGCTTTGTTCCTGACAACTTCTTCCATTTCATTCAGCTTGTTTCTAAAGACCCATTTTGTGCCAAGTACTCCTTGATGAGTAGGGCGAGGCACAAGATGCCAGACTTTGCATCTTTCAAACTGGTTTAGTTCTTCTTGCATTGCATTGATCCAGTCTGAGCCTCAAAGAGCTTCCTTGACGTTCTTGGGCTTGATGGGTGAGACTGTTGGTAAGAAGGCTAGAAGATCTCGAGTTTGTGCTCTTGTCTGAGTTCCTTTGGATATGTCTGATATGATATTCTCCCATGGATGATTTTTGTATAAGGCACGAGATTGATGAATGGTTGATGGAGAGAGAGGATCCTCGACATCATTGTTTCCTTCGTCGACCTGTTGTTGACCTGTCGCTGACCTATCGGGCAAGTTTTCTTCAGTCGGTGATTCATCTTTGGGATTATCTACGTGATCTTGATCGGCTAGATTGAATCCAAGTTCTTTATCTTCATCAGATTCCTTGACCTTGTGTACTTCAGCCTCATCAAAGACTACGTGCACACTTTCCTCCACCTTCAGTGTCCTTTTGTTGTATACTTTGTATGCCCGGCTTCTTTCAGAGTATCCAAGGAAGATGGCCACGTCACTTCTGGCATCAAACTTTCCCAGGGGACTCTTTTCATTGTTGTGGACATAACATTTGCAACCAAATGTCCTGAAGTGACTTATGTTTGGTTTTATTCTCTTGATTAACTCATAGGGAGTTTTGTTGAGGATCGGTCGTATGAGCGTTCTATTTGTAATGTAGCATGCAGTCGCCACCGCTTCTGCCCAGAAGACTTGAGGAAGATTGCTCCCCAATAGCATGGCCCTGGCTACCTCTTGTAGTGTTATGTTCTTTCGCTCAACTACCCCATTCTGTTGGGGTGTTCTTGGTGTTGAATATGTGTGACTAATCCCATGTTGTTTACACAAATCCATGAATTGTTGATTCTCAAATTCTGACCCATGATCAGACCGAAGAGTCTTGATCTTGAGATTGAGTTGTACTTGGACTTTTCCTGCAAAGGCTTGAAATTTCTCAAAGACTTCGTCTTTGGAAGCAATAAAGAGTGTCCAAACAAACCGTGAGTAATCATCAATAATTACAAAAACATACCAATTTCCTCCAAAACTTTTGACTCTCATAGGTCCACATAAGTCCATGTGAAGTAATTCAAGTGGTTTAGATGTACTAACTGAGTTCTTTGATTTAAAATAAGCCTTGGTCTGTTTGCTTCTAACACAAGCATCACAAAGATTGGTCTCAGATTCATTAATCTCAGGAAGACCTCTTACCAACTGTTTCTTGACAAGTTTTCTTAGTAAAGAAGTGCTAACATGCCCTAGTCTTTTGTGCCATAGAGTAGAGTCATCTATTGAAGCAGTCAGCAAGGAAGATTTGGACTATCAATATCCTCTAATCTTGTTACATAAACATTTTTCCATTCTTTTTCCCTTTAACAACTCTTTGCCATTGTTCTGACTTACTATTCTACAATGTGTAGGATAGAAGTGAACTGAATTCTATTTGTCACAAATTTGAGAAACACTAAGCAAGTTGAATTTTAAACCATGAACTAGATTTACACTATCTATGACATAGTCAGATGTAATACCAACCTTACCTACACCGATGATTTTTCCTTTCTTGTTGTCGCCAAAGGAAACGGTTCCTTGGCTTCCTGGTTCGAGTGAGAAGAACTTCTTCTTGTCTCCTGTCATGTGTTTAGAGAACCCACTGTTGATGTACCAGCAGGGGTCCATTCTCACTCGATTCTGCACTTAACACGTTAGTGGTGTGGGGTTAGGGTCCATAGAAAGGTTGGACCCATTTCCACCATTTAATACTCTAAGATCATTTTTGACTACCCATTTTACTCCTAGTTTATTGAGTTGCCAATGCCTCATAAAACTCGTTTTATGGCAACTAGACTCATGATGACCGGGTTGTCTGCATAAGCTGCAGACATCTCTACGACTGGTCTCTGACTGGCATCTGACCTGTCGTTTGCTTCTCCTCATGGGTGTCTTAGAAATAGCATCTATCTTAGAATATTTTCTTTGATGGTAGCTAGTTCCTTTTTTTTTAGTGTTAAGAGCAACAATCAATTCATCGATTTCAGGTTGTTTTTTGTACTTCAACTTTTCATGAACGGTGAGAATTTCACTATAATCTCTTTGTAATTACATGAGTGCCCTCATGAGATTTTCTACCTTGCTTTATCCGAGGTTTTTCTCAATTTTTCATTTTCTTCCAAAAGTTCATCGTTTTCAGTTTCTAATGCCTCTAAATGATCAACTAAAATAAGAGAACTAGAAGTTCAGCCTTTTGAATTCTCCTTCTAAGTTTAGAATAGTTTACCTTATGTTGTTCTTCTTATCCTTCTGATTATGAGACATCATTGCCTTGTGCCATCAAGCACACATCTTCAAGGCATAGGTGAGTCTTCTCCTCTTCTGAGGTGTCGTTGTCTGAGGTTTGATTGTCATCACTCTACTCAGAATCTCCCCATGCGACAACGAAGGCTTCCTTCTTTGGTCCTTTGTTGAATGATCGTCGGACAGGCTTCTTGACCCTGTCGTTGTCCTCTTGTGATCGCTGAGGGCAGTCTTTGATATGATGTCCGCGTTTTGAACACCCAAAACACTTGTCATTGCTTTTCCTCTGATCATCCGACTCCTTGGACTCCTTGCCTTTCCTCATTTTATTTCTTATGAACTTTCGAACGTACCTCTTAGCATAGAGGACCATTTCATCATTGTCGTCTTCTGACTCGGACCTTTCATTTTCAGCTACTTGAAGGGCTATGCCTTTCCCTCTATCTCTTGATGAGCTTTTCGAGTTTCTGTGCTGTAATTTTAACTCGAAAGCCATTAGAGATCCTAGCATGTCTGCCAGAGACATCTTAGAGAGATCATGCACTTCTTGCATGACATTGACTTTGCTATCAAAGGAGGCAGGAAGAGATCTGAGGAACTTCCGAATTTGATCCTCGTTAGAGATAGTTCTTCCAAGCACCAACATTTCGTTGATCAGCGTAGTGAACCTTGTATGCATTTCAGAAATGCTCTCCTTTTCTTCTTTCTTGAATAGCTCCCAGTGAGTGAGTAGCAACTAATGCGAGTCTTTTTTATCTCATCATTCCCTTCATAGGTGACCTCAAGAGTTTTCCAAATCTCTTGGGCCGTTTTAGCTGAAGCAATCTTTGAGTATTGCTCAGGTAGTAGTGCACAGTGAAGTATTCTTATAGCTCGAGCGTTGAACACCAGCTTCTTGATTTGCTCATCCGTCATGTTGTCGATAGATGTTGTCCTTGAGGATTCCGGAAGGTGTACTCTCCATGTGTTATCACCCTCCACATTCTTGGATCGTCAGACTTGATGTGAAACTCCATCTGGTTCTTCCAGTGAGTGTATTTGTCTCCATTGAAGAGTGGTGGTCGATTCAGTGCAGAACCTTTTTCTGCTGCTAGAATGCTTGCATGAGACATCTTGATCGTCTTCCAAAGCAGTTAGCTTTCTAGAAGAGACCTGCTCTGATACCAATTGAAACTCGCAAGCGCTCCTGATGCGTCCCCGACGTGTCGTGGACGTATCGTGGACTCTAATAAGACTTGATAGACGAGAGGCAACTATTAAACTGGAAAACACATTTCGATTGAGAATTTACACACATGAAATTCACTCAACCTCCCTTGCCCCACACACGGACTCCTGGGACAGTTTCGACTTTACCCCTAAAGTCGTCAACCCTCTCCTGACTATCGGCCTACGGTTCACCGACCGTTCCCCGACCTGTCGTCCTATCAAATACCCAATGCATTGATACTCTAACCCAGTCCTCACTAGCTCACCAACTCTCTAGCACTTACACACACTCCTAAGTCTGATCCACACTTGCCCAGATTATCTCTATCTTTTCTCTCGTACAGGGCTTGTGTTACAAGGAACATCAAGGCACGTATTTATACAAGTTAGTTGAGATGCCAACTAACAACCTAGGAGTTGTAGACTCTAAGAGTAGAATACTCATTCTTCTACGAATATAATATCCGCACCCTACAGATTTTCTTCCAACTTGATCTGGAGCCACCAGCACACGCGTTGCCTTGTGAATGGGCAAGTTGGCGGCGCGTCTTCTAAGTGGTCGGTCACCACTTGCACACTTCAACTTGTGTGAACTTGTCTGGCTCATTAATGCTCATAAATTCTCTCTTCTGAAGTATTACAGATATGTAATGATGTTCATCAATAGCCTTTGTTTATCTTGTTATCTTGCACATTAATGAGATACACCTTTTGTCGTGTGTTTGTCATGAGCAAGTTGTTTGTGTGGTTGTGGATAATCTGAGTGATTTTGTCTTGCTAACTCCGTTTGGTCCTTGTTTAATGTCTGATGTAAGAGATATGTGATGGTGTGGTTCTTGACTGCTTGTGTCTTGCTAGAAGTTCTCCGGAGCTCTCGCCGACAGGTGCCCGACTGGTAGAGCACATGTCGTGGATTGAGCGCGCTTGCAACCTTGCGTGCTAAGCCACTCATGACTTAAGTATGCTTGCAACCTTGCGTGCTAAGCCACTTATTCACCTGTCTATCTGAAATCATGAATCTTGATAAACGCATTAGATAGACAACACAAGGTTTGCTATCATCAAAACTAAAGACTCTTGTCTTAACAGTCACCAAAGACCAACCATGGTTGGGCATTTGAACTCTTTAAGTTGCGTAGGACACTTCAGGTCCTCCATCTATCATTCACGTTGGCCATCCATAGACACCTGTCCATCTCTATCCAGAGCCTAGCCATCGGTCAATCCAACAATCAATAAGATTGACGGTAAAAGATCTTACCAGGAGTTCAACTGCGTCTCATAAAGTGCAATTCCCACGCTTCTGCTTGTGTTGTCAACATGAAATTTGTGGAAGCCTTGCAATGACAACTGAAGTTTCCCATCTCCAATATGGATCATTTAGTTTTAGAAAGCGGGAAGATCTACGATAATTGAGAGTGGATTACCCCAAGAACCTATCTCACATTCTCCTGTTGACCTAGACCCCGACAGTTAATCGCTAAGATGCTCATATCACTGGAACTAGGGTAAAAATCTAGGATGAGATCTCAAATTTCTAGAGAACTCTGAAGGGAAGCCCGCACATGTAGGGTAGGGAAGACGAAGGAGGAATAAACGATAGAATTAAGGAAGAGGAAAAGGAAAAGTCACCTACCAAGAAGGGAGAAATTTTTTAGAAATCAAAAGCTTGACATAGAAATTATACGTAAAGGGAAACGAAAAAAGGGGAAGGTCACGGAGTCACAAAATCCACGCTCTTGTAAAAGTGTCAACTTAACTTTCTACTTTCTGTTCGGTATGGCTATTTTGCAGCTGTTTTGATCTAGCTGTTTTACACCTGTTTTATACATTGCAGTATATTATTGGAGTAAATTGTAGAATCCACGTAGTACCCATACGAGATCCGCCCAATTATGCCACAAATACACTATCAAGTATACCAAAAGTGAACATAGCCTAATTATTAGCGCGAGCATATTTAAGATAATCAAATCTAACGAAAAAAAGTTTCTATCAACTTTGCAAAACATTACCTCAAGTCCTAATTGGCTTGAGTTATGAACGGTCCGGTCCAGTCCGGCCAAACAAACTCAGGTGGACATAAGAAAATTTGGGTTGTGTTGTGTGTCTATCTACTTGTGTCTATAACCCCAAAGTCCCCAACAATACACCAACTTTTCCTGTTCAGTGGTTCAACTTAGGGTGCGTTCACTTCGGGGTAATCAACAAAGGGAAACGGAATCATTCCCTTTGTGGTTGTTTGTTTTGTATTTTTATTGATTCCGTTTCCCCCACTTCCAGTTTAGAAAACCCCCATAACCCTCTTTGGTGATTCCCCCCAAAATCCTAAAGAAAAGTATTCCTTTCCTCCCTCTTACGCCTATCTTCATCTTTTACATAAACAGATATTAATATATATGGTATATAATCTATATAAA
Organism: Limonium bicolor; assembly: GCA_023374045.1. NCBI lineage: Eukaryota > Viridiplantae > Streptophyta > Magnoliopsida > Caryophyllales > Plumbaginaceae > Limonium > Limonium bicolor. The sequence continues at coordinate 110,005,247 of CM041782.1, read as the reverse complement.
TACTAATATATGATACATAATTTTTATAAATATTAATATATAATATAAATATAGATATGGATATGAATATAATATATAAATATAAATATGGATATGGATATGAATATAATATAATAATATGTTATATAAATATTTAATATATATCATTTATAATTTAAAATAAATATTAATGTATAATTTATAATAATATTAATATATATTTGAAAAAATGAACAAATACTATATATAATTATATTTATAATATAACTACAATAAAATTCTAAAATAATAATATATATTATAATAAATATAATATATATAATCATTTATACATATTAGTAATTTAAATAAAATATGAATAACCATGATATATAATATATATTAATATTAATAAATACTATTTATACTTAAATGCTATAAAGATAAAAAATTATATAGAATGGGGGAGAGAGGAAAAGAGGAGAGATATAAGAGAGGAAAAGAGGGAGAGAGTAAGGAGGAAATTAAGAAAGAGGGGAAAAGAAGAGGAATAGAGGAAGAGGAAAAGGGGACGAGTGAAAAAAAAAGATAATTAATATAGAGTTATATATAATTATATAAATAGTATTTATTTATTACTGAAAAAATATCATAATATAATATATATATAGATAATAAATATTATTTATAACTTAAATACTATAAAATTAATATATTATATACTTAGACAAATTTCGAAAAATGTTATATTAGATATAAAATCTTAATATATATTGTATATATAATCTATAAATATTAATATATATCATTTATAATTTAAAAACTATTATATATGCTATATAATATTAATTTATATAAATATTAGTATATGTCACGTAAAATTTTGATAAATATTAATATATATTATTCATAATGTAATTAAGTATTAACACTTCTTTGTTTGGAACCAAACAACTACAAAGACAATCATTGAGAATTCTATTCCGTTTCCGTGTTGGAACCAAAAAGACTTCTCGATTCGGGGAATCCCTCTACTAAGTATATAAATGTATATGAATAAAAAGATTTATATTACGTGATATAACTATTAGTATCCAATACTTTTGATTTTAATCATATTGAGCGAATAGGATTTGCTACGAGGTCGAAGTTTATATTCGTGGCCTGATTTGGTTTTTGTTTAAGCCTAGTTTATGGCTAGCAAGTGCACTTATATATATACACTATTTTAGTTGTCGATGAGTAGAACAAGAGTTATAATTATTTATTAACATACTAATTTACAATTTAAAAATTCACAGTATACTATTAAGTATTAAAAAGTGTTAAAAGTATGGAAAACTATAAACTTTATTAAGTATTATAAATATTTAAATTTATAAAACATAATAGAATTTAGTGAATTAAACATTGAATAAAATTAATATATATCACAAATAAAAATCTAAATGTTAATCTTTAAAAAACTGAAATTCATTAAAGTATTGAAAATATTGAAATTTGATGGAAAGAATATATATCTCTTTTTTCAACTCTAAATTTTTCATCTTTTTTTTCACTAGATATTGCTGCAAAGAAGTTTAGAGATAAAAGAAATATTTTGAAAAATAATCTAACCTATTTAAATCCTAGAATAAATCATTACTTTTAACCTATAGGCATAACTAGTATGACTTATTTGTGAGCTACTTCAATGTTTTTAAAAATAACTAATTTATTATATCACATGGATGATTCTATCTAGCCTCTATTAGAAAGTTTGACCCATCATATAATGCATTATTTTTCTAAACAAACTAATTTACCACTTTTTGTTGTTTATTTACTTGAAATGTTCAGAAATAACAAATATTTACTAATTTAAAATAAAAAAGATTTAAATCATCACTTAAAAAGGGTTTAGTTTGAATTTTTAAATTTATATGTGAAATTTTATAAGTGTGTAGACTTCTTATATTCCAGGGTCCCTTTTGTTTATTAGTATGAGTTCTCTACTAGTCGGGAATCCGTTCCCAGTTACTCTGTTGGATGGTGAAGAATGAGGCCCCTCTGCTTCGATGGAAGAGGATCTGTGAACAACAAAGGGAAGTGAAAAAAAAAACAAAATTTTCATCTTATTCTTGAATTATCAATAATATTTACTAAAATAATTATTTTTTTATATAATATAAACCAAATCTTTCATTATTCAAATTATTATATCTTTTAAACACATACTTAAAATATTTTTATAACTATATGTAGAGTTAGTAATAATTTTATATTTTAATTAATACTATCATGTTTGATTTTAAAAACTAATATTTTAGATGAGAAAGATATTTATGTGTTTTTATTAGTCATATGTGACACTTTAAAAAGTTGAACACATGTTTAATAGTAATTAGTTATTGATATTTTAAAAATTAATAAATTAAATTAAAATTTATATTTTATACTCTCAACTCTTCCGTTTTCCGATGATATTTTATTTATTTGAACATTTTTTCACTTTATTAATTATCAAATATATCAGATAAACTCATTTAAGAAGAATTTAAATTTTAATAAATATATTTGATCCTATTATCCTATTCAAATCATAAACATTAAATCGGAATTATATTTGGGGGGAGTTTAAAATATCCACTGTTGTGCCCGGCACTGTCCAGGCAGCCAGCTACCTCTCTGACTCTGTGTTTACTTGTTTGAAGTTGGCCTTGGCAAAAGTGTAGACGGGGGAATTGAGTTTAGAGGAAAGGATGGCACACAACAACACACGCTTACAGAGACAAGCACTAGGCTAGGCGCCTAGGCGGCAATGCCAAAAAGCTGTGAGATTCCACGGTGCCCCAGGCAGGCAGCCCGAGATATGACAGCCTCACAGCGCGGGTGCTGCACTGCTGCTGAACTGAGTGCGTGAGAAAGGAATAGTTCACACATTTTCACTAATGCTGCTGCTTTATTTACTATCATGCGTGCTCAATTTTAATTAATTTTGGCAACTTTTAAGCTTCCACATTCCTCTTTTCTTTACATTATTCCACTCCACTCTGATTTTTTTTTTAAAAAAAAAAATCCTCTGTTCTTGCTTTTTCACTTTTCCTCTCTCTTTTTGCAAAGCTTTATCTTCTTAATTTTGAACGCCAGAAAAAAAAATTAAAAGAAAAGAAAAAAGGTGAGTAGTGGAGATGGAATGTTTCAGCTGTTGATTGCTTTGTTCATTTGGTGGGATGAACTGTGCTTGCCTTCTACTCTGTAGCACTAGCAAGCATCAAGCTTCTATGCTTTCCTTTCCTCCCTCCCTCGCTCATATTGACGCCTGCTAGCTCCGGAACTACACTTCTCCAGGTCTCCAATCTTCTCCTCCTTCTCCCTGGCTCTCTTCTTTCTTTTTTCGGCTGAAGAATAGAAACTCACCATCTCGATATAGGCAGACCCATGAGAATACTGTCTGTACCTCCTCACTATCTTCTAGCAAAAATAGATAGTACTAGCAATTACAAAGTTTCTTCACGCCTCTGCACGCCCTAGCTAGTTTTTTACCTTTCTTCGCCCATTTTCCTGTTCACTTGCTGTTCACACCCCACCCCATCCTCCTCTCCTCACCTCTCATGGCTGCTGGGTAAAAAAGAAAAGAAAGTGGACTTCTATCCACTTGCTGGGTGTATCGTCCGTCAGTCCTAATTCATCCGTACAACACTACCTTCCTCAAACAACTTCCTCCAGTCCGACCTGTATATTATACTATTTCTTTCTTTCTTTCAGCTATGGGATTGAGATGGGCTTGTTTCAGTCTCTATCTCTACGGAGTTACTCTCAGTTCAAGTAGTCTATCACTAGTACTACTGTTACTAACACTTGTCTGTGAAATTGAACTAAACCCTTCTTCTGTCGTTGTCGCTATAGACATCCATCCACAAGACAGAGATTCACTTCTACTATTCAAATCCCAGCTAGTTACTAATACTCTTTCTCCTCCTCCAAGTTTGTCGACATGGGGGGTTGGGTCCAACTGCTCTGACTGGAGTGGTATCACTTGCGACAATGTCACCGGTCGTGTTGTGTCCATGAGTGTCAGGGACTTGAATTTATCATCAGCAGCCACCACCTCCTCCTCCGCCGTTACTATTCCTCCAGTTTTGTGCAGGTTTGAGTTTCTACAAACCATTGATTTGTCAAGGAATAACTTCACCTCCGAGATTCCCACTTGTTTGGGAAGAGTTACTACCTTACAGGTTGTTGATCTCAGCCGTAATCAACTCAGAGGTAAACTTCATGATGAATTCCGCTACTTGAAATCTCTCAAGGAGCTTATTTTGAATAATAACCGTTATCTTGGAGGAGAACTACCCATCTGGATTGGCAATTTCTCCACCAGTCTTAGAAAAATTGATTTCGGTTTCAATTCATTCCATGGAGACATTCCACACACTTTGTTTCAGTTAAGTTCACTAGAGTATCTAGATCTCTCTGGGAATAATTTAACCGGTGAAGTAGCTGAATTCCACCCTCAATTGATGTTTCTTGATCTGTCTTCAAATCACATTGTTGGCACCCTGCCTTGTTTCAATGCCTTGAAACAATCACTGACCTACCTCAACTTAGCCAACAATGAACTTGTTGGTGAAATTCCATCATGCATATCACAACTACATGGTCTAACACAGCTCAACTTATCCCACAATGGGCTGAAATACCAGCTGTCGCCAGCACTCATCTTCTCAGACAAACTGACTCTACTCGACTTGAGCTACAATGATTTATCTGGACCACTTCCTTCCAAGATCACTGACTCAACTGACAACTCTGGTCTTCTTCTCCTTGACCTGTCTCACAACGGTTTCTCCGGTGAAATCCCAATTGAGTTTACGGAACTCAAAAGCCTGCAAGCTTTGTTCCTTTCCCATAATATGCTGACTGGTCAGATCCCTGTGAGGATCGGGAACTTGACTTATCTGCAAGTGATTGATCTCTCCTACAATTCGCTGTCGGGTTCGATTCCACTCAACATTGTGGGTTGCTTCCAGTTGCTTGCTTTGATACTGAATAACAACAACCTCACTGGTCAGATTCAGCCAGAACTTGATGCCATGGATAGTTTGAAGATATTAGACATCAGCCACAATAGGATCTCTGGTGAGATACCTTTGACGTTAGCAGGGTGTAAGTCATTAGAAGTGGTGGATTTCAGCTCCAATGATCTCTCTGGTCACTTAAGTGATGCCATTTCCAAATGGTCCAGTCTCAGGTTTTTGTCACTTGCTCGGAACAAGTTTGATGGGTCTCCCCCAAGCTGGCTGTTTACATTCCCTGCTATCAGAGCTATTGATTTATCAGGAAACAGATTGTCTGGTTACATACCAGATGGTAATTCCAATCTCAGTTTGAGCTTCAATGGTATGATGATCATTCCAGCGGCTACTACTACTCCAGTGCCGCCGCGGTCTCCTCCTCAGTCAACAGTACTGCCAAATATTGCCACTGGTTTGAAAGTCTCTTCTTCTTTGATGGGTGATAACGAAGTCAGGTTTGATTATGACTTGGATGCCGTGGTTGGAATTGATCTTTCTGATAACCTATTACACGGGGAGATTCCAGGAACCCTCTTCTCTCTGCGCGGTTTAGAGTATCTTAATCTGTCATACAATTTTCTCAAGGGTGACGTCCCAATTGGTTTGAACAAGATGAAGAACTTAAAAGTCTTGGATTTATCGCACAACTCTTTGTCAGGTCCTGTGCTGGAGAACATATCAAGCCTGAAAGAGCTAGTACTGCTGAATTTGTCATACAATTCATTCTCTGGTTCTGTTTCTAATGAAGATGGGTACTGGAAATTCCCAGGAGCATTTGCCGGGAATCCAGGGCTGTGTGTCGAAGTGTCGGCTGGAAAGTGTGAGCCACCATCTCCTCTCCCAGCTTTCCCTGGGAGGACATTCAAGGATGAATCATTTGATGGGCCGATTTCTGTTTGGCTGTTTTGCTTAAGCTCTGCTGTAACTTTTTACTCCACAATAGCTGCATTATTTTGCTGGTCCAGATCAAGAAACTATATTTTGCAGATGAACAGTTCATTGTAAAATTGTATATGAAAGACGAAGTGATTATGAGTCTCTTGTTGTATATAAATCCCAGTTTTGATACCTTTCTTTCTGTGTTGTAATTCTGGCTGATGGTGTCCATTATTATCTATGGCAATTTGTGCATGTGTATTGGTCAAATTTGTGCACTTTACAACTCTTACTGATCTCTCATTTGTCTCTAATTTGATGGAGCACAAACCCATTTCAAGGCATTTAATAACGCAACAAAAAACAAAACAGAAAATGCACTCTTTTACATAACCAGCTGAATTTATTCAGAATTCCATACAATGACTTGAAGAGAATAGACAAGTGTTACAATTTCAAGTACAAGAACAAGCTTGCAGTCATGTGGAACATCATGATGCTATTATCTACGATCAAAATCTCTTGGCAAAACGAGACTGGTTTTGTCTGACCGCGTGCACCGCATCCTGAAGAGTTGCATACCACTTACCAGCCAAAAAATGTGTTGGGGATGTCTCCTACGGATGCCATATCTGATAGACTTAAAGCTACGGACTGGCATTCTTCATTGCCATTTCTCCAAGCAAGCAGACAAATATAGAATATTGCGTATGCACCCTGAAGATGTACTTCCCAAGCTAATACTTTATTGGTCCATCCAAGCTTCCAGATGCAAACTGCCAGTTAATAACAATACAACCACCACGCGCATTAAGAAAGGCAGAGATAGGATTTTCAATACTTTGATGCTTCTAATTTGTAAACAAAATAAATCACATCACTAAAAACAAAATGATGGAAGATCAAATCTAGCACTGGATTGATAATACCTGTTGAACTATTGGGTTTGTTGATGCAGTGAACTCATGTGTAAGACCCTCCCACACGATCTTCCCCTCATACAAAAATATCAACCTAAGGACCAGAAATCATTTGTCTAATTCTTGAGGACATATTCGAGATGGCATAGGAAAAGGCTATCGATCACTTGAAACAAAACAAGATACCTATCTACTGCTCGCCTGATTGTACTATGCTGATGGGTAACCACAATATATGACGCTATCTTCCCAGGAGTCCCAAGGGCATCTTCACCTTTCAAGTGAACAGAGCGAATGAGATCCTCCACCACAGTTGATGCAATAGGATCTAATCCAGCTGTTGGTTCATCATACAAGAGAACCTACAAAAACATTCACAATAAAAAGCTATTCATAGTTATCCCAAGTCTCAATCATGTGGGATGAAAGGAAAAGGATAAGTTTCATATAAAAGTATTGCTAGAAATTTGAACTGTTAAGAGATTAAGTGCACCTCTGGCTCCACCACATCCTTTGAAGTATCAAAGATGATAGAGCGTGCTAATGCTACACGTTTCTTCATCCCACCCGATAATTCAGATGGCAATCGATCTTCAACTCCCTGCTCGAAATAAGAGATAATTATTCAGCTGTAAATTACAAGTCGATTAATAGAAATATCGGCGATATCAAATCACAGATGATTCAAACCCAGAATGGTCAAAGTTTAGGGGCTGTCTGTCATCTAAAGAAGCATTTTGGTTCATCTAAAGGAAAGCTTTTGATTACATTTATACCTTCAGTCCTACAGCAGCTAAAGTTTCAGTTACAAGTGCTGCAATCTGATCCTCAGGCATAGTTGAATTTTCATATCTACCATACACGAGCAAAAATATTAAGAATCATAAGCATCGGAAAACTAAAGAAAATGAACGCAAAAGATATCAACTGTTGCAAGCATGATTAGGGGATTCGCTTACAGAAGAAAACCAACATTTTCCCGCACAGTTAAAGAATCAAACAAAGCTGCACTCTGGAATACCTGAAAACCAACGCATTGACCAGTTAATATACCAGCAAATGTGACGTGCACAAAGTAATAGATATCACAAAAATCTTAAATAATGATATACTAATACATAGTCGAAAGTAGGGAAAAAGAACCACAACAAAGTACGGAGGTAGAAACATAAAATAAAACGGAAAGATGGATAAAGAGCGCCATAGTAGTTGTTGCCAGTGAGAGAAGCATGGTATTAGAGAAGAGTTGTAAGAGAATAGAGGAAAAGATTGATGATATCCATTCACAGAGATATAGACTCTCATATGTGGCCTATGGTTTCTTTAATAATTGTTTGCTTCAAAGTTGTATAGTCCTTAATGCCAAATTCAAGGGGGCACAATGCATGAAAAGTGCACATTGCACAGGCAGCAGATAGCCATTATGGGCATCAACATGCCTAATATGTGTAACTGACAACAATGCAATGACCAAATCAAAAGCGAATAACTTGGTTACCAAGCCAATCCGGAGACCTGATATTTCTCCATCACCAATTAATCCGTCTCTCTTTCTTCCTCGGACATAAACTTCCCCCTGCTTGCAGTAAAATTAAGCTTGTTCTTCTTAGCAGGGCCCAGACATAGAAGTGGAGTTTGTCTAAAATACAGAAAACCATGGTCCTGAAGAAAAAAAGACAGACTTATCTTATTCTATTTTACCTTGTCAGGAGCAAGAAGTCCTGCCATAATCTTTAAAACTGTTGACTTTCCCGTGCCAGAAGGACCAATTATTCCAACTGCTTCCCCATGTTTAATCTACAAAAGGTAATATGATGAGTAAAACATTGATGCACTTGATCTATATTGAACAGGGTACTCAAAAGTAGCTCCACAAGGATGCAACCCACAACTGAGTATTGAAGCTATGTCATCAGTTTCTAGATCAGAAAACCAGAAATCACCATACGAAATGAGAGAAAGATCTAGGCCCTGACCTTGAAACTAACACCTTTTAGTATATGCTTATCTCCAAATGATTTGTAGATATCTTTACACTCAATTAGCACATCAGATTCGCCCTTGGATTCTTGATCTGTGAAGGACTCAGCTCCAGATGATCCCTAGCATGCCCAAGCAACTTGAAGATGTCATTTCCTCACAAAGACTCTTCATCATGACAATGTTAATGAAGTTGAACTAAAAAAACAAGTCAGCATCTATGCGCAAGACTTCTAACCCTTCAAGATCGCATCTACAGAAACAAAACAGACGCCTAATGCCAATATACAGAACTAGTTCTCACAACTGCTATGAACAATTTAATGAAATATGAAGGGGGTATACCACAGAAAGCAGATTTCTCCAACATGTCTCGAAATACTAGGAGAATTTCATGAAACAACGAATCAACTTCTACTTGTTCAAATCTACATCAAGGTAAAATCTTACATTAAACTTTAACGCAGGGAATCCGCCGCTTACAGTAGTTGATGGAGCCATACAAGCACAAAAAGGCCTTCTTCTTACTGTAAATGCTACAGGGAGTACATTGGCGTTGAGAAGGGGGAATCTAGCCGGGCGAGAAAACCCATTGGAAACTGCGGAACGCGGCAGAGCTGAAGCTGATAGCGATACCATACTGTTCGTATATCAATTTTTCCCTCTTTCCCTCAGAGCAAACGACAGCGACGATTCAAACGAGACCTAACCGTCAAGAATTTATAGAGAGGAACCGCAATCCTCCAGAGCTGTTGTCCACAACCTAAAGGACGTCTCCTAGTGCAAAGACCAAAGTTTCTTCAAGAACCAGAAATAGGGGTCATCGGAGAGGCGGAAAGAAAAAGCATAGGTTTCATGAAGGCATAAAGCAGCTTTCATAATATGGGGGTTTCATGAGCAGATAGACACCAGCAATACTCGACGCTCTGATTTGATTTAACAAAACTAATCAAATCTTCAAAAATGAAAGGGGAGTGGCGGGCGAGGGATCGAAATGAACCACGGAAGGAGAGCGAATTTCACAGGGAGGCGCGATAGATTTTTTCCGCAGTTAACTGGGAAATTGAAAGCAAAAGGAGAAGCAAAGAATATGCAATGACTTGGTACGAGAATTCTGTTCACATTCCTTGCCTCCCCGTAGGTTGGTTCTTCTAAGCAGATTCGATTGCTATGATACTCAGGCTGTTCCTAGTTTAATTCTGCTCTAGCACTAGCACCCAAACCAGTCATTATTATCGACATGACTTGGGTCATGGCTAATCTGGGAAGAAAGTATTGGGCGTTTGTTTGTTTCACGTGGATGAGAGAATGAAATTAGAAAAGTAAATTGAGGGAAAAAAAATATTTGATTGTTTGTTTAGATAGTGAAAAAGGATAGTCATTAGGTTATTTCATATGGTCACTTTTTTACTGAACTCGTACATTTAGTCGTGTTTTTATTTAGCGTAGTTGGAATTTAAAAAAAAATTATGATTTTACCCTTCTCGTAAAATGTTTTAATAATTACAATATCTACCTAAAACTTATGACATATTACGAGGAGCCCCAAATTTCATTATATAAGGAGGGTGAATATGTTATGAAATAAAACAGATGATTGTTTTACTATTGAACAAGAAGTAGATGATAGTTAATGTCGGCGAATCTGACAAACATTACTAGTAAATGAGAAAACTACGTACTTAATAAGAAATAACACATATATCAAACAAACTATCAGCAAAGTGGATTAGCGCCGGCGCCAGGTTTCGGTCTTAAAATCGCTATATCTTCTTCGTTATAGCCCCGTTTGTCGATCTGTTTGCGCCGACGTGTTCGTCTTTTCATCTACCTCGTTATGATCCACTTTGCTGATAATTTATTTGATATATGTGTTATTTCTTCTTAAGTACGTAGTTTTCCCAGTTACGAGTAGTGTTAGTTATAGTCATCGACATTAACTATCATCAACTTCTTGTTCAATAGTAAAACAATCAAGCCTGTTTTATTTGATTATAGTTATCGACATTGACTATCATCTACACTAATTTCACGATCGTCAAAGACAAATCTATCTAAATTTAATTAACCGGCAATTTAGACACCGATCTAACTAGTTAGAGTTATTTACATTAACTACCATAGACTTCTTGTTCAGACAGACTATTAGGGATGATGGTAAATTAGTATTGACGTGTGAGAGAAACGGCAAGAATAGGCCGCGGAATAGCCAATCAAGCCTGTTCTGTTCTATTTAACTTATGATTTGGACACCGTTCTAATTAGTCAGATGTATCGACATTAACTATCATCGACTTCTTATTCGATAGTAAAACAATCAAGGCTGTTCTATTCTAATTAATAGACGATTTGGACACCGATCTAATTAGTACGTAAAATTAGTGGAAATGATATATAATTTCGATGACTTTCAAATAGATTCTTCTTCTACAGTCATGAAATTAGTGGAAATAGACAATTTTGATGACTTTCAAATAGATTCTTCCTCAACGAACGTGAAATTAGTGGAAATGCTAGACAATTTTGATGATTTTTAAATAGATTCTTCTTCAACGGACATGAAATTAGTTGCAATGATGGACAATTTCAACAATTTTCAAATAGATTCTTCTTCAACGGATGTAAAATTAGTGGAAATGATAGACAATTTCGATAACTTTCAAATATATTCGTCTTTGACGGTCATGAAATTAGTGCAGATGATAGTCAATGTCGATAACTTTAATAAAAATAAAAAATGTTTGATTGTTTTACTATTGAACAAGAAGTATATATATATATATATGTAAATGTCAAACAGATTGCAGCTTATGCACTTTACGTTGATTGAGATCAGTGCTCTCAGTAAGAACTATGTATATGTAAATGTCAAACAGATTGCAGCTTGTGCACTTTACGTTGATTGAGATCAGTGCTCTCAGTAAGAACTATGTATATGTAAATGTCAAACAGATTGCAGCTTGTGCACTTTACGTTGATTGAGATCAGTGCTCTCAGTAAGAACTATGTATATGTAAATGTCAAACAGATTGCAGCTTGTGCACTTTACGTTGATTGAGATCGGTGCTCTCAGTAAGAACTATGTATATGTAAATGTCAATGGGTAGGATTTCTCTTCTCGCACTGTGATCACTGGTGAACAATATAAAAGGGTGAATGAGATTGGTTTGCCGATGGAGATAGCTCAAAAAATGACTTTTGAAGACAAAGTTAATATCATACACTTGTGCCAGTCAATCATATACTAAAGCTTGGTTTGAGTAGATGAGAACTCTGTTTATAAGCAAAGGATAATGTTTCTCTTCTCGCACTATCACTGGTGAACAATATAAAAGGGTGAATGAGATTGGTTTGTCGATAGAGATAAAAAATGACTTTTGAATACAAATTTAGTTTCACTAAAAGTCGATGGTAGTTAGTGTCGACACATCTAACCATCTGGATCGATGTTCAAATCATGTTAATTAGAATATTTATAAATATATGTACAAAGAATTCCCAACAAACAATACAACTCAATCATCCGGTAGATGAATGTCAGCACTCGGTTTGGCCAGAGGAAACAATTGTAGCTAGTGCTTGCATTGTGGAGTGTACATAGATGCATAATGTGTTTACGTTAACTGATTCGTCATCGAATTCACCATTATCCGCAAATATTTGGCTCGTATTAAATAGATGACATGTGTCTACATTAACTGATTCATCATCGTATTCACCATCATTGTCACCCTAAGCTGAAACAATCAATACTTCTGTTTAGTCACGTGATACAACTCGTAAATGAGTAAACTACGTACTTAAGAAGAAATAACACATATATCAGAAAAATTATCAGCAAAGTAGATCATAACGAAGTACACGAAAAGAGGAACGCGTTGGCGTAAACGGATCGACACAAAGAGCTATAACGAAGAAGATATAGCGATTTTAAGATTAGAACCCGACGCCGGCGCCAATAGAGAAGGGTCGGCGCCGGCGCCGGTAAGGAATGAACGGCGCCGACGCCCCCTCTTCCTCTTCGGTGCCCGTGCCGCTCCTTCCTTATCGGCGCCGGCCCTTCTCTATTGGCGCCGGCACCGGGTTTTGGTCTTAAAATCGCTATATCTTCTTCGTTATAGCCCCGTTTTTTATGTGACGACCCCAAAACTGAACTAGGAGTTAGGGACGTTACACGCCGCGTGTCTATTACCTAGCAACACAAGGCCTAACACAAATGATCTCAAACCCCATCTTAAAGTACTTGCATTAAAGAAAAATGAGAGTTTACAATATCCCGAAATACCAAACGGAAGTAAATACAGAGTCAGGGCCCGTAGGCTACAGAATATCAAAATGTCCAAACCGTAAAGTCGAAATACATAAGTCTAAGTAAGACATAAACATAAATCAAATCTCTAGAGAGAGAAGAAGATCTCCTTGCTCAATCTACATAACATAAGAAATGGGTGAGCTCAACTAGCCCAGTAAGCAGAAGACTTCCTTAGAGAAATTCGTAAATCAGAGGGAAACGTATGTCACTTTACAAACAAACGAAGCAAAAGCATAGCGAATTCCAAATCAGATCAAAACACCATATCAAACGTCAGTCGGACTTTACAGAAACAAAACCTCAAGGTGGGACACTAGAAACCCGCTAACATATCAAAAGGACTCACACAATGTCCTATGGATCCGAAGATCCCACATCAGAAGCCATAGAGACAGCTAACGGACCCGTTGGTCACTAATGTCCTAAGGGAGACCCTAAGGAACTTATATAAAAAGAATTCCTGCGCAGCATGCTACGGGACATCCCGACCCGACTATCCAAGGCTCAGAAGCTTAGTAACTAGGTCCCAAAACCATATAGCCAAAATAACATATCAAATGTGCTTAAATAAGCATAACACATGTATAAATCACTTATTCACTTAGGGGAACAAAACCCCGCAAACAGAAGTTAAAACAAAGCTCAAACGAGCAAAATAAAAAAACACAGAAGGGGTGTCCGGACATGCGTCCGACCTTGCATGTCCGGACACGGTGCGATTGCAAAATAGAGAGCCGTCCAGACTTGCGTTCGACCTTGCAAGTCCGGACGAAATTCAAAATCAGAAGCGCGAAAATGTCAAAGGTTCTGTCTGGACTTGCGTCCGACCTTGCAAGTCCGGACGGAAGTCCAAAATTCAATTTTCAGAAACATCCAGACATGTTCCGGACTTACATGTCCGGACACATGTCGAATTAAAATCCTAAAGAAGTCCGGACATGTGTCCGAACTTACAAGTTCGGACACACGCAAAGAGCAAAATGCAGAAAACGTCCCGCATTCTGTCCGGACACTCCGAAAACACTGAAATCAGAGGCGTGCCAGACAACATTCTGTCCGGACACTCCGAAAACACTGAAATCAGAGGCGTGCCAGACAACACGTCCGGACGTCGCTAAAATGCCAATTCACAGAATAGCGATAGAGAACAAAAACACAATCAATTCAACACCAACATCAGCAAATCATCCAGAATTGCAAAACAGTGCCCACGAGGGTTTTAATCACTCGATTACCAACGTAGAACAACACGGAATTCGTCCAAAACAACACGAATTATAACCAGAAACGTAAATCAAATCTGCACCCCGAGGGTGAGTAAAAAACCCCGATTCCATCCCCCACTTACATCGATTCGAAGAGCAGAAGATTGTTGATCGAAGTCGACTGTCCCCGGACGATTACGCAGACAACAAGAGGGGCAGAACACCAATGAATTGCACCGAAAACAGCCCCCAAAATCAGATAATAAACCATAAAACTGCACCTCCCAAATAGCAATGAAACGACCATCGAATTCACAATTATACAAACCTGAACACTGTAGAAGACTATCCAAGCAGCAACAGAGGGGAAGACGATCAAACACAGCAACAATGCATGTTGTGCCAGAAACAGGACACGAACCTCGGATCTCTATCAGAAACTATGACGCCGACACCCCGTGCAGTCTCACAATCTCATCCAAATAAAGCCAAGCAAGGCGCTCAAGGCTAAAGGTCTTCTTCACTGGCAGGAAATGAGCTGATTTTGTCAATCTATCCACAATAACCCACATCACATCGAAACCAGAAGACGTCCTAGGAAGTCCCACAATGAAGTCCATCCCTACACTCTCTCACTTCCACTCAGCGAATTGGAATTCCGACTGCGTGTAGTGACCCTCCTTTTTTATATGTAGACGACAACCGACAGTAGGTTGGGACCTTGATAACCGATCAGCGGCCCGACTAATAGTAGTTGACTGGTGGCTGTAGCATCATGAGCCGACCAGCGGCTAATGTTTCTAAATTGAAACGTGTATTATATGTAAAGTATAAATGATGATGATGATGTATGATGAATGTTGAATACACAAACGTCCACCAACGACTAATGAATATACAATCGTTAGCAGCTATGGCCCTATGGGTGCTCTGGCCGTCTCGGGGCTGGGGCTTGTAGCCTGCCGTCGACTGTCTGTGACTGCATGTAGTAATTTGGTGACTACAAATAACATTTCTCTAAAGAAAATGAGAATCCGGTTAATAGCTTCGGATAGGGCTGCCCGCGGTACCATATTGACAATCATTTTTACCGTATCGTTTAACCGTTATAATTAGACATGAGCGATTTATGTAAATTAGTGATTATAAGTTACTAAGCATAATATTATATAAATTGAACTTTCAAGTGAATATAAGTAAAGTAGTACTTACTAGTTAATAAGCATAATATTATATAAATTGAAAGCAGGATGTAATATATGTTGTTCGAATCTAAGTGAATTGAATTTGCCATATATTCTTAGACTGTGTCATTGTCATTGTGAATATGAATGTGCACGTTATATAATATATAATGAGATTGTCAGATGATTGAGCATTTATAATGATGGATTCGACAGTTGTGTTATATGTTATGTATATAAAATAATGTTTGAAGTGCCAAGTGTTTTCTAGTTGTTTGATTGTTTTTATTTACTCATTTTTATCTAGTTTGTTATCATTACACAAGGTTATATGCATTAAAAAATCTACACCCGTTTTCAGAAATTTTGAAAACCGGGAAATTTTTCCCTCTGGTGCCGTTTAAATGAAGTCATGTGGGTCCCATATGATTCTGAATCGCTAGACCAATGACGTAGGTCCAAAGAATAACTGTTCAACTATCATCTTACAAAATTTCATCAAGTTCGAAAACCCGTTAAAGCATCGCACTAACAGTCCAAAAAAGCCAGAAGCCGCCTCAGTCCAAGGCGGTTTCTGGCAAAAAAGCCAGAAGCCGCCTCAGTCCAGGGTGGTTTCTAGCAAAAAAAGCCTGAAACCGCCTCAGCCTAGTGCGGTTTCTGGCAAACCGCCCTGCAGCAAGGCTGCTTCTTTGCCAGATGTTTGACATCCGCGTAATTTTCTGGAAAAAAACCATCGTGTGTAATATTTTCCTGAAATCGGTATTTTTATGAAAATTTCCCAATTTGTACAATAAACAATTATACTGAAAATACTATTTTTATGCACAACATTTATTATATAAGTAATGTACACGTTTTATAAGTGTAATGTATAATTTTCTTCTACTATATGTACAGGTGATATAGCTATATTTGACTACATGTCGATGTAGCGAGGACCTGTTCTTTCTTAAATTACACTGATTGTCCTAATTACCAAACATGCCATAAAGGTCATATATTTTATTTGCTACTCCCTCCGTTAATTAATATCTGTCGTTTTAGGTAGTGATTCTTGTTCAAAAATATCTGTCATTCTAGTTTTTTGACACATTTTTTCCACTTTTAACCCTACTATTCAACACAAAAGTAATTATTATCTAGATGGAAAAGTAAAAAGTAAGGGTACATGCGTTATTTTTCTACTTTTCTTAATAAGTGTGCAAGTTTCTAGAATGACAATATTGTTGAACGGAGGAGTATTTTTCTCAAAATCCATAGATACAACTACAACCAAATAAATGGCGGATGGTAGGTCCAGGATACCAAACAATTTGGATTAGGATGTAAGTTTGATAGCCGCCAGCCAGCAAAGAGATTGCTGCTGACTCCCCTCTTTCATTTCGATGGCTTTCTTTCTTTCCAGAAAACCCCCAGCAGTTACCAACATCTCTCTCCTACTGCCCAAATTACCGAACCATATTTCAGCAGAACTGTCACCTCATCCTACTACTTGCAGGAGAAGTGTGCCGATGAGGATTGACCTCTCCCCTAGCAGCGTGGATATCTCAGTCGCTACGAGCGATAGAAAGCTCCCAGTTGTGTTATTTGATGTGATGGGTACCCTGGTTCGTGATCCTTTCTACGAGGATATCCCTGCTTTCTTTGGGTAGGAACCATATCATTTATGTCTCGTCTTCTCTTTTAAATTATCTGTCGTCGAATCTAGTAAAAAGCTGAGGTACAAATTTTTGCAGAAGTTTGTTGATTTTAAATGGACCGTAATTAATTGATTGATATTCCCGTTGGATGAAGGTGTCTGCCCCTACGATTTTGTCAAATATGTCTCAGACGTTTACGATCAATAATTCCACCAAATGCCAATTTCTGGTTTTATATTATGGTTTTATTTTCACTTTTTTATTTGGATTTCACTTTGAAGCTCGTTCTTCTTCTTCCTAGGCAATTTTGAACTTTTTATGTGTTATTCAGAATGACCTTTGATGAATTGATCAAGTCTAAACATCCCACTGCCTGGATTGAGTTCGAGAAGGGATTGATTACTGAGGTAACTTCTAATTCTAAAATCGCATTTCTCCTGGCCATAAGGGCACATTGATGGTTCAACAGTCACGCCTTAAATGAGGAATTAATAGGTATATGGAACTGATTCAGGGTGATATGGCAGTGTCTGCCCGAATATTCTTTCTTTTGTAGTTATAATTTGTGGTAATTTGTTCATTATCTAGTAATTAATGGATCCATAAATCTATAATTGTTTCTCCACTTTCCTTTTATTCGTTGAACAGTAGGCCAATAAAAATAGGCGTCCAATTACTAAACGTTATAGTCCTGATTGTGTATAATACTTCCTTTCTTTGCTCCTTATGTAGGAGGAATTGACGGGAAAATTCTTTAAGGATGCAAGGCATTTTGATCTGGAAGGTGGGGTGACCATGTCTTAACCTCATCACTTGCAGGCCCGCTGTGGCTTGCTGATTGTTATCTATTATTTAGTGCATGGTTCCTGGCCTGAAAATATGACTTAGGGGGAAATTATCCTGTGCTATTCAGCACTGGAGTTAGTGCTTATTAACTAAGCGATTTAGTGTTTTAGTCAGTAGTTATATCTTATAACATCTGAAAATTGATGTTTTATTGGAACCTTGCTGAGCTCATACTTTTCTCCTTCATCCATTTCTTAGCCTCAATATGTTTGTTTTTCTTGTAGGACTCAAAAGCTGCATGAGAAGAGGATATGTGTATCTTGAAGGCATTGAAAGCTTGCTCTCTACTTTAAAAGAAAACAACTATGAAATGCATGCATTCACAAATTATCCCATATGGTAATAGTGGCATTATTGTTTTTTTCTTTGTGATAATTTTTTTACGAGACATGATTTCTAGATTCTTATTGAGATCTTCTACAGGTATGAACTAATTGAGGACAAGCTGAAACTCTCATCTTACCTTTCTGGGGTATTTTGTTCCTGTAAAACAGGTATCTTCCTTTCGTACTTGTGCTACTCAGGTATCTAACATGTAGTTTGAATTTTGACCCCAAATTCTCTTTATGTCTACTATGTTAAAATCATGTGTTCAACTCACGTAATAGCTATCTTTAGACCAAATACTTGTTTTCGCATCTCATATGAGGACGAGTATCGGGAGTGGGCGGATACTGATAAGTAATACTCCCTCCTATTTAAAATATAAGTCATTTTATAGATGAATCTGGACAGATTTAAGTCTAGATATATCTTTAAAACGACTTATATTTTGAATAGGATGTAGTTTTAGTTAAGGGTAGATTAGTAAATAGCTATTCCTAGCTTTAGTATAAAAGCATAGTGATTGATCTGTAGAAGGCATGGACTGTATGAGAATTGTTTTGACCTCTTGAGTGGAAATTGGCCTCTTCAGTGGAGTTGTTCAGCAAGATAGTGTTGGTTCCTATCAATTGGTATCAGAGCTACGCTCTTGGGCGTGGAGTGAGCAAGATTTGCGAAAGTTCATCCGAGAGAAAAGATAGTGATGGAGGATCTATGCGGGATTTATGAGCCTCCTATCTTTAGCGGAGGAGATCTGTGCAGCTGGTTGGACAAGGTTGAGAAGTATTTCGTCACAAACTCCATCGATGACGACTTTCGGTTTCAAGCAGTAGTCGAGTGCTTGGAGGGGGAAGCTTTTAAATGGTTTGAATGGTTGTGGACTTACTTTTGGAGAGCTTACTTCGGGGAGCTTCCTTGGACGGATCTCCAGAAGCATCTCCTTGAAAGGTTTGGGAACTCTAATCGATCTCAGTTGACACAAGAAATGGAGATTGCGCAACCAATCGGCAAGAGGAATGAAGATGAAAATGAGGAATCGGAATAGGTTGAATCCTTGAACCCGGCACTACAATCTGTTACGACGGCAGTGAATAAGTTTTATGGCAAAGTTTATGCTAGAAAAAGGCAGTAAACTAGATTGGGATTTGTCTACACTAGAAAGAGACAATTAGCAGAATTGGAATGGGTCTAGTTATTGCTGTTAGTTGCTGTTAGCATTTATTGTTAGTTTGAATAGAATTAGCATTTAAGTAGAATTGGAATGGGTTTAGTTATTGCCATTAGCTGCTGTTAGCATTTATTGTTAGTTTGAATAGAATTAGTATTTTAGTAGCATTGGAATGGGTTTAGTTATTGTCGTTAGCTACTGTTAGCATTTATTGTTAGTTCGAATAGAATTAGTGTTTTGGTAAGTACGTTAATATAAATAAGAGGAGGGGGTTTGTAAGTAGGATCATCGATGAATTGAAAGTATTTTGGTCTTTTTGAGAGGATATTGGCCACTCTGGTGGAGTTACATAGCAAGATAGGGTTTGAACCTATCAATTGGTATCAAAACCCCGATCCTCGTGATGGTGTTGATGGAAGAAACACACAATAACATGTTGAATGAAGGGAGTGGTATTCTGGAACCTTCAATCTTTGACGGCGTCGATCCAAAAGGATGGTTGCTCGTGGCTGACCGATATTTCAGTTTCTATGGGATTGACGAAGCCGATAGATTTCAAGCGGCTGCCGAGTACATGGTGGGAAAAGCGTTTTGGTTCTTCGTATGGGTTTGGAACTCCTTTGAACAGATTTCTTGGTCGTTTTTACGCGACTTGCTTGTAGAGAAGTTCAAGAATTTTCAACGGGAAGATTCTTTGATACTACTGTGTGGCCCCAAGCAAGACTCATCATTTGGTAATGAGGGAAGGCCAGATCGATTGAACCTACCAGGAAGAAAGTCGGAGATCAGTTGACGAAAACAATGGAGACGGAAGATGAGTTCATGTTTAGGATTGAAGAATAAAAAATCAAAGTGATGACGAAGGAATCAAAGTCGGAGGATTCAAAAGTTCCAATTACGATGAACGTGGTGTCGATTATGAGAGGACAAGGAAATATGAAGCGGAGGAGACGAAAATCGAAGATGAAGAAGAGGGATTGGGACCGCGAGCTACTAGCGGAGACGATAAATCTTCTGCCAGATGTTCTGGATACTGAAAGAAGATTGAAGCAAAGAAAACTCGAACGGCTAAAGAGAGAGAGGAGGGGGCGGATAAAGAAGAAGAAGAAAGTGAAGAAGATTTTCAATGCACCTGAGAATTGCTCTATCCTTAACTCTATTTTTTCTCCCAAATCTCCCAGTTGTTCTTTTAGCGCTTCTCGGCAAGTTAGTTGTTTCCAACGATTTCGCTAGAATCCAATCTCTTCTGGCCGGCTTGATTGATTAAAGAGAAAGAGAAGGAGAAGGAGGTGGGAAAAGAAAAATAAAGTAAAGAAGATTTTCAAAGTACCTGAGAATCGCTTCAACTCTAGCAATACTTCGACAACTCCAATTTTCTCATCACACTCCAAAACCGGTTTTTACTCTTTAAATAAGCCTAAACCGGTTTATTTTGTTCAAACTGGTATGTACGGGGTACCGGTTTGGTTTGTTAGGAAGGAAGACGGTCATCCTCGAGAGGCTCGTATTCTCTGGCAAGACAGTCCGGTGATAGATGCTACTTGGGAGGAGGTGCCCGCTATCCAGCAACAGTTCCCTTGGTTTCACCTTGAGGATAAGGTGGATGTGCAGCGGGGGAGTGATGTTACGACTGCAGCGAATAAGTTTTATGGCAAAGTTTATGCTAGAAAAAGACAAGTAAACTTGATTGGGATTTTTCTACACTAGAAAGAGACAATTTGTAGAATTGGAATGGGTTTAGTTATTGCTGTTAGGTGTTGTTACCATTTATTGTTAATTTGAATAGAATTAGTATTTGAGTAGAATTGGAATGAGTTTAGTTGCCGTTAGCTGCTGTTAGCATTCATTGTTAGTTTGAATAGAATTAATATTTTAGTAGAATTGAAATGGGTATAGTTATTGCCGTTAGCTACTGTTAGCATTTATTGTTTGTTAGGACTAGGGTATTAATGGGGTTATTAGTTAAGTTGGGGGGCTTAGGGGGCCTGTATGGTTTGTATGTACGTAAGTAGGCTGTTAAGCTTCTTATTATTGTAAGGCTATTTGGCGAAAACTTATCAAAAAAGAAAATTCATACATAAAACTAGTGCTTAAAGTAATCAGTGTTGACATATATACGCTCCAGTTGCTATTAATATCTCAAAGTGAGAGGAATTGGGTATACAATCGCAGCAGACAGAAATTGGGACGACCGGATCAAGGAGGTGATTGATAATGGAGTATAGATATAGTTAGGTAGGACAAACGAGATGAGATTCTGGCGAGATTCATGGTTGAGCAATACCATTGATGATAGAATACCCCAATTTGTTTCTATTTAGTGCTAAAAAGGAGGCCACAGTGGCTGAAATTTCATTATGGGAAGGTGAGAGGTGTAGCTGGAGTCCATGCTGGAGGAGGATATTTGGGTTAGAAAGAGAAGAGGTGAATGAGCTCCTTCACAGGCTACAGGCAGTAGAACTAGACATAAACACATCAGATGATCTGCTGTTGCAGCACGATAGGATCTTTGGATTTAATGTTAAAAGCATTCAGCTCATTGTTGCTCGATTGGATAAAGCAGATTAAGAGGATGGAAGAATGGATGCATTACATGGGGTGGAAACGCAACCCCAAGGGTGGAAACGTGTGTTGGATGATGTTACAGGATAGACTGAGTACGAGAATGGTGCTGTTTGGAAAGGGGCATACTTACTATAAACCAAAGTCGCATTTGCTCCATGTGGGAGAGGTATGGAATCATCATATCTTGTTCTTTGATTGCGGGGTTTCTAGGGGTGGTTATGCATGCTACAAGGCATGGAGAGGGGGGTGCATGGAAAAGGACGAAAAAAAGTCTAGAACACTTATTCGTCTATGCATTAAGGAATATATGGAAGGTGGGGAATGAAATGGTGTTTGAAGGGAAGATACCAGTTTTTGATTTGGTAATGAGAGTTACAGAGCTCCACATCCGGAACTGGACAAAGACTTGCTGGTGGGATTTTTACATTTGTACGCTGTTTTTGTGTGTTTTTAATTGGTTATGGGGGAGAGTTTCCAAAAAACCCTACTTTTGTATGTGTTAGTAATGATCATCAGACTGAATTGGTAGTTTGATGAAGTATGCTCAGTCTGCTCTAGAGGATCTTTTTTTTTTTTTTTTTAAGTTTCTTCTGTATGGTAGTCTAGTGGCTGATCCGAGCAGCCTCTTGGGTTATAATTCTACTATGTAAGGCTATTGGCCAATATATCTATCAAAAAAATAAAAATAGAAGTATATGCATCAATGATCGCAGCCAGGGAGGTTGTTTCTGCCGTTTCCAGCAGTCAGTGTTCCTTGTTCTCGGAACACCCCTATGGAAGATGACACTGAAAATATGTTTTTGTGCAATATAGCTTGCTGTGTTGGTGAGATTGTGCTTCTATCTTGAACATGGATCATGTTTTCTTCCAATTGTAGTTATGCTACAAATTGATTGATGCTTGTTACTGATGATGATGTGTTGTTCATAGCTCAGTGATATAGGTGCCCTGTAGAGTCAATTATCATTATTAGCATCCAAACTAATCTAGGCTCCCCATGATACAGGGATAGTGTTATGTGATACAGAACATTGATTATGAAGTAATCTTAGATTGAAAAGGCCCTTGTGTTCTGGAGCTGAGTTAGTTGTTGGATGCTCATCATCGGAGTTCATATTGCATCAGTTCAATTTTTTGTTGAGTTTTACTTAATGATGCAGTCTGTTGTTACTTTTCATTACAAGGTACATGTAAAGCGTTATTTTCTTTGTCTGAAACTGTAGGTAAAAGGAAGCCTGACCCTGAATTCTACCAAGAAGTTCTAAGCCAGCTCAAAGTAGATCCACAGGGATGTATATTTGTAGATGACAGGTTAGTGGTTATTTCATGTCATTTAGAAATGAGCTAAAGCTTTGGGTTATATTGAAATTCATGTTGTGATTTACATCTTTGCCACTGAATAAATGTCCCTTGAGGTGTCCGGTTCTTCAAATTTTCACTTTCTCAGGGCTTGGAAACCTGTTTGAAACAAGTTTCATATTTCCAATCCTGTGGGTTTGAATCTATTGATACGCAAATAATATTGCTGATGTTTGTCTTTCTTATTTAGCTGACTCACTACATTATTGTTGTCAATGAAGATCTGTTTATGATTGAGCAGGGTGCAAAATGTTGAAGCTGCAATAAGTGTTGGCATGATGGGCTTACAGTTCAAAAATGCAGAATTGTTACAGCAGGATCTATCTCGTCATGGGGTTAATATCTCTCCAAGGGGTTCAGATGAGGGGCTATGAGTTCTATTTCTTCTCCTGTTCGATGCCCGGGTTTAACTGGAATTAATATTTGTTTCCTGTCTTAAATTGAAAGATCATAATCTTATTTGCCTCAGCAATTTGGATATAGCTGAGACTCCAATGGGTGGAGATCAACAGCGGACTGGATAATGGGGAGGAAAAGTATGGCACAAAGTTCATCCAGATGGTCTTCAGTGGAGAAACTTTCTTTATACATCAGCATTTAACCTCCTAGAGGTGGCATTGATGTTTTCGGTAGCGTCACTCTTCGTCTAAATCTGTAAAACAGGCAAAATAATTGTTAATGGTTCTTTTCTTTTTCCTTGGAGTTTGACCAGCAGCAAGTTTAATGCATTTTTTGTTGATCTATTGTTGTTAGAAGCTGACTACACGTTTGATTACAACTGTTGTCATCGTGTGAGTCATCATCTGGCGGTATTACTTATAGGTAGTGTATGTGTAGTCCTAGGAAAGGAGTGGAGTGCTTCATGAAATAGTGATGACGTTGTATTGTGGACTCAAAATCATACCAGTACATAATGTAATGTTTCCTCTCTTATGAATATCGTAAATAGCAAAGTTCCCCTGAAGTGATTCTCAATGTGTTTAACTTGTCACTTCTATTTAATCTTTCGATGTATGTATGGTTCTTGCTGTTGGAAGAAGATTAAGGCAAAAGTTCATCATTACTGGGAACAGCACAATCATCTTAAACACCTAATGGATGTTAGTTTGTTGGATCCATAGAGTTTCTGAATTCTTTTGTGTGCGCTGGAGCTGATGAACAGGAAAATCTTTCTCCAAAGACAGATGGTGGTTCCAATATTGTTGCAGAACTCTTGGAACGGTCTTGGTTTTCAGTCTTTTGAAAAACCATCACTTGACCTCTTTGCTTGCTGGGTAAAATTGCTGTTGGATCTTTTTTTAGGTCTGCATGGAGATTCTGAACTCTTTATACATGATTTATGTCTCATATGCGGCAGGTGGCTTCTGGAAGCTATATGGTGATGATGGTTAACACTAAAGGAGAAAAAGAGATACTAAGATATTAGGAGAACTATCTCACATCACTTTTTCCCCGGAAAGGTGATGTGATTCTGAATAGAAAGTGAGAATGTCCTTATACAGACTGTTTTATTTCTTCTCGTAGGTTTTCTCATATCAATTGTGGATTTTAATTATATACACTGGCTACAAGTTATTTCTTGATACAACCTCTGGTAATGGTTTTAAAACTGACTTGGTGTTATGTTTATATGGTGAATCTTCCCTGGGGAAGTTCTTTTGTTCATGTTTGAAGGGTTGTCCAAAGATCAGCTCCTGCATACCGTACGGATATCCATTCATCACATGCACTTTTGGACGCGTCGACCTGCAGAATCTGTACGACTCTTCTTGTCTGGGCAAATTCCAGTTCCGGAGCAGGTTTGTTCAGAAAACTTAGAGCATCCAAGAGTGGAATCCACCAATATGTCATTAAAGAAAAAAAAAACCTCCACAGTAGAATGGATTCAACTCAAATTCTCTCTTCAAGGTTCTTAGTTAAGGATGGTACTTTTTTAACTTTCCCATAACTTTCACAACTTTCTATTAGTTGTTTTTTTAGAAAAAATGAGTTAATAGTTTTAGTTATTGTAGTGATAGATAGGATGAAAAGTTTCTTACCAAATATAATATATTATTTTGATGACGTGACATATAGGAAAATATTAAGAACTCATATGCTATTGTGGAGGCTCTAAAAGCGCCTTTTATCCACTGAAAATATTACGTAGTATTAAATTATGAAGTTACTATTTCAGAATATGATGCCGGTCTATTTTGGTTACTTGGCTGTTACCCTCTGATTACAAATTAGTGAAATAAATAGGGACAGACCCAGATATTGAAAGTTGTGGGGTCATTGATAAATAAAATTATTATAGTTATTTTTTAAAAAATTTATAGGGTCATTGACACAAAAAACATTTTTCTATAATAAAAAACTACATTAAAACTTAGTATAATGATGAAAGTATGAATAGGAAGAAATTCATCAATACATGTTTCAACTGGAAGAAAAATATTAAGGGCCGTTTTCATACTCCCTCCGTTCAATAATAACTGTCATTTTAGAAACTTGCACACTTATTAAGAAAAGTAGGACAATGACATGTGCCCTACTTTTTACTTTTCCATTTAGATAATAATTACTTTTATATGAATAGTAGGGGTAAAAGTGGAAAGAAGTGTGTCAAAAAGCTAGAATGACAGATATTTTTGAACAAGAATCACATCCTAAAACGACAGATATTAATGAACGGAGGGAGTATATATTTTTTCTCGTGTTTTGTTAGAGTGGTTCTTTCCACACAAGTATATTATAGTTATCTCTATGATTTGAGCTGTGGGACATGGAAGTTGGTTGCTAATACTTATTTTTAGAAGAAAAATGGCGTGGAAACCAGTTTTATTCATTTTTTTTCTATGGAGTCAATTTCAGTAAGCTGCCTTCAAACAATATAAACTAAAAGATGCCGTTGCTGAACGAATAGAGCTGACAATTGGACCAAGTCGACATGACCCCATTTTGTTTCTTTTAGGTGCTGGCCGCAGATTATTATATATACTCACCCTCTCTTGTTCATTAAAGGAAGCAAGTAGGAAGAGAAAAGCCATGACTTGGTGGCAGTCATCAACTCGACATTCGTTTACATTCTTATTGCTTCTTATATAGTAACAGTAGGTCTGATCTTACCCATTATCTCTCATGCCTCTATTGCAAATCCAGGTTGCCAGGATAAATGTGGCGGGATTTCTATCCCTTACCCATTTGGAATAGGCAATTCCAGCTGCTTCAACAACACCTAGTTCTAGCTAACATGCCAAACCTGGCAGAACCATCGACCAAATCTAATATTAACCCAGTTCGGGCTTGAGGTGCTCAACATAAGCAGTCAACCACCTCATATAAATATATGTGGGTTTGACACCGTATAATACATGCACAACTCAAACTTCTCAGAAGTAGGGATGTTAATCTTAACCCGAATCTGAAATCCGACCCGAAACCGGTCCGTAAAAAGCCGGATTCGGGTTGAGATTTTGACCCGAAAAGATTTTCGGGTTGGGTATGGGTTGAACCCGCCAACCCGTAACCCGGAAAATAATTAATCTAAAATAAAAAATATGTTATATCTAATGACTTAAATTAGTGTTTAATGTTGAATTTATGACTAAAATAAACATTTAATCTGTAACTTCTGATTAAATATAGTACATAATAATTAATAAATATTAAAGTATTATATTTAATTATTAAATAATCTAAAATTTAAAATAAAATATTTTTTTTTAAAAAATAGACCAGGTTCGGGTCAACCCGCTTCGGGTTCGGATTGAAGAAACATAACCTGTTCCAGGTCGGGTTCAAGTTACCCTAAACTATTTTTGAGTCAGGTTCAGGTTGAGTTCAACCTGACCCGAAACCCGATTTTGACACCCCTACTCAGAAGTACCAAATCATTGATTTGAATGGAAGCCCATTTAAGTTCTCAGCCGCGTCAAATGTGTTGGTAATGCAAGGCTATAACAGGACCTCCTTTTTCAGAAACAATACCCAAGACGTCAGTGCAAGGCGTAGTACTTGCATTAAGGGGGAATTTAAGAGGCCAGACTTATTTGTCTCATTCAATTGGTGGGACCCGTAGGATTGATACATGTATTCCTATGAAGTGGAACTCAATAAGCTACCATCGCCCTCTGGAAATTCTGAAGGAGATTGCTTAGTTATTGCCTTGATGGATATTCACTCGAGCAGGCATTCTGTTGGAAGGCTTTCTAGTTCATGTACAACCCCCGTCAATTTGATATGGACTTTATGGCCAACTGATAAGTCTAGTCTTGGTATAGAGTGCTCATTTTATGAAGGATGTTTTTTTTTTGATAATTATAGGCACATGGCCTAGGGTGCCGCAAGGGCAAATCAAACAATACCGACTCAACTCTTCTCTGATGATATGGCGGACATGCTCGTCTTAGGACCGTCCTACACGTCATCCATTCCTCATCCAGACTGGGTAGTCGGAAAGTAAACTCCTTTCCCCCACCATCGTCCTTCACGGCGCACCTCCCTTGCATCTCTGACGACTCTTCCAGGCTGGGTAATCGGAGAGTAAACTCCTTTCCCCACCACCGTCCTTCACGGTGCACCTCCCTTGCATCTCTGTCGACTCTTCCAGGCTGGGTAATCGGAGAGTAAACTCCTTTCCCCCACCACCGTCCTTCACGACACTTCATTCCTCCACCAGGTTGGGTAATCGGAGAGAAAACTCCATTCCTCCACTCCCCCAGAATGAGTAATAAGAGAATAAACTCCTTTCCCCCACCAAAGTGGGTGGTGGTAAGAGGATTTGAACTCAGGACCTTCCGTCCCCTACTTCAGTCCTCCACCACTCGGATGTCAATTACTTGCAACAATAGTTATGAAGGGAATCTTTACATTTCTAACGGCTACCATGGTATTTATTTTTTGTCTCAAAGTTCTCCGGGCTTAAATTGTTTTTTTTTATAAACATTGAGGCAACTACCATATAAACTTAGGAAACATCCATATTACAAAAGCTAGTGATTCTAAGGGGAATGTTTTCCTCCCTCCGGTACTTGAAGTCATTGGTACTATTATACAAACTAGCTATTAAGGTAGAAGGATAGTACATTACAGATTTATCAAAATACCAGTGCACAGCACTAAAGAGATTAGAAAATCTAATACATTGCACTGTAAGCTCATCTTGACCACCAAGCTCACGCTTGATCAGCTTCTCAAACGATTTTTCTGCTCTAACATCAATACAGATACTTCTAATCCCTTCCTCCAAAGCCCAGGTGAGAGCATAACAGAGACCTTTGAGTTCTTCACGTTGAATGTTACACATACCTGGAAGCTTCTTGTTAAACAACATTATCGGTTTACCAGTGTGATTCCTAATCGAACCTGTCAACATAGTAGGTTGTCCTCTTCTGATAACCCAAGAGCAATTGATCTTGAAGAGTCCCTGCATAGGAGGAAGCCAATCACTATCATTCAAAGCTATTCTAGGATCAGTTTCCATAGCAGAAGAATAAGCTGCAGTGAAGGCCAAATTAGCCTCCACTGTTGCTAAGAGGGAAGCCTCCTGGTTGTGTCTTATGAAATTTTTTACATCATAGATAGACCACATCAGATTAGCAATTTCAATAAGTTTATCTTTTCCCCATTTGACTGATTCCTTTACAATCCAATCTTGGATGCAATTATCTCCGGTAGAAGTGAGGTGATTAACAGAGATAATCTTGTCCTAAAGATTAGAAATCATGACACACTAAAAAAGGAGGTGTATTAGCATGTCTGTTTTCCCACACAGGAGGCACTTCCCACTTCCTCCAAGTCTCCTAGCTAAGTTGGCCATGCAAGGCACAATGTTAATCAACACTTTCCAGAAGAACAGACTCACTCTAGGACTGCAACTATGTGAATTCAATCTGTCAATAACTTTGTAGTACTCTGAAGAAGTAGAAGAATACTGACAGGAGTTCTCATCTCTAACTAAATCATAAATGGATTTAACTGAGAAAGTACCATCCTTAGAGTGGTGCCAAATCCATTTATCATCCTCATTGATATTCACTTTAATGTCATGGATAGTCTCAGTATCAATGTTCCAAACAGTTTCATTGATTCTGGTAGAGTTCCAGCAATTTCTTCCACTGTCAATAAAGTAATTGACTGAGACATGGGGCAAAGGAGTAGGAGTCGGAGTGATCAGTCTAAAGGAGATAGGCCTAGGAATCCAGGGGGACATCCAGAAATCTGTGTTCTTGCCATTCCCTATTTGTATTCTAGCTCCTTTTCTGATCAGAGGGATGACAGTGTGGAAGGATTTCCAAATAGCACTGGGGTGAGATCCCAAGTTAGCCTCAAGAACATTAGTGTAGGGGAAGTACAATCCTTTGAGAGTCTTGGCCATCAGGGACTCCTAGTTTTGGAGGAGATTCCAAACTTCTTTAGACAGAAGGGCCTTATTGAATAGAGAGATATCTTTAAAACCAGTACCACCCTTATCTTTGCTGTTACAAATCTTTTTCCAACTAAGCCAATGCATCCTTTTTTTTATCATCAGTCCCGCCCCACCAGAAGGAAGATAAAATTGTGTTGAGCTTAGAAATAATCTGTGAAGGAAGGAGGAAGAGAGACATAGAGTAAGTAGGCAAGGACTGAAGGAC
This sequence comes from Limonium bicolor, assembly GCA_023374045.1. Lineage (NCBI taxonomy): Eukaryota > Viridiplantae > Streptophyta > Magnoliopsida > Caryophyllales > Plumbaginaceae > Limonium > Limonium bicolor. The sequence goes on along the minus strand of CM041782.1, from coordinate 109,975,239 downwards.
ACTTGTAATGAGAACACTCATGGCTGCTCGACTCTTTTCCTAGCAGCTTCTAGGATATAGTTAAACATCTGAGATTTATTTCTCCCAATATAAACTGGCAGACCAAGATACTTAGAAAAAGTGAGACTTTCAGTAACAGAGAGAATGGTGCAGATCTGATTTTTGGTATCTTGGTTGAGGTGCTTGTTGAAGATGATCTCAGACTTATGGAAGTTAATTTCATGACCAGAAGAGAGAAGAAACTCATCCAGAATGGTTTTTAGAACTCTAGCATTCGAGGGAGTTGCTTTACCGCACATCAGAATATCATCTGCAAAAGCAAGATGAGTAATAGAAGGCCCAGATGCAGAGAGTTTAATGCCCTCAAGGGAGCCCTCCAACTCAGATTGGGAAAGAACTCTAGAAAGAGATTCTTGAACAAGGATAAATAAGAAGGGAGATAGAGGATCTCCCTGCCTAATTCCTCTCGAAAGGGCTAAAAAATTTACCTGGAGCTCCATTAATCAAGATAGAGCATCTGGTTGAGGAGATACAATTCATAACGGGGTTAAGCCACTGCGGAGACCCATGTTATAAAGAATATGATAGATGAATTTCCATTCAATTCTATCATAAGCTTTACTAAGATCTACCTTCAAAGCAAAAGAACCATTTTTCTTAGCAGCACTCCTTTTCAGATGATGATGGATCTCTCCAGTAATAACCATGTTATCTGTAATATTTATGTTTTTCACAAATCCAGATTGGGCATTCGAAATAATCATAGGTAAGATACCTTGAATCCTATTAGCCAGGACTTCAGAAATGATCTTATACACGAAGTTACACAAAGCTATTGGTCGAAATTGGCCAATTTCCACAGCACCTTGTAGTTTCGGTATAAGTGTGATAAAATAATCATTCAAATGATGAGGTAATGGGTTACCTTGTAAAACCAACAGGACTGTGTCTATCACTTGGTTTCCAACAATACTCCAAAAGGTCTTGAAAAAGTTTCCGTTAAACCCATCAGGGCCCGGAGCCTTATCAGATCCCAGCTGTTTGACCGCCTTGAACACTTCAAGAGGGCTATAAGGAAGGTTCAGATCTCTGATAGAATCTGTGCAGAGGATGCCCCTAACTGCCTGCAAGAGAGTAGGACTGATGTCAACATTGGAACCTTGAAAGAGACTTTGATAGTGAGACCTGGCAATAACTTCCAGCTGATCCCATTGATAGCACATTTCTTTCTAGGGATTAATCAGAGCACAGATTTGGTTTTTTCTCAATCTAGCTGAAGCTTTAGAGTGAAAGTATCCCGAATTTTTATCTCCCTCATGCACCCATTTATCTCTAGATCTTTGCCTCCACCCTACTTCTTCCTTGAGCATGAGTAATTCAGTTTCCATCAGAAGCCTTTTCCTGTTGGCGAGATTTCCTTGCGTAAGCAATTTGCTATCCAGACTTTTGAGTTCTCTTCTTTTATTTTCTATTTTCCACCTGATTTTGCCAATTGACCAGCCTCTCCACTTAGCCAGCTTTAAGACACACAAGTTAACTTTTCCAAGTAGATCTATATTGTTTCTGCCCCAAATGATTTGAATGCACTTTTCTTCCTTCAGCCAAAAGTTCTCAAATCTAAAAACTTTGGAAGGGATTCTGTGTCTGCCATAGAATCTGACTACAATAGGACAGTGATCAGAGTTAAATCTCTGTAAATGTTCAACAGATATATCAGGAAAAAGGTCAATACCCTTCTTGTCACAGAAGGCTTTGTCAAGTCTTCCTTGATAATTGTGATGGTCTTCTTTCCCGTTAGTGAAGGTCTCCATTTTACCAAAGTAGCCCAAGTCAATCAGACCACAATCTTCGACCGTATCCCTAAAGGGTTTGATGAGATTATCATGTCTGATTCTCCCTCCAGATTTCTCTAAATTAGAAAGAATCTGATTAAAGTCTCCCACTAAACACCACGGGTAACTGACTTGTTTGTGAAGAACTTTGAGAAGCTTCCACGACAAATACTTCAGTTCCCAATCTGCCCATCCATAAAAGCCTGTGAAATGGAACCAACTTCCTCCCACGAACCGGATATTAGCTGAAATATGATGACTCGAAAAGTTAACAAGGTTAACTAACACATCTTTCTTCCACAGAAGTGCCAAACCTCCACTTCTCCCTTGACTACCAACTGAGATACCATGATACTCTGGGAATTTATTAAGTAACAGATCCATTTAAACTACGGACCTGTGGGTCTCCATGATGAAGAGAAGCGTAGGATTAAATCTTCTTACAAGATTCACCATCCACGCTACTGCCAGGGGACGACCCAATCCCCGACAGTTGTAGCTGATACAACTCATTGCTTCTGGCAGCCTTGTCCAGAGACAAGGTCTGCCTGATCTGAAGGACCATCCGAAGTAGTAGAATCATGGTTAGCAACCTTAGTATGGGTTGCCACCCTATGAAACTTGTTCCTCGAACATCTTTTTTTTTCCTTTCTTACCCCTTGAAATACTAGGTGAAACTCCTAAATCAAACAGCAGTTCCTTCCCTTCTCTTTGCTGAAAATCAGTAGTAACTTGCTCTCCTCCTGAACCAGACGCTTTACATCTTCTTTTCCTTTCAGCTTCTTCCATTATCTGATCAATCTCGTAGAGGGGTTTCGGAGTGGTAAGATCTTCCTTAGCCCTTTTTCCTCCTTTCGGAAGATAATCTTTTAGAGCTAAATTCCAATCAAAAGAATGAAAGACTTTCCGTTTCCCTGTCACATCTGAATCTTGGCAGAAGTTCTCAAAGCCTGGGGGTATGATAGGGCTGTTGTTTTCAGACTCAGCCTTATACTTGTTAGTCATCTGTTGGATCTGGTCAGAGTGGGTCTGCGCAACTATAGAAGTAGAGGCTTCATCATTAGAGAGGGACAAAGGATCAGTAGGAGTGGCAACTCTCAGCTGTAAAGGGTCACAAACAGTAATAATAGAAGGAATCTTCTTGGGGACAGAAGAGGAATCCGCCAAAATCAGTCTAACTCTGGAGAGGGGCGTGAGTTGGAGCTAAGGCATCTTTATCAGTTCCTTGAATCACAGTATTATTTTGTTCAATCATAAACCTTTCAGGGAAGTTTGCCGAAATCCCTGCAAACTCTGATCTTAGCCAAGGTCCATATCTTTCAACTCCTTTCACATTCAGTTTTAAAATTTTGCATTCCACCATCATATGATCAAGCCTACCACATCTGAAGCAGAAGCTAGGTAAGTTGTCATATGTTACTCTGCAACATCGATCTTTTTTCCCATCTGTAACAACCAGGACTCTACACAAGGGATCATAGATGTCTACTTCTACACATATTTTGAGCACCTTGGAAGCAAGAGGGTTGATCTTATCAGCACAAGAAACAAACGTCCCTATCTTGTTGCCCAAAGTTACTGCAAAGTTTTGTTGAAATAGACCATAGGAAGATTGTGAACCGCCCACAGTTTAATCTTAGTGGGATTATGTTCACTGATGTGGATCGTAGGATCAATAGGCATAACAACCATTAATCTGTTCTGATAATGCCAAGGACCATTATACAAAATATGTTTGATATCCACTGTAGAGGAAAACTGAAGCGAGAACCGGTTGGTGTTAATTTCATTGACCTTGAGAAACGCTTTTGGTTTCCAGAGCTGAATAAGGAATTTTTGAAGAGTCCTTGGAGGAATAGTAGACGGGTGCCACAAGCGAGCAAAAAGGGAGTGCTTAACTTCATGGATCAAGTCGCCAAAGAGTAAAGAATCCTCTTCAACCTTCTCTAACTCTCCAGGATGGATTTTCATGTTATTCCAGTCTTCTAAGAAAGAATCCATGAACAATACCTCAGAAAGCGAGAGAAGAAGACACAGCCAAAACTCCTTCTGCCACCCTGTATCACACCACTTCGTCTTCTGCAAAATCCTTGCCAAAAAACTTCTTGGAACTCTACTGTAAGAACTACGATCTTGTACGAGCCAACCCACCAAGCGAAAATTCCAGATTTTAACGAGTAACCAAGAATCCTCTTGCCAGATAGCTATAGTGATTATAATACTATCCACCATAATAAACTCTCTTTCTGCAAAAAGAAGGTGGTAGACAGACGAAACTTCCTTAGTTCCAGGTACGGCTTTCTTACGTGGCTCACTATCATTCGCCTTTAGAAGGATTTTAATTCTCCCACCCATAAAACTCGAGAGAGCCCGTACAAACTAAATAGTGAAAATAGGAAAAGACGAGAGAAGTCGCCAACAAAATCTCCTATCAGCGGATTCTGAATCGCCTAAAAGTCTCTCCTTTCAACTGCCCCGATAAAATTGTTTTTCTTTTGGTGTGAATGGTACCATACACTTGTAAAAAGACTGTATAGCCTCTGTTCGCTCTTTTTGACAAAAACGGTCATAGGATCTGTAACACCCCAACCCGAAATCTAATAACCTGAACGACGATTGCTCCCAAATAAACTTAAACTACAGCGGAATAAATTACAATAACCGGGCGGTATTACAATGCCGTTAGCCACCCTTGTGACTAACAAGGCTAACTCCAAATACAAATCTCAAAAGCCACGGTCCGAATACGAATACAATCCGAGATACTAGGAATCAAACTCAAAGGTACAATAATTAAGTAAAACAAATAGCTAGTAATAAACTCCCATAGCTTGATCTACCCACCTACACTCGGTGTGGTAATCTCTGCACTTCAGGTACCTGAAAAATGGGGGTGCCCCCAAAGGGGCTCAGCAAACAATGCTGGTATGGAAAACGTGCAGCCCATCGGCTACCGGGCCACACCAATTACTTTGTCGAATACATGCAGTTCATTTTTGTAAAGATGTAAACAAGCATAACATGATAATAACAAGTATCCATACAAGGACAACAATGTCACATAGAACAAGACTTTAGAAGGTCAAGTTAGATGAACTGTAATCATTTGATAATAGTCGGGTCCACACAATGGGACTGACAGGTGTATAAGAGTATGTCAATATAGTGAAGGTATAGTGACCTCGTTAAAAGAAAGGTGGGTAATGAGTCCCTCAGAAGATAACATAGTTAACTCCTGTACTTATAAAGGCGGGTATCGAACCCTAGAGAGGAATAAGGTCTTCCTCCCAACTTGAACTGTTCCGGTACGCAGCCGGTGAGTGACATAGTGCACCCAAAACTCCCGTTGCGACGTAAATTGAATAGGAGACGACCTGAGACAGGTACAACTCCTGTAGCATGCATGGCCAGATCCAACTGGGCTCCTCGTTCTCGTAGTATAGAATTGTTAGGTGTCAACCAAGGATGTTAAGCAAGGACACAATGTGTATTGTCAGTTATCACATTTAGGATAATGACGTTTGTTATAAAGTGAAGTTAGTGAGAAACTTGAGTACAAGTTCTCGGTATAATAAGCACAGGTATTTAATCCATTGGTAATGTAGTGTTGTATGCGTGGGACATACATGTTACAATTAGCATCAACACGCACATAAAATAACATAACAATGTACAAGAGTAATACAACATTTTTCATTTAATTATCTTGGTCATTATTTCAAACAACAAATAGCACACAAGCCGGTGTAATCCGGTAGCAAATAGGTTGCAAGAATCCCATACCGTTCACCGTAGATTGCAGTTGAATATATCCTGGTCAACGTCTGGTCAAGTGTTGTCCTATATTAGGATTAACTGAGAGAGTTAATTTATGTTACCCTTGTATGATAATTTTATTGGATCATACAACAATTTCATATTTGTTATTTCATGTGAGGTTTATTTCTTCATTCTTAGATAGTTTCTTTAACCTCTTAACCTCATTGATAATTAAGGTGTTTATATACATTCTAATTTATATAGTCTTAATGAATAAATTATATTGTGTGGTAATTTCTTTTAATTACCTTATGATTTATTGTATAACTTATTTTGTTATTCCTTCTTGATTTATTTATAAATCCTTTAATGTACATACATGTATTTATTTATTCATGTACTATTTATGTTACTTATTTTAATTGTCTAGGTGACATAACAACTTTATAATTTCTCAACTATATTTATATGCCATACATGGACATAATATTCTTATAGTTTTTATCATCCCCCTTTTAACCATAAATAATATTTATTGGTTACCTTAAAATTCCTTATTACTATATAAGCCATAGTTTTAATTCCATAATTCCTTAAATCAAAATTCTTCTTCCTAATTCCTCCAAATATCCACATGGGACCTATATTTATTTAAATCTAAATTATTACCCTTACATTTCGGTTATTTACAAAACAACCACATCAATTCATAAACTTAACATTTAAATTCTAATCTCATTATACTATATAGTTTAAATTCCTTATTTAATTAAATTACAAAACCACCATTAATATTTTGGTATATAACTTTTGAATATTATAACTTTCGAAAATTATAACTTGGCCCCTCAAACTTTCGGCCTTAATATATTATTTTCTATAATTACAATTTATCCACAAAATCTTATAACCTTTATATAATGTCTTATAAGCTATAGTTTTAATTTTAATTCCCTTTAATTTCCGAATATACATATATAATTTCTTAAATTACAAATCTAACCCCAAACCATTCGGCTTTGACATAAACTTTCCTTTATTTACATTTTCACCCTAAAACTTTATAATAGTTACTTAATAACTTATAAACTATAGTTTAAATATTTAATTCCTCTAAATTTCGGAAGTATACTTTATAATTCTCCTAATTATGGATTCGCCCCATATTAAACTCCAAATTTTCATAATAACTTTTATAAATTACATAATAGCCCAAAACTTTATAAATTGTTATTTTAACACTTGTTTAAATTATCTAAAATTCAAAACTTAATTCCTAACCTTATATTATCCATAATTACTCCAAAGATACCCTTAACTCTCGGCTTTCATATATACACCAAACTTTGTAAAATTTACAATTTAGCCACATAACTTAATTAATTAGCCATTTAAGCACTAATAAAATATTTTTAACTCTCTAAACTTTATAATATAAGTTTATATACATAAGTAGCTCATTAAAACCTATTCTTCACCAAGTCCATTCGGCCATAATTTATAAGTTACCATAAGTATATAAAAGTAGGTTTATATGTCAAAATAATTATACATAAATTCATACGAGTCATATAACTCATGTAAAAATTATTGTAATGTCTTATATTGATTCCTAGCTCAAAACAGAACATATTAGCCCTTGACAATTCCGTATGAACCAAGGTGTAACCTAGGTAACTTTTGTGACATTAAAATATGTCTTAAGGTAAATATTTTCCATATATGATATAGATTATATTTTTGGTATATTATACCATATGGTTTCGGTTTTAGATACCCTAGGAGATGTACATAATTTTTGTATAATTTTTAGAAGCTTAACCAAGCTTAAAACATAAAGTTTGGCTTAGTAAACTTACTTCTTAATAAAGGGTGGTTAAGTTCTTGAACTCTTCTTGAATCTCCAAGTTTTCTTCAAAGGAATTTGATGCTCCACTTTGGTTTTTATGCAAGAGGTGGAGGAGTTTAGGAGTTAGATCTTTAACAAAGATCTTAAGTAGATTTGTAAGTAGTTTTTCAAGGATTTACCTTAAGCTTTTATCCTTAGGATTTCGGCACACTTAAGATGGATGAAGAACAAACTTTCCTTCATGGAAATGAAGAATAAAAGAGCCTTAGAAGAAGTAGAATTCGGTTACACATAAAAATGTGCTTTAAGGATTCTCAAGCATGAGAAATACCTTAAGGTAACCTTGAGATGCTCCTTGGATTAATGTTGATTTAGACAACCTCCTTGGAGTGTATGTTGATGCCGAATCCTTGTAGTTATGCTAGGAAGAGTTTTTCTTCAAGGCTTGACAAGAAATGCTAGGAGACCTTAAAGATGAAGATAGAAGTTAAATCTCCATTAATGGACTTAAGAGCTTCAAAGGAAGAAGATGAAAGGAGAAGAGAGGAGCTTACCCAACCGGTTGCAAGGAGTGTAGGAAATGGAATTGCAACCATAAGACTTAAGGTAAGTTTGCTTGATTTTTGTTTTGTTTATTTTTGGACCATAATTGGCATGTTAGGTCATGTCTTTGTTTATTGTTTTTTCTTTAGTTTATTAGGCTCCATAACCCCTAAATTAAGGCACCCATTCGGCCATGTTACAAGGCAAGGCAAGGTGGAAGAAATTATGGAAGCTAAATGACAAGGTAAGTTAGGTAAGGTTTTATTCTTTTAATTTTTCAATGTTAAAGCTTGTCTTCTTCTTCCCTTGTAGGTGGCCGATTTCTAGGGTATATTGGAGCCTCTCAATCGGCAGCTAAGAGCCATAGACAAGCATGGGATGGTCACTTGAATTTAACAAATCAAAAAGGAGAATCTAGATCTACTTTTTGCTTTAATTATTTTTGCTTTTGTCAAGCTAACATGACCTTGTTTTCTTGCAGGATTTCGACAGCATGGAGGTCAAATGAGACCTATATTCTTTTGCCATTATCACATGGGAAGGCGAGTCACCATGTTCTATGTCTTTTATAAGTTTTAAATGTAAATTTTATACTAGTTTTTAGGTAGAAAATAGGCCCCTATAGAGCTCCTTGTTTGACACTGCCTTTAATTGATTTAGAGGGTCCATTCATCCCCATTTAAGACTCATAATTCGTGGCATGTCAAAAACTACAAGGTAATTGCGTAAAACGCGTTTTAGTGACACCCGAAGGTGCGTTTTTGTGCTCTAAGGATATTTTGGGAAATAAGTTGTCTTTATGAGTTCCAAGTGTTTATAAACATTTATTATAGTAAATAATGATATATTAAGGTGTTACATTGAGTTATATGGGGTTACAACAACTCATGACATAATTTCCGGGCTATCGGGACACTCCCGGGGCAAAAAGGAGCGTTAAGGAAATTCCCCGAGGATTTTGTTGAATCTTGAGAAACTAGCTCGTGGGTTCTCTTTAGAATGATTATTAATGATGTTGGGAACTCTAAGAATGAATTATATAGGAGTTCGTGCCGCCTCGGCACCTTTCTGGGCTTTTCGTGTTTTAAGGGGCGTGCGTGAGCACTCACGAGCGTTTTGTGTTTTTGACTAAATATAGCCTAGGGACTATGTTTGTATAGTCATATAATGAGGGTATGACCATTTGGTTTTAGTTTTAGAAGGTCATACAAGGTCATGCTTAAACACATGTTTCTAAGGCGTTTTAGCGTTTATGGTGAAACGACTATTTTTACGTAACGTTTTCATGCATGTATTTGCATGCGTACGTGAAATGGTTTATATTTGGATTATTTCCCATTAAATAATGGTTTTATAATGTTAATTATATTTGGGGTATTTCAGGATCTGTATTTGAATGATATTGAATCGGGTAAGCGTGCGGCAGTACATGACAAAATCTGCGTGTCGGGAGATGATATAGGTGTGTTTTACTATTTCATTGAGCTCAAGATATTATATATTTGTAACACCCGGAGTGCCTCCCACATCGGTTGAAGAGGAGAATGAAGTGTGCCTTATAGGTCCATGAATATCTCTTCCTTGTGTGACGCGTTTTGGGGCTAGGAAACCCCAGGAACAAATCCGTGCGGCCTGCGTGCCAAAGCGAACAATATCACACATGTGGGCTGATTAGGCTTGTCACAGATGGTATCAGAGCCAGACCCAGGTCGGTGTGCCAGTGAGCCCGTGAGGGCACTGAGCTCCCTAAGGGGGGTAGAGTGTAACACCCGGCGTGGTGTTCCTCCCACATCGGTTGGAGAGGAGAACGAAGTGTGCCTTATAGGTGCATGGATACCTCTTCCTTCTGTGACGCGTTTTGGGGCTAGGAAACCCCAGGAACAAATCTGTGCTATACCCAAACCGATATTGCGGCATACTTACCACGAGGCGTTAGATATCATGTTGTGCTAGAATTATGATAAATTTTATATTTGTAAGTTAGTCTTGTGATCAACATTGTGAAACTTTTAATATATTGTATCATTTTGTGTTATGATACGGTAGCCACACCTTTTTTTGACTCTTTGCTTTATCTTAATCAGTTACAGAGGGATGCCAAAGGTGTATAGGAAGTTGTATTTTAGGACTAGACGGAAAGCACCAATGTGTTGGGAAAAGATTTCCCCTTGCAGCCATTTTAGGTGATGATTCTTGATTCCTCATCTATCTTTATCTTAAAATTTAGTGTGAAATAGAAAACTTGTATTGACATGAAATGTTATTACTTGCACGAGCTAGCATAGGACCTAGGGTAGTATTTCTGGCAGTTTGCTGATACTTGTAACGACCCCAAAACCGGCCTAGAAATTAAGAACGTTACACGCCGCGCGCTTACTACCTAAGACATGCAAGACTACACTCACGAAACCCAAAACTGATACAAAATACACTTTTATTAACTGAATCAATGATTACAAAGATTATACGAACATTTACATGCGAAAACCAACTACACTACATAGCAGAATCTAAGTACAAAAGGGTCATCAAGCCACAGTTACAAAAACAGCGGAAAGCAAAACGAAAGCCAAATGAATAGCAATAGCCGAATCTTTAAATAGGGCTTAAACCTCCAAATCAGACAGAAATAGAGGTGAGCCAAACTACAGCTGAGCAGGTGATAAACTTCATCGGCTGAGCATGCTCAAAACTAATACTAAACATATACATAATATATATACATAAGCTTAGCAAAACAGACCAGAAGTCAAAGTAGAAATCAGATAGAGGATGAAGCTTTCCCAAATTAGAGGAGAGACAGATCAGTATAGAAGCAGAAGCTTGCCAAATCAGAGAGAAAAGGAGAAGCTGGCACACCAAACCGAAATCGTAAACTAGAGCAGAGCAGACAATAAATACAAAAGTTCAGAACATAATGTTTAACAAAATAGAGGTGGGACCCTAGACACCAGCTGACACATCAGAAGGGCAACACTATGGCTCTATGGATCCGAAGATCCCACACAGAAGCCATAGAGACAGCTATGGACCCATTGGTCACTAAACATCCAAGGGACCCTGAGAGATAGAACAGAAGGGAGCCCGAGGAACAAAACAAAAGGAATTCCTGCGCAGCATGCTACGAGACAGCCAGACCCGACTATCCAAGGCTCAGAAGCTAAACATCTAGGTCCCCAAAATAGAAGCTTTGTAAAACAGAGCAGAAACCTTTATCAGAATAGAATAGAGCAGAAAGCAGAAACTTATCAAAACAAATCAGAAGTCTTAACAGAACAAAATTTGTATACGACTATCACATACGAAAGCCAGATAGAAAACAGAAGTTCAAACGCTCTTTTAGAGCAAGACAGAGGTCGGTAACTTAACGAAGACTCTCAAAATGAAAATGCTCACAATCATAAGCCAAAACATATCAAAACAGATAGTACTCAGCAAAAGGAACACAACACCACGAACGACGGTCAAAACAGAGCTAAAACACAAAAGTTATGCAAAAACAGACACGTGTCCGGAAATATGTCTGGACTTACATGTTCGGACAAAGTCCACAAGACAGTATATGCACGTCCGAACTTGTGTCCGGGCTTACATGTTCGGACATAAGTTGAACAGTAACCCCAGAATTTGTCCTCGCATCCCGTCTGAACTTACATGACAATACACAGAACAAAACATAACAAGGGCGTCTGAAGCCACATCTAGACTTGCATGTCCAGACGCAACTGCGAAACCTGCAGAAAATCATGTCGAACCACAACCAAATCATCTATGCAAATCTCTATAGCTAACACATAATCTTTCTTCACAAAATAGCAATTCGAAACACACTTTCCACGGGGTTTTGACGGATCAAAAACACAAAACAAAACCAACCAGAACATCACAATCAGAGAAGCACATAATCATATACGGAAAACGAACAAAACCGGAAATCCCCGTGGTTGAACACACACACCACCGAATTCATCTACCACCTACCTCACATCCGACGCAAAGCCATCTCTGTGGACCCAACAACAAGCTCTACTCGAATCCCAACCCGAAATCACAAACTCTCGAACAACTTTGGAAGACAACCGTAACTGGAAAGAGGAGCGATGAAAGGAAATGAAGATCGACAATACAAACTCAGAATCTCCATGCTCAGGACCTGACGACTTGAATTACTAACAGCGAAGCCAAAACTCCAGATTGATTGATTTACGGAGAGAAGTTGAAAGGGAGAGAGAGCAAAGGGAGGGAGGTTACTTCTGAAAGGTGAAGCGAGAGAATGAATGAGAAATAAAATGAAAGGAGGAGGAATAGTTGAACGTAAATTAGAAATTAAGAAAGGAAAGTTAGGAAATAAGAATAAAAAGAAAATACTTTCTTAAGTTATTAATTAATAACAAAACAAAAGAATATGCTAGCCCTTCTTCCTTCTAACTTAGGATAGTCTGCCATAAATGACATAATCCCAATAGAATAAAATAAGAATATTATTATTCCCCCTTTGCGGAACCAAAATAAAATAGAAGTAAAATGAAATAAAATTAAAAAAACTAGGACATTACATACTGGTTCTACCACGAGTTCAAGAAGAGGAAGGAGAGATAGAGAAGAATAAAGAACTTCAAACGAAATGGTGGCTTGTTATTACAACAACAGCTATCTTCTAACGAAGGTGCTGTTGGTAGAACAAAGGTGTTCACCACAAGAGAGCTAGAGAAAGCCACTGAAAATTTCAACAAAGATCGTATACTTGGTCAAGGAGGCCAAGGCACTGTGTACAAAGGCATGTTGACAGATGGGAGAATTGTGGCAATAAAAAAAATCCAAACTAGTGGATGAAAGTCAGATAGGACAGTTCATTAATGACCTGGTAATCTTGTCCCTGATCAACCATATAAATGTGGTTAAGTTGCTCGGATGTTGTTTAGAAACAGAGGTTCCACTTCTTGTTTACGAGTTCATCCCCAATGGAACATTGTCTCAGCACATCCATGACCCGGATGAGGACTTCCATTTACCTTGAAGGATGCGGTTAAAGGTTGCCTATGAATAAGCTTGTGCTATTGCCTATCTGCATTCTTCTTCGTCTCCTATGGTCTTTCACCGAGATATCAAAACATCCAACATACTTCTTGATGAAAAGAATATTGCTAAAGTATCAGATTTTGGGTCTTCTAAGACCATTGCTCTTGATCAAACCCACTTGACTACTATTGTGCAAGGTACAATGGGATATTTGGACCCATAGTATTTTCAATCCTACCAGTTCATAGAGAAGAGCAATGATTATAGCTGTGGGGTGGTACTGTTGGAGCTCTTAACCAATAAAAAACCATTTTACACGGGTGAATTTTGCATCAAAAAAGCTTGGTGATTGAGTTATTCTACATGATGGAAACTTCTTATGTGATTGAGTTTTTTTTACCTGGGAGTTATCAAGGAGGCTGAGAGGAAAGCATTGCTTGCTGTTGTGAGGCTGGCGAAGCGCTGCTTAAGTTCCAATGGTTGCATGAGACCTAAGATGAAGGAAGTTGCGGTTGTGTTGGGGATGATCATTGAATCTTCTACTCATATTGAGCCTAACTTAGAGCTGGAGCCTTTTCCAGAGGATAACATTTATGAGAGTTACGATACCGGTACAGTTGATCAACTACTTGGTAAGTAGTTGCTATGGTTAAGTTCTTACCAAAGTCATGTTGGTGCTTCCTTTTCAATTGAAGCATATCCATTGCTCTTTAAACACCTGGTGAGTTATGAAGTAGTAGAAAGACCCCCTTGTATTAGATGTTTTTGTATGGAATAAAGAGTTGGAAAATCATGCAAGGTGGTTATTAGGTCCAAAATCAGTCAATGATGTATAACTTGCCTCCCGAGTTTGAAATGTTACTTAGAGTTCAAGGCTTTTTTAGGCTAAAGAAATAATTCAAGCCCAGTATTTTCCTTTCTAGTTTTGGGCCTCAAGAAAAGGTCTGAATTCAGTTTTGATATACATACAAATATGAGACTAACTAACTTCACAGAATGTAATTTTAACCTAAGGCTGATCATTTAATGCTATAGTAAAAACCCAATATTCTATGGCAGTAGAACAATAAATTCTAATTTTGACTATAAATTGTTGTAACTTGTAACATACTATTATGAGTATGGGTAAATGAATTCGGGTATCCCACGATAGTGTATCAGAAGTACATTCTTATGGTGACCACTAGTAAGTAAGAAGTAGAGGACAAAACTTAGCCATTGCGACATTTGAGACTATCGATAATGAAACAAATATTATGTTTTTATAAATATGCTTACATCATATATTAATAAAAGAAAATCTGACAAGAGCCATGGGGAGGGGCTATCATGGGCCTCATTAAAACCTCCTGAAGCAAAACTTAGTGGGAAAATTTTAAGAAGGAAAAAGAGTCGCCTGCATCCTTAGTATAACCATTCCAAGTTTAAACCCCAAAACAATCTAGCCAACCTAAAACCAAGTTTAAACCCCAAAAACATTCTATCCAACCTAAAAATCAAACGACAACAATACATAATAAGTTATAGGTCAAAATATCCAACCACTAAGACTACCCTTTCCAAACTACTGGCCACTTGGGGGAAAGAAAGACATAGATTAAAATATAGAAAAAGAGGAACTGATCTCGATTCATACATAGCGGTAGGTACAAAAAAAAGACAGCTTAGTCTAATATAAGACTACAGGATAATGTCTTGATTAACAAATTATCACTACTTATCAATCTTTAACAAAACTCGGCGTTTTAACTAACATCCTGACTAGAGATATTAACTAAGAATCTAACACCCCCTCTCAATCTTATGGGTGAAAACACTTATAAGATTGCTAAGTTTTCTTAGAAACAAGATTTGTCTTATACTTGCTTAATGTATGAAACAAGGCTTCACATTGTCTTTTGGTAAGAACTTTGGTCATCGGATTTGCAAGTTGATTATGAGATGGAATGTGATTAACACAAATCAATCCTTGTTGAAGTTTCTCATGAACATAGTGACAATCAAGGTCTACATGCTTAGTTCATTCACAAAAGACTAGATTTTTCACAATATGAATGACTGCTTTGTTATCATTGGAATTGGCTCTATACCTTCAACACCTAACCCGTGAAGTAGTCTGGTAAGCCAAGCCAATTCAGTGGTTGATCTTCTAAGGGACATGTATTCTGCCTCAGCAGATGAAAGCACCATAGTTTGTTGTTTTCTAGACTTCCTAGACAAAGGAGAACCTCCCATAGTCATAAAGAAACTACTAACTAATTTCTTGGATATAGGACATGATGCCTAATCTACATCACAATATCCAATTGATGAATGAATAAATGAGGATGTTTTAGAGGTATATTCATCTGCTTTATCAATGTTTTATCAACACTTTTCATGCTCATTTCTCCACTCTAGCTAGTTTACTCTTAGTTTTGTGTTTTATTGGCGTTTTACATAAATATTGCTGAAACAGGAGGATTAACATAGCTAGAAATAAAGTAAATGAAGAGAAGAACGTTTGGACGCAAACGGATCCAAAATCGGAGCTTTAACGAAGAAGACAGAGCAATTTTTTCCTCTCTATCTTGGACCTCCCTAGGCCGACTGCCCCACAAAGTTCCGCAGGCCGAAAACTCTCGTTTCGCAGGCTGAAAACGCTCGTTCCGGAGGCTGAAAACGCTCGTTTTAGGGTCCGAAAGTGCCTCTGGTCTGCCAAACAACCACCAGCTTGATTATGAAGTCAACTCGTCAGAAAAGAGTTTCTACTTTGACCTCATGGAGTTTCCTCCCTCTGTAGTTAACCACCAAGTTGTCTCCTCCTCCCTTGTTCATCGATACAATGAGGATGATCACATCCTCAACTTTGAGGAGGAGGAGACACCGCCTCCCTCCGAGTCATCAGAGGAGAATGCTATAATCAACTTCAAGGAGCCACCTCCCTCTGAAGTTGATTTTCATCAAGGCTCTTCCGATGAGCCTCACCAAGAAGTTAAGGACATTTACATCCTCAAATTTGAGGAGGAGGAGCCATCTAACTTTGATCTTCATCTGGAGGATCAAGGCCTTCTCCACCTATGCCACAATGTTGTAAGGTGGAAGCTCAAAGTCCACCCACTAAGTGTGGAGGCCGCCTTTCCATTTGATCCGGGACTAGAGTTTGAAGACAAAGTCCGCCCCAGAGTTCTCCGTGCACTGCTCAATGAAGATAAGGATGTTTTCATCCTTAAATTTGAAGAGGAGTCTACACCACAAGATGATCCTCGCACCAAGGATCATCAACCTCAATTTTTGGGCCATTCTCAAAGAAAAATGATGCCCGCCCAACCCACATGTTGAAGCCCACTTCAACATTCATTGATCCTGCAGGACTTCAATGTGGTATGGTCTAGCTAAATACCTTAAAGATGGGCAGCTTCTCGGGAGGCAACCAGGATGAATTTCTTTCATTTGCATTTATTTTAATTTTTAAGTTATTCTTTGATTTTGTTTTTGCCAACTCTTAACCCCGTTTGTAGTTTGGTTGCTTCTAGTGTTTTATGCAGGTGCAATTTAAAGTCCACACCGTAACCAAGCTATGCTAATTGAGGCTAAAGCTCAAGTGTGGGGGAGTTCCTTCAATGCAAGCAACAACAATCTCAGGGGAGTACTAGTTTCTTTCATTTTGTCACTCTCATTTCTTTTCCTTCATTTTGATTTTGCTTGATTTTGTCAGTGAGCAGAGCTTCTGTGCTATAATGTTGTTTATGTCCCACGTGTTTTCTCTTTTGTCTGCTTCCTGAAAAGGTCTTTTGAAACCTTACCTGGTTTATTGGTGAACAATGAGGACATTGTTCAAATTAAGTGTGGGGGAGTGACCTTTTCAGTGAATTTTGTGCTTAAATGTTTAATCTCTCTGCTTATCTTGCGTTTGTCCAAAAAAAAAAAACTTGGACCCTTGTGTTGTGAGTTGTTCTCATTAAGAACAAATACTGTTATGAATTGTGGGATGCATGCTCAAAATTTTCTTTTTGATTGCTTTTGAGGAGCATTTTATGTGCGGTGTGGCCAAGGGATTGCTAAGGGATGCTTCTTTGTGAAAACCCTTTAAGGGACTTGTGAGATGCCATTGGTAACCAACAATGAGAACTGTGTGTTCTTAATTGCAAAGACTTGATGCCAAAATTTTATCTTCTCATCTCTTATGCAAAAGTGAAACAAATGCATAAATCTATTTTTCCTTTTGTTTTCTTCTCAATGCCCATTCTTGAGAGAAGTTGGTCATGGTAAAAGTTCTCCAAGTCACCGAATCTTTAGAACTTTGAAGGACTCTGGATCATACCCCAAAACTCTAGATTTTGTTTTTCCCTAAGCACACCCATGCCACCACTAAGATATGGTTCACACTTCTCAAAGGTTTTAATCACTTTTTACTTCTTCTCCTATCCTACAATTCATGTTAGTATTTGTTACTCTTGAGCAATCCTTACTTGCTTGGGTGCTTGGTTTTGCTTGAGGACAAGCAAAAAGGTAAGTGTGTGTGGGGGGGGGGGGGGGTGTGATGAGTGAATAAATGGGCATGTTTTAAAGGTATATTAATGTGCTTTATCAATATTTTATCAACACTTTTCATGCTCATTTCTCCACTCTAGCTAGTTGTCCCTTAGTTTTGCATTTTATTGGTGTTTTACACAACTATTACTGAAACAGGAGGAATAACATAGCTAGAAATAAATTAGATGAAGAGACAAACGCGTGGACGCAAACGGATCCAAAATCGGAGCTATAACGAAGAAGATAGAGCAGTTTTTCCTCCCTATCTCGGACCTCCCCAGGCTGACCACCCTTGTGGGGCGGTCGAAAGTTCTGGAGGCCGAAAATGCTCGTTCCAGGGTCCGAAATTGCCTCTGGTGTGTACCGCCCCTACCGGTCGCCCCTGTGGGGCGGTCGGGTTGATTTTGCACACGTATTTTCTTTTCTGGTCCGAATTGCCCCAGGCCGACCGCCCCTGTGGGGTGGTCGGAATGGAATTTTACCCAAATCTGTGCTTTTAAAAGCAGAAAAAGAAGGAGAGAGAGGAGGAGGCCACCACAACACAAAAACGATGGGAAAAGAAGAGAAAAAAGGGAAAAAAGAAGAAAAAAGGAAGAAGAAGAAGAGAAGAAGGAGGGGAAGACTCACCTCCATTGAAGCTCCTCTTCAACCTCCCATGACTAATTCTTCTCCATTCTCTCATTTTTGTGCTTTAATGGTTGTGTAGTCCCCTTGTAGCTTGGGATGGGGATTTTGCTCCAAAATCCCAAAATCCTCTATTGTTGGATCTTGAACTTATATAATGCTTTTAGTCCTTGTGCTTAATGAAGATAATTATTGAGTGTATGACTCTTAAAATTTTCACTCATGATTTGGGGATATGTTTAGGGTTTTACCCAATTTTTTTATCTATGTGTTAGAATTAGTTGGTTGCTCTGAATCTGTCGATATTAGGCCTTGAGATAGATTCTAGGTTGCCGATTATTCAGGCATTAATGTGGGTTTCTATCAACATGAGGGTTTTCTGAGATAGAAACCTAGATAGTGAGGGCTAAATCAATGTAATTTATCATCAGTGGTTCTGAGATAGATTTCATTGCAACTTAGGGGGAACTTGTGCTTAATGCTACTTAAGAAGGTTAACCCTAACTGGTTGTGAAGGTTAAAATTAACTAAGTGAGATTGGCTCATCTTGGGTTTAGGGGGCCATTATCTGTTTTTTCCATATTTGGTTAGGACTAGTAGATCAAGGTTTGGTCGCTAGTTAAACATGAGTTCCCGTTGTTCAACTACGAGTTCAAGAGTCGACAATCGGTATTAAAGGGGTCATGGGTGCAAAGATCCATCCCGAGCTACACCTACCCTAGTTTAGTCTTGTTGTTTTCTTTATCTTCCCTTAATCAAACCAAAAATGTCCCAAAACCCCAATTTAAGTTTATGCACTTTTATTTATCTTCTTGCACATTTACTAAGCTTATAATTGATTTGATAGCTACACCTACCCATAGTTAGCAAGATAGTTTCACTACTATTTTGCACAACACCAATCAAATCCATTAGGTTGGAATTATTCCACAAAATCTTAAAGACAAAAGATCATTTGGAGTATATGAGAGTGTGTTATGCTGCTCTCAGATGAATGCCAGTAGGATTTTTCATGAATTGACTCAAATGTTTCACGCGGAAATTCAAATATGGTCTAGTGAGTCATGTAATTGAGTTTGCCCACAATCTGTCTATAAACTGTAGGATCTTTTAGAGGGGTTCCTTGATCAACTTCCAATTTCATCTTGTACTATAGAGGAGCAGACACAATTCTAGATTCATAGGGAAAAAACTCTTTAATTGTTTTTGCCATAAACTTCCTCTGAGAGACGATAAAACCATCAGTAGTAGACAGAGATTCCATGCCCAGAAAATAATTGATAAGACCAAGATTTTTTTTATTATCTTGAATTCATTGTCTAACACTTACTTAAACTTATGGATCTCATTTGGATCGTACTATTCAAAAGAATGTCATCAACGTACACTATCATGAATATGCTTTCTTTACTAACCTTGGTGAATAAAGAGTAATCATTCAAAGACTGGTTAAAACCCTAAGACTTTAAGAAATCAGACAGTTTAGCATACCACTGTATAGAAGCTTGCTTCAGTTCGCAAATGCTCTTTAATTTGTAAACCCTCTTATCCCCAGAAGGCAAGTATCCTTTATGAGGGACCATATAAACTTCCTCGTCCAAAGTTCCATGCAAGAAAACATTACTGATATCAAACTGATTCACTTCTCACCCTCTCTTGACATTAATAATAAGAAAAGCATCAACAGTAGTCATCATCACCACCAAGGAAAAGGTTTTTTGACAATCAAGACCTTCTCGCTGAGTAAAGCCCTTGGACACAAGTCTTGCTTGAACCTCTCAGCAGTTCAATCGACTTTGACCTTCATTTTGAAAACCCTTTTGCTTCCTATGAGTTTCATAGTTGATGGCGCATCCACCAAATCCCAAGTTTGATTTTCTTCAAGAGCAAAAAGCTTATTCTTGGAACCAACCCAACTGGGATTCAGTAAATATCTTCCTTTATCTATGATTAAATTTTTATCAACTTATAACCTATTTAACTAATTCAAATTTTTATTAGGTTTTTGATAATTTTTATTTTATCTTTTGATCAGCCCTTTTTCTATAAAAGGACACATCCCAAAAGAACAAAACATGATCCAGAAGTCTCCCAAGGTCGGAAACCCTTCTCCAAGCCTTGCCTCCCACGTTTCTAACCCTCCCTATACCAAAACTTTGCCGAAATCATCCTGAAACCACAAAAAAACTCAATATTTCCTCTCCCATCAAACTTCTAAGCACCAAAACTCACACAATCAGAAAAATAAATCGTGAAGGACAACACCTTGGAGGCATAGTTAGAGGCTGAAGGTCGTTGGTCAATTTGAGGCAAGTTGACAAACCGAGCAAGGAATCCCAAAGTAGTGTGATCGAATCACTTATAGTAGTCAAAACAGGTTAGAGGCCATAAAATCCTAAACCTACGAACTCCTCACACTCTATACTTAAGTTTCCAAAAAAAAAAACTTAACTTCAAACTGTATTTTTCTAAGTTTTGTTAGCTTTCTTTTTTTACTTGTTGACCAAGTTTCTCTATAAATTCAGCCCGAAATTGAAATTTGAAGTCATCAATATCTTCACGATCTCTTAAGCTATTGAACCCTAAACTTTAAGCTAAAAACACTATCGGGAACATTGTTAGAACAACCATTCAGTGGTGGTCCATGACCACAGACGCTGTGTCCGGGCCCCCAAACCACCTACGGACGACACCCAAAATCAAATCTTTAATTATCTCTAATTTTCTGTTAAAGTCCTGGCCCACGGACACTATACGTGGCCTCAGACACTTCAAAATATCAATCTTTTGCAATTTTGAATATTCTGACTAATTAGATAGATTAGGGTCCGTGGTCATAGATGGTAAAGAAAATTGACCTAATTTGGCATCAGAAACCCTAATTTAAAAATTTAAATTTTCACTTTCAACTTCAGTAAAATGACACAAAATACAGATGATTGCACACCTAGGTTAAATCAATTTTATAAGAAGCCTTTTATAACATAAGTAGAGAAAAACTAGCTTTGAAGGGTAATGAAAGTAATTTAACCTGAAAAAGCTATATTCCAAGCCCTCAAACCCGATCTCAACCTTTCCTAGTTTACTATAGGTTAAAATTAGGTGGCGACTCTACATAGGTTCCAGTGGGCTAACCTTAGGTTATAAAGACTTTTGTTTTACAATAGTTTTTAAACTTAGGTATAAGCGGACCTAGAACCTGAATAGATCCTAACTAACCCGATCAACATAGGATAAGGTTCGAAAATCCGAGGCTCACAGACTAGCGACTCTACTGGGGACATAATTCTTATTCTTAACTTGTTTAATTTTATGATAAGATGGCTTATCTCGAAACTTTCATTTAAGGCTTCTATTGTATTGTTTGATTTAATTTCACGTGTATTATTTCCTTTTATATTAATGTGCATCATACGAGAGCGTCGAGGGTCCGTGCAAACTAATTTCAACCGTACCCGCTTTAGGCGGTCCCTGTCTGAGACACACACCTTTTGGTGACGCGAATAAGTGAGGGAAATAGGAGGATATTTTGTAAACCACATCCCCTTAATACATGGGTTTTAGCCCCTAGCACCTCTTCAACAGTACCCTTACCGAGCCCAATATTTGGTCAGTCAAAGGCCCGACCGTAGACGCACACCACACGATGATGCAAAAAAGAGTGGGGAGCCCAAAGAGGATATCACGTCAAACTCTTTCCCTTTGTGGTGACCTAGCCCAAGCCCCAAGCATTTCATTTCTGATCAACCCATACCCGTTTGATGGAATCGTCTAGTGAGGATATGCATACTAATCCTTGTGTGATCTTCCTTTGTGATTAATATTTGTTAGTATTACCCGTTTCATTTTGTATGATTACTTTCTTTTTTCATTGGATTAGTCTTTTCGCCCGAAGGCTCATTTTAGTTTAGGAGAGACTTTTGTTTGGGCTTCGGCCCAAAGACCCTATATCAAGGTGATGTCTATTTTGATCCAAAGTTTCCTAAATCTGGATCATTCAATTTGACCCATTTAGGCCTACAACAAAGGAAAATCCACTTGAATATGAAATAATTAATAAGACTTTAAAATTGATTTCACTAAAATTCTGAAATTTCTATGGCCCAGTAGCTCATTCATATTCCACAGTTTCTTTCGACCCGTGTGCCTCACTTCCAAACTAAGGGTATTCAGGCCCACACACCTATTTGCGGTTTAGAAAATATTCTGGCATGTGTGCCTCATTTCTAGCTCAAACACATTCTAGCCCAAGTGCCACGTTCTTGAAACATTATGGCCCAAGTGCCACACATAACTTAAAGCATTTTGGCCCAAGTGTCATTTCACAGTTAGAGATCATTCCAGTCTAAGTGCCATTTCTTGAATCATTTTGGCTCATGTGCCTCACTCTCAATTCAATACTGCAATGACCCTAAAACATGTCTAGTTCTAAGACCGTCACATGCTGCGCACTTACTACTTAAGACGCGCAAGGATACTAACGAAACCGAAAGATCAAAGAAGAATAATTGTATTAAGTAAAAGATAGTTGATGTTTAGAAACCCCCAAAACACAACCAATTCATAATCAGAAATGCCCGAAGGCTACAAGAGTCATAAAGCGTCTAGTAGTAAGAACATAAGTCTTTCAATGTAAAATGAAACTAAGCCTTCGAAACTGAAGCGAGAACCATCACTGATCAATCTATAATATATATGGAAAAAGGTGAGCAACCACAACTCAGTAGATAGCGAATTGCATCAACGAAGCATGCTCAAAACATTTGGAATCAGATTATGAATCATAAACAGAAGCAGAACGAAACTGATTTTCACAAGCAAACTTAAAACAAAAGATCAAGCTAAAATGAAACAGAAGCGTTATATAAACACTCAAAGCAAAGCTTATCAGATTCAAAAATACTAGTGGGACACTAGTTCTAAGCTATACATATAGAAGGGCGAGGCCCTTGGATCAGAGGATCCCACAACAGAAATGGTAGAGACCACTAGTATGACCCGTCGGTCGCTAATCATCCCGGGAAACTCGAGGAACAGATTATATAAGGGTCGTGCGCAACATGCTACAGGATAGCCAAAACCCAGCCATCCACAACTTAGAAGCTAAGTAACTAGGTCCCAAAATGAAATACCCAAACTTACTGAACAAAAGTGCATAAACATGCATAATATGTGAGTAAATCACTTATTCAGACTTAGGGGATCATAAACCCGCAAACAGAAGTGAAAACTGTCAATTTAGCTGAAGTTAGAGTGTTGTTCAAACTTGTGTCCGACCTTGCAAGTTCGAACACAAGCCAAAACTTCAGAAATCCAGAAATCAACGTGTCCAAACTTGCGTCCGAGCTTACATGTTGGGATAGAAGTTTGTTAAAACATCCATAATGATGTCCAAACATATGTCCGGACTTAGATGTTCGGACACATGCCAAACTTCAGAAATATAAAACAAGAGTGTGTCCGAGCTTATGTGTAGGCTTACAAGTTCGGACGTAAGTCGAACTGAAATACCAGACATCATCCTTGCATGTCGTCCAAACTAGCATTTTCAGACAAAAGTTCGAACAAGTTTAAAATAGAGAACAGACAGAACGCGCCCGGGTCCTGTCCGAACGTGGCAAAAAGTAGAGATGAAAATGCAGTTTTCAACACAATTCAGAGGCAAATCTTACACATTCAAAACCAGAGCAATTGCAGGGGAAACCATGGGGGTTTTGCAGGTGAAACAAAACCAAGCAGAGGTGAAATTGATCCACAGAAACAAAGAAATCACATTCATCCAAAAGCCCAAACTCCTAACTCCCCATGTAAGAACATACTTACCAAATCCAATCACCACATACCTCAATCAAAGTGCAGAAATCTCTCAACTGAAGCCGAACAACAACCTAGGAAACCCATAAACCAAATCAAACCAAAGCACACACTGAACGACAATTCCAAACATTGAAACAAAAATCAAAACCCGAACACCAAAAAGAGAAGAAAATCACTATCAAAATCATAAATCAAAGCTAAACACAAATGAAGGAGCAACTTAACAGAAGAGTCTTGAATCAACCAACACAACAGCAATACCAACCACCAATCCAGACCTAGAGAAACTAGGAGGAAGAAGGGAAGGAAAGCGCCCAGAAACTGACGAAGAATGCAAAACGGGAAAAGATGGATTCTTTTCTAAAATTAAAACTCCTTACCTTAAAACAAATGGAAAATGACTTCTTTGCCCTTCCCCTTCTTTGCAAACCACACAAACGCCTAAATGTCATAAAATACACTTAAAACAAGATATCGACATAATATTTGACTTATAATAAAATCCGCGTTATAAGATCTTTCCTCCTTAAAAAGGAATTTTGTCCTCAAAATTCAACATACCTTACTTCTCGAAAAGGGAAGGAAACTTAGAACAAAGCTCATCCTCTAGCTCCCATGTCACCTCTCACTTTGGCAAATCCGACCATTGAACCTTAACCATAGGCAGGGTCTTACTCCAAAGTCTACGCACATCGCGAGCCAAAATCTGGACGGGAACTGCCTCATATGAGAAGTCCTCATGCAACTGAAACAGACCAAACATTATCACATGTGTGGGGTTGGGAACATAGTTCCTCAACATAGACACATGGAACACATCATGCAAACCAGCTAAAGTTGGTAGAAACACAAAGTGTTAAGCAACCAGTCGTTCCTCTCGAGGATCTAAAATGGACCCACAAAACATGGACTCATCTTGCCACTCTTCCCTAATTTGACCACTCCTCTAACAGAAGAAACCTTCAGAAATACATGGTCACCAACCAGAAACTCTAGCGGCCGCTGCCTTTGATCTGTATAGCCCTTCCGCCAACTCTGAGCAACTAACAGACACTCTCAAATTGTATGAATCTTGCCAACTGCATCTTGAACCAGATCCGGAGCTACCAAAGCTCTATACTTCAAGTCGTCCCAGCAGATGGGAGACCTGCACCTCCCGTCATTCGATGATTCAAACGACGCCTTGTCGATACTATATTGAAAGCTATTATTGTAGGAGAACTCTATCAGCGTTACGTGCTGATCCCAACATCCACCGAAGTCCAGATCACACGCTCTAAGCATATCCTCAAGGATCCGATTCCTCATCTCTGTCTGACCATTTGATTGAGGATGGTCGGCTGAACTGAAAGCTAGCTTCGTCCCCAAAGCCTTATGCAGGTTGCACTAGAAACGGGACATGAACCTCAGATCTCTATCAGAAACTATGGTTGTCGGAACTCTGTGCAACCTCACAATCTCATCCAAATATAGATGAGCAAGACGCTTCAAGCTAAATGTCTTCTTGACCAGCAGAAAGTGGGCACTCTTTGTGAGTCTATCCAAA
Source organism: Limonium bicolor (assembly GCA_023374045.1). NCBI lineage: Eukaryota > Viridiplantae > Streptophyta > Magnoliopsida > Caryophyllales > Plumbaginaceae > Limonium > Limonium bicolor. The sequence goes on along the minus strand of CM041782.1, from coordinate 109,949,735 downwards.
GTCACCTATTCAACATTAAAACCTCTCAAAGTCCAAGGAAGACCCATCACAAAATCCATAGCCACACTCTCCCACTTCCACTTTGGAATGAGAAAAGGCTGAAGAAGCCCAACAGGTCGTTGATGCTTAACCTTTACCTGCTAACACGTCTGACATCTAGACACAACCTGGGTGTAACAAGTTTGGGGCTCCATGTGCCTCTTTCATGATCTTCTGCCTCAAGGCAGCATCACTCGACACATAAATCCTACCCCTGAATGGAAGACAACCGTCGACAAACAAACTGAAGTCTGAATCCTGACCAGCAGACACTCTCCCTGATCATACACAACTCAGCATCAACCTCTTGACCAGCCTTGATCCGTTCAATCAAGGTAGACTGAACCTGAAGAGCAGCCAACATACTAGAGTGATCCGAACCAACAACCTCAACACCCAGACGCTGTAGCTCCAGCAAAGACCGTTGAGATCCAGAAAGCGCGCAAGCCACACCTAGAGCTCCTCTACGACTCAGCACATCAGCAACCACATTTTCTCTACCAAGGTAGTAGAGGTTCTCCAAATCGTAGTCGTCAAGTAGCTCCAACCACCTCTTCTGTTTCAAGTTCAGCTCCTTCTGAGTGAACAGGTACTTAAGATTCTTATGGCCCGTGTAAACCTTACACGACGCACCATGTAGATAATGTCTCCTAATCTTCAGAGCAAACACAACCACCTCCAAATCAAGATCATGGGTCGGATAGTTCTTCTCGTATTACTTAAGTTGACGGGAGCCATTCACAACCACCTTCCCATGCTGCATCAACACACAACCCAAACCTCTATGCGACGCATCACAAAACACCTCTAAACCATCTATCCTAGATGACAGAGTTAGGATAGGAGCGAACGTCAACCTCCTCTTAAGCTCTTGGAAGCTCTGCTCGTAAGCTTTACTCCACTCAAAATGGACATCCTTCCTCAACAAAGTTCCTGTAGTAACCCGCTAGACTAAGGAAACTACGGATCTTTGCAACACTAGTGGGCCTCGCCCTCTTTGTGACCGTATAATCTTCCTAGGATCCACTGAAATTTCGTCCTTAGAAACTATATTACCCAAGAAGACCATCTGATCCAGTAAAAACTCACACTTCTTCAGCTTAGCATACAACTCACACTCTCTCAGCGTCCGAAGCACAATCCTCAAATGCTCTTCATGCTCTTTAACACTTTTGGAATACACCAAGATGTCGTCTATGAACAAAATAACAAACGGATCTAAATAAGGCTTGGACACATGTTTTATCATATCCATAAACATCGAAGAAGCATTCATCAACCCAAACGATATCACAAAAAACTCATAATGTCCATAATGAGTCCTAAAAGATAACTTAGGCACATCATCGGCCTTAATCCTCAACTGATGATAACCAGTGTGAAGATCAATCTTCAAAAACACTGTCGCACCCGCCAACTGATCAAACAGATACCGATTCTTAATGGTAACCTTATTCACCTGCCGGTAGTTGATGCGCAATTTAAAACTGCCATCCTTCTTTTTCATGAACAAAACTGGCACCCTATGGTGACTCATTAGGGTGGATGAAGCCCATATTTAACAAATCCTGTAGCTGACCTTCTGCTCCTTAAGCTCCGCCGGACTCATAGGATAGGGAGCCTTAGAAATAGGCTGTCATTAGAGCCAACTCTATCGAGAACTCCACCTCACGATCTGGCGGAAGTCCTAGAACATCATCTCGAAACACAATAGGGAGCCCACGAACCATAGGGATGTCATCCAAAATCGATCCCTCTCGAATCTTGGGGACATAGCACAAGAATCCCTGACAACCCTTCCTCAAGACACTGAATGCCTAGATCATCGAGATGACTATTGGCGAGCAGGGAACCAAGTTCCCTACGAAATCCAAACGGGGTCTACCCGGCTCCTCAAATACAACCCTCTTAGTTGCATAATATATATGGGCATGCTGCTCTGACGGCCAATCCATGCCCAAAATCACATCAAAGTAGGTCATCCGCAGAGGGATGAGGTCAGCACACAAAACTCTGTTTCAAACTACTACGGGATAGGCTCTACATATAAAATCATGAACAAGGGGAGCCGCCCCACCTAAAGGACTAGTAACAAACAATTCAATGCCTCTCGGCTCAATAGACAAACCAGGCCTACCCACTAAATTATCAGACACAAAGGAGTTGATAGCTCCAGAATCAAACAACCAGAAAATTGACTGAGAAGGTAGCTGGAGAATACCTAAAATGATGCAATCTGCCAAACGGTCCCGCTCTTAAGTCGTAGCATGCACCCGCGTCTGAGCCTGAGGCTTCTTCTGCTTGGTCTTCACCCAAACCCTGAACAAATGTCTATACCTCTTGAACTGCCACTGCCCCCACTAGCCTAAGGACATTGGGTGATCCAATGCTCCATGGAGCCACACTTGATGCACACCTCGAACTTCTTGTAGCACTCCCGACCAGGATGAAAGCGACCACAAGCACTGCACTAAGCTCAAGAGGAAGAGGAAGAAGTTCCACAATCATTACGGTATTGCTTCTACTGAGAAGAAGCATGCTCCTTCTTCCCGCACGATCAATGTTTTTAGGATCGAGATCCTAGCGTAGGATCGTAATTGACCCTTGGGATCAGATCGTGGGATCAAATCATGGGATCGTTCGATCCTACAAAAAGTGAGTTAATATTTTTCAAAAATATACATATGTTATAAAAAACTTTTGTTTAAAGAGTAAAGTTTTATCTGAGTAAGAAAATATAACATTATTGAATTAAAATATAAAAATTAAGACCATAACTATGCTAGTACACTTAAGGGACGTTTGTTTCAAGTGGGGGAAACAGATTGGAAAGGAATGGAAAAGGATTCCCTTTGATTTTCTTGATTGTTTGTTTGAGCTAGGGGAAATAAAATAAATAACCGGTCAATGGTCTTCGGTCAATGGTCAACGGCTACCGGCTACCAATCAATAGTCATTAATTGTCAGCCAACATTCACCTGTCACCAGTCAATGGTCATTTGTCATCGGTCAATGATCATATGTCGTCAGTCAAAGTGTACTGAGGAAAGGGAATCCCATTCCCTAGTAAGGTGTGGGGAATCAAGATAAAGGGTTTTGGGGTAATCCTATTCCCTTTTCCTTTCCTAAAAATAGGAAAAACTTCAAAACAAACAGCAGGAAAATGGAATCATTCCGATTCCCTTTCCTGATTACCCCAAAACAAAAGCCCCTTAAAAATTGAAATATAGATAAGAAAGCCATATGAATTCTCATAATATTGTCCACAAAAAAATAAAATTTAATAAGATAGTATTTTCATAAATCAAATCCGTAAATTTTATAATTTTTATGTGTGTCTTTATTTCTTTCATCACCTTCCAAACAAACATCATGAGCTACAAGTTCTTTATTTACAAAATTATGGGGTTTCACAACCATGCTCTCAAAAGAGTAAGTAAGAAATGAAACACAAAGTCAAAATGAGTTCTAACAGCTTATTGTTTCAACCAAGAAGAAAAAAATGATAAGAGTAATCAATAATATTTTATAAATTTGTATTAGTTCTTTTAAGTTTTTTTTTTCATTTTCTACTTTAGAGCTTTATGAATTTGATTTTTCAATCATTACAATATTAAATAACACTTTAAATGTTATACGTTTTTTTAACACAAAGGTACATATTGTAATCTTTCATGATGGAGAGTAACAAGAAGTGATATTCCAATCTTAATCCTTATCCGCTCAGTGACCTCAAATAAATCTACATATAAAAGTTGTTTTAATAACATCCAATTGCAATGTTCAAATTCATGATACTTTATGGATTATAAAACTTTCAAAAAAATTTTAGAAACTTTTTGTTCTTTATATTTCATAAGATATACTCCCTCATATTCACAGTGATATAAAAAACATAAACTATAAATAAAGTTGAGATCAATGGGATCGTAGGATCATGCAATGGAATCGTGATCCTTTGAAGATCCTACATAGCTCCGATCCTACCTGCGCTCCGGATCGTAACCATAAATTTGAATCGTGAAATCGTAGGATCATGGGATCGAATCGTGATTCTGTGAACATTACAGACGACTGCCTCGCCAAGAGCTCACTCTCAACCACCAACACCACGTCGGCCACATCACAAAAGGTCTTGTGGCAGAAGGGAGCCATACCCGACCAGATCTCTACCCTCAGCCCAGTCTCAAGCTTCCTTCCCTTCCACTTCTCATCCGGCTCTGACACATACTTAGATAACGAGATGAAATTCCTCACATACTCATCCACGCTCATCTTCGGAGTCTGGTGGAGTCTACCATACTCCACGATCTTCTGGTCCTGGAAGACGTCGGGGTAGACTTGCTGGTTGAAGCAACCATAAAACTGCTCCCAAGTCCTTGGATGGGGGTACTACCCCTCAACTGACTCCCACCACTCATTTTCCTCCACCCTGAACATTGAAGTGGCGAAACCCACCTTCTACTCCTTCACACAACCCATAATGCAAAGGAGGTCCTTAATTGCGGTGATCCAGTGACAAGCCTCTTGTGGATCACCGCTGCCATAGAAGGTCAGTGGTTTCAGCTTCATGAATTCTTGTAATGCCTTTTCATTGCTGCCATCACTGCTAGCTCCATCCGTTGGCCCCATAGCAGTACCCACACTCTAAAGCACCTGGGTAACCACCTGCTGCACAATAACGAAGATGTCTCTCTGTAGAGTCTCGCCTTGAGGGGTGTGTCACACCGCTTTGTGGTGGCATACTGAGAGCACAAACACCAACACTAATTAGATACTATCAACCACTCAGAATAGCATATAACACGGAAGCTCAGACATGCAGACACACCCAAACACACCAAAAAAGTCAAATCTAGCTTTGATACCACTAAATGTAATGACCCCAAAATCAGGCTAGTTTACCGTCACACGCTGCGTACTTACTAACTAAGATGCACAAGGCTAATAATGAAATCTAAAGATAAAAGAATAATACTTGTATTAAGTAGAAGATTTTTGATGTTTACAAACCCCCAAAACACAATCAAAGTAATAATCAGAAATGCCCAAAAGCTACAAGAGTCATAAAGCGTCTAACGCTAAGTACATAAGTCTTTCAATGTAAAATGAAACTAAGCCTTCAACACTTAAGTGAGAATAATTGTTGATCAATCTACAACTCAGTAGATAGCAAACTTCATCAACGTAGCATGCTCAAAACATATGGAATCAGATTACGAATCACAAACATAAGTAGAATGAAACTGAGTTTCCATAAGCAAACTTAAAGCAGAAGCTATCAAGCTCAAATGAAATAGAAACATTATAAAAACACTAAAAGCAAAGCTTATCAGATTCACAAATATAGGTGGGACGCTAATTCTAAGCTACACATACAGAAGGCAAGGCTCTTGGATTAGAGGATCCGTAATAGAAATGGTAGAGACCACTAGTTGGACCCATCGGTCACTAATCATCCCAGGAAACCCGAGCAATAGAAAACAGAAGGACGTCCTACGCAGCATGCTACGGGATAGCCAGACCCATCCATCTACGGCTCAAAAGCTAAGTAACTAGGTCTTAAAATGAAATACCCAAACTTACGGAGTAGAAGCGCATAAACATGCATAATAGTGAGTAAATCACTTATTCAGACTTAGGGGATCATAACCCCGCAAACAGAAACCAAAACGGAGCTAAACCGGTCAATTTAGCCAAAGTCAGAGAGTTGTCCAAACATGTGCCAGACCTTGCAAGTTCGGAGACAAGCCAAAACTTCAGAAATCCAGAAATCAACATGTCCAAACTTGTGTCCGACCTTGCAAGTTCGGACACAAGCCAAAACTTCAGAAATCCAGAAATCAACGTGTTCGAACTTGCGTCCAAGCTTACAAGTTCAGAAAGATTTTTGTTGAAACATCCATAATGGCGTCCGAACATGTGTCTGGACATAGATGTTCGGACACATGCCGGACTTCAGAAATACAAAACAGGAGCGCATCCGAATTTACGTTCGGGCTTACTAGTTTAGACGTAAGTCAAACTGTAATCCCAGACATCGTCCTCGCATGCCGTTCGAACTTGCATGTTTAGACGAAATTTCAGAAAGGTTTAAAACAGAGAATGAACAGAAGTCCGGACGTGGCAAAAATCTGAGATGAAAATACAGGTTTCAACACAATTCAAAAGAAAATCACACACATTCAAAACCAGGGCATTTGCAAGGAAAACCAGGGGGGGGGGGGGGGGTTTACAGACGAAACACAACCAAAACATGGAGGAATTGAGCCACAAAAACATAGAAATCAAATTCATCCAAAAGGTAAAACTCCTAACTCCCTATGGATGAACATACTCGCCAAATCAATTCACCACCTACCTCAATCGTACTGCAGAAATCTCTCAACTGAAGCCGAACAGCAACCCAGCAGACATGCAGACCAAATTGAACCAAAGCACACACTGAACGACAATTCCAAACAACAAAACCAAAATCAAAACCCGAACACCAAACTGAGAACAAAACCGTAATCAAACTCACAAATCAAACCTAAACATAGATGATGAAGCAACACAATAGAAGAGTCTCGATACAACCAACGCAGTAGCCATACCAACCAGCAATCCAGACCAAGAGAAACTAGGAGGAAGAAGGGAGAGAAGGAAAGCGCCCATAAACTATTAAAGAACTCAAAGCGGAATAAGAAGAATTCTTTTCCAAAATTAAAACTCCTTACCGTAAAAAAATGACAAATGAGCTCTTTGCCCTTCCTCTTCTTCACAAACCACACAAACGCCTAAATGTCATAAAATACACTTAAAAACAAAGATATCAACATGAAATCTGACTTAAAATAAAATTCGGGTTATAACAAATAAATTCTGGCCTAAGTGCCTATCCACAAACATCCTAGCCCAAATGCCGCATTTAAAAAAAATATCCGGACCCAAGTGCCTACCCACATTCATGAAACCATTTAGGCCCATGCGCCTCACTTTAAGAGCCTACTTAGAGTCGATGAAGAAGATAATGGTCGTCTCTGCATACTCCTGACGACATATCACAGCTGAAAGCTCGAGTGTTCTTAACGCCATACAAATTGACAACCTTCGAGTCCGATAAAAGAGTTTAAGGTTCACATGCATTTTACCGCATAACTTCTCATGCATCACTAATGAAAACCAAAGTTTAAGAGTTTCAAGGTATAATTATTTCGAAATGAACAATTAAGAAGCACCAGTTTTGTCAAATCATATTCTTTCTCAATTTCACAAGAAAATAACTTTTTCAAGCTAAAACTCTTTAAACTGAAATAAGGACGTGATGAGATTTTTTTTAAAGAACATTTACTTTTACCGGAGTCAATTTCTTTCAAATTTTTTTAAGATGAGAGTTCATGGAATAATCATTTTTTGGCAATGGAACATAAAGACTTGTCCTTTGTTTCCGAGAAGTTGAGCATGCTTTGCGAGACACCACATCCCATTCCTAATACATTCAAGTAATCCACTGAATTGATGAAAACAAACAACCTTCAAATAATTATTGAAAACCCCGAAGTAATACTGGGGGAAATCTGAGTTAAGATCATTTGTTTAAAACTTCATTCCAACGAACAAGTGAACAAAACTCTCTGAGCAAAAGAGTGCGAGAGCGTCTTGAGTAGAAAACCATGAGCGAATGAGCGTGTCATTTTTACACGACTTCGGTGAGACTACATTCAAAGGTGAGGTAAACTACACAACTCTGTCTCAAAGAGATAGCTTTTAGATTTACGCCTAGACCCATGAAAAGTAACAAGAATGAGCACACAACTATTAGGAATGAAGAAGCACCTGGGTACACCACCACATAGCCAAAAAGCTTGCAAAACCCTGACACTAAACCCTAGGCATCCCCGATGAGCCTTTCATATATCCTCTTTTTGAATCCTCAAGCTTCAAAAATTAAGCCAACCCGTGATGATTATTGAACCTAGTGACCAAAGGAAGCGAGGAGCCCGAATCTCAGATAACGTGTGCACCAGTCCCGAAGAGGAAGTATTGCAACAAGTATGATGGAAAGATCTGTAAACGGTCCCAAAGAGACCCAGGATCAAAAGCTCACATAAAAACAACTCTAAAACTCAAAACCGGGAGACACAAGATGTAACGACCCCAAAACCGGCCTAGGAGTTAGGGACACTACACGCTGCGTGTCTATTACCTACAACGCAAGGCTCTAACGCATTCAAACTCAAACCCAAATTAACGTACTTGCATGAATAAGAAAGAGTTTACAATATCCCAAAATACCGACTGAAAGTAAATACATAGCATAGGCCAGAAGGCTACATAATCCAAAAGAGCGTCTAACGCGTAAAACCAAATACAAAGTCTAGAAGTAGTTCTAAACATGAATCACAACTCCATAAAGAAAGAAGGAAGATGGAGTCCTCCATGTGCTCAATCCGCATAAGTGAATAAAGGGGTGAGCTCAACAACCTAGTAAGCAGAAGACTTCCTTAAGGAAGCCCACTCAAAACAGAAGTAAAAATACACAAATCAGAGTGTAACATAAGTCACTTCGAAATAGACAAATCAGAAGCAAAACAGATTCCAAAGCTGAACAGCATACCATATCAAAACATTAGTCAGACTTGCAGAAATAGAATCACAAGGTGGGACACTAGAAACCCGCTAACACATCCGAAGGACTCACACAATGTCCTATGGATTCGCAGATCCCACATCAGAAGCCGTAGAGACAGCTAACAGACCCGTCGGTCACTAAACGTCCTTAGGAAAACCCTAAGGAACTTATATAGAAAGAATTCCTACGCAGCATGCCACGGGACAGCCCGACCCGACTATCCAAGGCTCAGAAGCACAGTAACTAGGTCCCAAATCGTTTAGCCAAAATAACATATCAAACGTGATTAAATAAGCATAACACATGTATAAAACTCTTATTCACACTTAGGGGAACAAAACCCCGTAAACAAAAGTCGAAACGGAGCTCAAACGAGCAACATACGCAAAATAGATGGTGTGTCCGGACATGTATTCGACCTTGCATGTCCGGACACAATGCAAACCGAAAACATCAACACGTCCGGACATGTGTCCAGACTTACATGTTCGGACACATGTCGAACTGAAAACCTGGAGATGTCCGGACATGTGTCCGAACTTACAAGTCCGGACACATGCCGATTGTAAAATCGAAAAACATGCTCGCATGCTGTCCGGACACTTCAAAAACTCGAAAATCAGAGGCGCGTCAGACAATACGTCCAGACATGCACGTCCGGACGTCGCAAATTTATGAATTTCCAGAACACAACAGGGGTCAAGAACACACCCAAATCAACATCAAACTCAGTATTGCATTCAGAATTGCCAAAACAGAACCCACGAGGTTTTAAGCACTCAAAAACCAATGCAAAACAATGTAGAATTCACCCAAAACATCACAAATTTCAACCAGAAACGCAATTGAACGCTACACCCCGAGGGTGAGCAAACCACCGCAATTTCATCCCCCACTTACATGAATTCAAAGAGCAGTCAGAGAAAATCCCGAAGTCACCACAGTCGAGAACGCAGACATAAACACTGAATTACAGGGAAGAAACGAATTCCAAATCAGAAACAACACTTCCCAAAAACGACAACCCAAACCATATCCGAGACAACAACCAACCTGAACCATAGGGAAGAACAATCCGAACAGCAGCGGAGAGGAAGACGAAGAACACAACAACACAATCCAACACAATCTCACCAGAAATCAAAGCAAGCCCAAGGTAGAAGAAGGGGAGGAGCAAAGCGCTAAAGAGAAAACTGTCGAAGGGGAAGATGCGATATTGGAACTGATCAGGAAAAGAAATAAGACTTCTAAAATACCAATTACCCATTACCACTTAATACTTACATATTATAAGATGACAAACAAAATGACGTTAGCAAATTCTGAAATAAAACCGGATCATTACATCACTCCCCCCTTTAAGGAATTTCATCCTTGAAATTCAACATACCTCACTGCTCGAAGAGAGAAGTGAACTTAGCGCAAAATTCCTCCTCAAGTTCCCAGGTCGCCTCACGTTTGGACTGATCAGACCACTGGACCTTAACCATAGGCAGTGTCTTGCTGCAAAGATGGTGGACATCACGAGCTAAAATCCGGACCGGAGCTACCTCATAAGTGTCCATAATCAATCACGTGACTAAGGTCATGCAGATACTTCCTGAGCAACGGCACATGAAAAACATCATGAACTCCTGCCAATGCTGGTGGCAACACCAACCTATAGGCCACAGGGCCAACCCTCTCAAGCACCTCGAACGGACAAACAAACCGAGGACTTAGCTTGCCTCTCTTGCCAAACCGGACTACACCGCGGATCGAAGATATCTTCAGGTAGACGTGATCCCCAACCTGAAACTCAAGCGGACGACGCCTCTGATCTGTATAACTCTTCTGTCGGCTCTGGACGACCAACAGACGCTCCCTGATAGTCCTGACCTTATCCACAACTCCCTGAACTAACTTTGGACCCACAAGAACCCTCTCCTTCAGATCATCCAAACAGATGAGAGATTTACAACGCCTACCATAAAGTGCCTCAAATGGAGCCATCCCAATACTGAAAGCTATTATTATAAGCAAATTCAATCAGAGTGACATGCTGATCCCAGATCCTACCAAAATCCAACACACACGCCCTCAACATATCCTCTAAGATCTGATTCGTCCTCTCAGTCTGACCATCAATCTGAGGATGATATGCAGAAATGAATGTTAAATTCACCCCCAAAGCCTTATGCAGGCTATGCGAGAAGCGGGAGACAAACCTCAGATCTCTATCTGAGACAATCGTTGATGGCATACCATGCAACCTCAAAATCTTGTCCACATATAGCCGAGCAAGACGCTCCACGCTAAAAGTATTCTTCACTGGCAGAAAATGGGCTGATTTCGTCAATCGATCCACAATCACCCATAGAGCATTGAAACCAGAAGATGACCTAGGAAGTCCCACAATGAAGTCCATCCCTATGCTCTCCCACTTCCACTCAGGAACGGGAAGGAGCTGCAGAAGACCAGGATGTCGCTGGTGCTCAGCCTTCACCTGCTGGCAGGCCTGGCAATGAGCTACAAAGTAAAAAATATCACTCTTCATATTCGACCACCAGAAGGACTCTATAAGGTCCCGGTACATCTTCACATCTCCTGGATGTACCGAATAAGGAGCTCCATGAGCCTCCTGCATAATCTCCCGACGAAGCACTCCATCACTGGACACGTAGAATCTGCCTCTATAGCGCAGACATCCTTCATCAAACACTGAGAAATATGACTCCTGATCATCTGAAAGTCTCTCACGAATCATGCACAACTTCACATCTGCCAACTGACCAGCCCTGATCCGATTTATCAAAGTAGACTGAGCCTGAAGAGCACCTATCATCCCTGAAATACCCCGTAATTAAAAATAGTGATTAATTAGGCTAATAAATATTTTGGAAGCTTAATTAAGTCTAAATAAATATTAGAGAACAAATCCCGAAGAAAACAGACCCTTAAAATGAATTAAAAACACTAACGAACCTTAAAGCACGTTTTTCAAGGAAACCGGGAAAACGTGACTTTAAGCGGGTCAAATAGACTCGTAACAATTTTGGTCAACCAAATATTCATTAATAAACATTAGTGAAGGTCTAGAGCCAATAAAAATCAATAAAACTGGAAAATAGTAAAAACTGTCAAAAACAAGAAGTGGGGTGAGAGTGTAATTAAAATAAGTTAGTGTGTCCACTTCTAAAATAAAAATGTAGGTCTATGTGTGTGTGCTGTATGGGCCTATTTAATTTCCCTCTCTCACACTCTCTTATTCTCTTCTTATGTACAAAAGACAAACAAAATTAAAAGGCAAAAAGTAACTACTTTACTTATTCTCTCTCCTATCACTCACAAAACCCACGTACTGCATCTTCTTCTTCCTCTCTATTTTTCTTCTCCTTCCTATGCGACTGAAATGGCGATTTGAGCACCCCCTCACACACAGCCACTTCCTCTCCATATTTGAAAGCCTAAATCATCTCCAAACACTACAAAAATTATACCGTTGGATTCGTATCGTCAAGGAGATCGCTCTACACCCTTCAAAAATCTAAAACCTCCAACTTTATTTTTGAGGGTATAATCGTTTTAGAGCTTGAGGAGCACCATTTGAAGATCCATCTTCTTCTCCATGTTCTAAGGTAAGAAGTAGACCAAAGCTTCACTCTTTTCAATTTTTCCTTGCAAAAATACAAAACTCACGTAAGTACCACTATTCCATTACTCAGCCGGTTTGGAATTTCAAAGAGGAGTTGAAGCCTTGTCATTTTCTACTCAAAAACTCCATTAGAAGCTCAAGGTAAGACCTACTAAGTGTTTTAAGTGGTTTCTCATAATCTAGGGTTTAATACGTGAGATAGAAAATTTACTAGTTTTGGTGTGTATGTGTGTGTCTTGTTACGTGGTGTAGCTTGGCTTAGATAAACCAACGAAACAAAGGAGGAAAGAGGAGCAAGAAAGGAGAAGGAGGGAAAGAAAAAGGAATCAAGGAAACCCAAGGTAAAGAGAGGCCTCTGTACAATTTTAATGCTTGTGTAGGTATAAGTATATTGTTTTAGCAAAGTTTAAAGCCACTGTAACCGTAGGAAAAGAATGGAGTAGGTTAATGCTAATTGTATTTGTAGTTTGAAGCTTTTGAAAACAAGTAAATAAATTGTTAAGTGTAAGTAGTAAGTGTGCAGTGAGTATTAGAAGTTTGTGTGAGAATAATGTATATGTTGAACAGGTTGTGAATATATTGAGTGTGCAAAATTATGTGGTGAGAACACTTAGAAATGTAGGGAACCTCTGTCAAAATTTGGTTAGGAATGTAGTGACTTGTGTGCTGTTAGAAAATAAAGAACAGAGAAGTTGCAGAGAAGAAAAGAATAGGATTGTTCACTTTGGTTTGTAACAGGAAGAGGAGGAGTAGTTGAGTGGAGTTGTAAATGGTGAAACGTGAGTTGTTTAACTAGGTTAGGCTAGTGTAAGAGTCATTAAGTTGGTGAGAAGAAGAAAAGAAAATCTGTAGCATTAGTTGAAGAAGTAGAAATGTAACAGAGGAGAAAAACTTACAGTGAGGTGAGTTAATGTAACAGATTTTTATAGTGTTGGATTAGGTTAGTTTAAAATGCTTAATCAAAGTTAAAACATGCTAAATTATGTGTAGGAATATTAGGGAAGAGATTGGTAGAAGTTTGGAGTTGAAACAAGTTGAAAAACTTACTTAATTTGCAAAACTGTAACTGGTCCGAGTTTGCAAACCAGTACGCAAACCCGGACCAGCATAAAAACTCGACAGACTGTTATGTAAAAGGAGTGGTCCGGGTTTGCAAACCAAGACACTAACCCGGACCACCCCAAAAACATACCCGTAACATATCAAAACAAGTGGTCCGGGTTTGCAAAGGAGTACACAAACCCGGACGATACGAAAAATACACCCGTAGCTTTTGGGAACAAGTGGTCCGGGTTTGTATAGTAGGGTGTAAACCCGGACCAAGCAATTTTTCCACCTGAGAGTTTCTCCAACGTGGTGGTCCGGGTTTGTAAACCCGGACAACAACCCGGACCACCCCAAAACTTGTACAAATGTGTTTTAAAGCTTAATTAAGGATCGGTAATGATGGGTAACAATGGTATAAGATAATTAAGACATGATTAATGATGTTTAAAGGTCATTAAGGCCCTAAACAAGTTTAGAAAATAATTTTAAGTAAGTAACCTAAGTAAATGTATTTGAATAACAATGAATTAGTAAGTATAAACCAGGAAATGTTAGGAAAGTAATTAGTAAGGTTAATTATAGTAAATTAACCACTCGATCATATGTATACTATAGGACTTGGATTTTGAACACCGAAGGAACATCGGATACAAGTACAACGGTGAACGGTATGAACTTCTCATGCCCCGTATGCTACCTTGGTTACTCTGATTTGTGTGTTGTGTGCTAATTGATCACCAAATAAGATAAATGCACAAATCGGAGTTATTATGCTTACTTGTGAATATGTAGTGTTGTATCTTATTGAATGATAATCTCTTTAATCATAGTTTGTATAATTTACGAAATGTATGGATGAATATGAGTGTGTGTATGTATGACATATTGTATTGTGACCGAATGATATGTGATTGGACTTCTAACTGATTCCTAACAAGCTAACCAATCTAACTTAATAATTGGTAATTAAATTGGAATGAGTAGAAGTCCGATATAGTTTCGGCCACGCGTGAGGATGCGGAGACACAAGAGGTTGGATCTAATTCCTGGCTCTTAAACTGGTCCACGGCCCAAACCCCTTAAATGGGTAGCATCCTGGATTGGTGAGCCAAGTAAAACCCGGTGGTGGGACGGTGTAGTCCCTGCCCGGAGGTCATACCGACTTAACATGAGTAAGAGTAAGTAAGTAAGAATGAGTAAACAAGTATGGTAAAGTAAGTAAGCAAAGTAAGTGTAAGTATTGTGAATGAGTAAAAGATTAATAAGCATCCGATTAACCCGGATGCATAATTTGACTAACCCTTGTGAAGGTAAGGATTGTGTATGCTATTGTATTACTGTTTAGCTTGTGTATTGTATTGTGTATGATTGTATGATGATTGTAAAGCATGTATGTATGTTAAAATGAACCGCATGTTTAGTCGACCTTAAATAGTCGGCGTGCCCTTGTTAGCACTCGGTATATGCGAAGTTTATATGCAGCTTTTTGCTGAGCCCCTTGGGGCACCATTTTTAATATTTTCAGGTGCACGAGAAGGGTGAAGACTTGGTTGTGATTATGATGTCTTCTTTTGATGTAATTAATAGACTTGAATGGTGTACTAAGTTGTACACGGCTAGGAGCCTTTTTGATTAGTCGGTGTACCATGAGGTACACCTTTTTGGATAATGAAAGTATTGGGATTGGGTATAGATGAGTAGCTTTTGTAAACTCATTATTTTTGGTAGACTTGGAAAAAGGGAATGTAATTAACTATGCTTGATACTCGGTAATCCATTAATGCAAGTAATTGATATTCAGTATTTGGTAAGTAATGTAGTAGCTCGGTATATTTAGGCATCAGACCGTCACTGTATTGTGGAGTAAGCCTTGCTAGCTGTATGGGCGGTTAGCGGCGTTGTATCACCCGCCGTAGTAGTAGTATTTCCGCTGCGAGCACTCAGGATTTTGGGATGATTGGAAGGTAAGTATAGGATTAGCGGTAGGGGTGTTACAAAAAGTGGTATCAGAGCGTAGTTACGCTTTGATGACCTAGATCACCGAGCATAGGGATTACCGAGTTAGGATTTCAACCGTCTTAAGTCGAATACTTAGAAACTTAACTAGGAACTACCGTTGTTAACAACAGATACCCTTGACGTTCTTATGAACGATACCCTTGCTTAAATTCAAGACCCTTGGTCATATGTCACAAACCTAATGCGAATGTTAAATATTCAGATGTCAGGACAAGGTCGAGGTCGCCCTAGAGGAGGGGCCAATGACGGACCGGGCGCGCAGACGATAGTTGAGATCGTCGCCGCCACGGTAGTGCAGATGCTACCTCAAGTAATCACGGCTATGCAGCAAAACCAACAAAATCAACAAACACAAGCGGGACCAATCCCTCCCCCTCCACCCAGAGAAGCAAACTGGGTAAAAACAGTAGCGGAACTCCGACCTCCATGTTTCCGAGGCGAGAGTGATCCGGCTAAGTTGGAAGCCTACATCTCCGAGATGGAGACGGCATTTGAAACCCTCGAAGCTCCTACTGGAGTTCGAGTTAGAGTAGCGGCTTACTACCTCAAGGATGCAGCCATGGATTGGTGGAAACTAATCAAGAACGAGCATGTCACCGACCCCACCTTTGATTGGGAGTCCTTTGCCTCTCTCCTCCGATCCAAATACTACCCTGAACACGTCAAGACAAGAAAAAGGCTAGAGCTGGATGCTTTGAAAATGATAGAGAAGATGTATGTCGATGAGTACTACCGCACCTTCACCTCCCTCCTTCGTCTATTACCCGACCTTGGGTACACCGGCCAGGTGTTGGTCGATCACTTCTATGGCGGTCTGAGCCATCACCTTCGGTACGGCATGAGCTACATGATAAGTGTCTAAATGAGCATGTTTTATGGGTGTATTTCATATATTATATCAGCACTTTTCTGCTCATTTCTCACTTATCGTATGATTTTCCTCTAGTTTATGTTTTATTGATTATCTCACAAATTTATTTCTTTAAACATGAGGAAAAAACCAAGCTAGGATCAAAGTACACGAAGAGACGAACGCATAGGCGCAGACGGCTCGAAAAACGGAGTCCAAACGAAGAATCTAGAGCCGGTCAAAGTTTGTGTCCGCATGGTGTCCGCATGAGCGTCCGCCCAAAACAACGAGGACAGCCACGAGGACAGCCACGCGGACAAGACTAGGACACGGACTCCATTTGTGTCCGCATAAGTGTCCTCATAGAACCACGAGGACAGCCACGAGGACAGCCACGCGGACAAGACTAGGACACGGACTCCATTTGTGTCCGCATAAGTGTCCTCATAGAACCACGAGGACAGCCACGCGGACAAGACTTGAGAGCGCGCCTAAACTCAACGTGTCCGCCTTGTTCTACGCGGACATCTACGCGGACAACACGCGGACAAGAGTAAAATGCAGCGCAGATCCACTGTCGCGACAATTTTCTTCCCCAATTGCCCAGTTGCTTGTTGCGGCGCCTACATACATGTCGAACTGCTCCATTAACAATATCAGGCACCTCCCTTATCCTGTGAATCATTTCACGCGTAGAGCCACCCCAATCAATTTCTCCAGCTCTATCTTCAACCTCTCCTCTGCCTCTATATAAACCCACTCCTTCTACCATAAATAAAACTACACCACGACGGGAGACTGAAGAAATCATTCACCACACTCATCCATTCTCTTCCATTCATTTTCTCCCGTAACACCACAACATTCCATACTCACGCTGTAACAAAAGAAATAGAAGAGCAGCAGTGAGAGCGAGAGCAGACCCGTTCTTTCTCTGAAATAATGTCAAAATCTATCTGTGCTATCTTCTTATCTCCGTTACTGTCTGAGTAATTTTCTTTTGTATCCTAGGAAGGGGGTTTGATTCTAATATTACGTAAACAGTATTTATCACCTGTCTCTCTTATTAAACCTGTTTTAATTCCTTTCAGTAAATATTGTTAAATGCTTATTCTGACAAAAACTGCATTTTTATGGTAACTATCAACATATGATTTTGAGATAGTCTAAGTACCACAAAGGAATTAATCTTGGTATTTACACTCCGGATTGAGCAGGAAAATACTAAGGCTATAACTAAGAGTTCGTAACTGACAATTATTAACTCTAATAGACAATAAATAATTGAGACACGGTTATAAATCTGTTTAAGTAATTTAAGCAATTCCCCCGCTATCCTAGGATACCTTTTTCCATCCACATCACTTAATTCACCTGTTTTTACTGTTTTTATTATTTCTGTACTAATCCAACAACAAATCAAGCTTGCCTCCGGCTAAACCCCTTTTACAGTTTTTATTAACTACCAAGACTAGGATAATTGAACAATTTCCCTGTGGATACGACACTTGTTATACTACTACGAATAGGTGCACTAGCCTATTAGTTTGCTATAAATCTATATTTATTATAGTGTAGTTTTATCCCAACACTACACTAGAATTACCTCTCTCCAGGTAAATATCGGTTAAACCCTTAGTACCATTGTAAATCCTTAAATCTTTACCTTTATCTTTTTAACTAAGAATCCCGGCTAATACCTGAAACATCAGGAGTGCTATCACGCGGCATCTCGTGTTGAGATCACTTGCCAATTAAGGGATGAAGAAACCGCGCTTAAGCGCAAGGCCAACAACAAAAACACCAGTGCCGAGGAGCAGAACCAGGGGAAGAGCTGGAAAAAGAAGAAGGGGAATTTCTTTCAGCAATCCCAAAAGAACTTCCCAAGTGAGAGCAGTGCCCATACTGAGAAGGGCAAACCAGTTGAGGTTCTTCAACTTGGTTCTTCTACGCCGGTGGCTGCGAAGCCGCTGAGATCACACCCACCTAAGGGTAAATTTCAAATCTAAATTCGTATTTACATAAGTATCATACCTAGTATTTCCGCACAAATGTGCTAACTCTCTAAACCTTAGGTTCTGGCTCCGGTTTCACCAAGAACTACTCCGACGGCCGCACCTACGTGTGCAGAAAGTACAACCAAGACCATCCCGACAAGGATTGCTATGGGAGAGAAATCAAGTGCTACAACTGCCAGAAACCGGGACATAGAGCTAATATGTGCCCAGAGAATGGCAAGCCCAAAGGAAACTTCCAGAGCTACAAGCAGAGGGAAGGCAAGGAGGTTGCATCTGGCGATGCACCAGCCCAGCAGGCACCACAGGGACAGGGATCCCGATGTCCTCAGAGGGGTGCACCTCAGAGGCAGACTGTCTTGCACGTGATTGGCCGTGACGGGTCCGGTTCTAAGTCCGGCCTAGGTAATTAATCTAAACTTTGAATCCTGTGAAGCATGACTAAGTATTGAAGTAACTGTTTGAGTGAATGCATGAGTGAATGAATTGAAATATGTATTGAGCATGAAATGAAGTAGTTGAAACTAGTACTCACCATAGATGATATTTACAACCATAGGCAGTTTTAGTATCTGCTACCCGATACCGGTAATCCCGAATCAAGAGGAGACCGACATCACCAATCACTACTACACCAGTGAGCAGTGTCAGGTCATCCGACCAGGTATGATTTTATTAAGGGGATACCTGACACCCGAAGCACAAATTTCAATCATTCGACTATGCAACGAACTAGGAGCGGGTCAAGGAGGATTTTATACACCCGAATTCCCCGGTGGAGCGAAGATGAAGCTGAAGATGATGTGCTTGGGAAAGGACTGGAATCCTTATACCAAGACATACCAAGAAACACGAACACAAGACGGAGCAACGCCACCGACAATACCTCCAAAATTTTAGGCACTTGTCACACAAGCAGTAGAACTTGCACAACAATGCGAATATGATCCGATCCCCGCACTTGAAGCGGACCTTTGTATCGTCAACTTCTATGAGAAAGAAGGACGACATGGGTTACACCAAGACAAGGACGAGACAGCAGAATCTCTTGAAGAAGGAGTGCCCGTAGTGTCTTGGTCCATTGGTGATGACGCCGTATTTTTGTATAGCGAGCAGAAGCATGTGGACCTTGCACATAAACTAGTATTGAGATCAGGAGATGTCCTAATCATGGGTGGAAACTCTAGGATGCTGTATCATAGGATCAACAAGATCAAGTTGAATACGGCACCACCGGCAATAATCAATGCCACACACATGAAACCAGGACGCCTGAACCTTACCTTTAGGAAGTATTAAATTCATAATATCATGTAATGTATTAGTAACGTGTATTAGAGACACGGTATGTATGATGGTTGGTTTATCAATAAAGAGCAGTGTTGATTTAAATTCCACTTCTGTCCACCATCAATACTTATGAAATTGTGACTTCAATAGGTTGTGGACTTGGTACCGAAGGTAACTTGAGTATCCTCACCGAAGCACAAGCCGGTAGAAGCGGCACCATCTTAACGGGAACCTTCCTAGTGAACGGCATTGAAGCCACAGTGTTATTCGACTCCGGCGCCTCTCACACCTTCGTATCACCATCTTTTGTGAAGAGGTTGAAGCTAGATGCGGATGAGCTACCGAATTTTCTGGTTACTCTCCCATCGAAGGAGCGAATACGATGTACCAAATACTACAAAGCAGCCACAATCCAAATCAAAGGCGAAGCGTTTCCCATCTCCTTCATCGAGTTTAATAGATGGGGATTCGACTTGATAATCGGAATGAATTGGTTGGAGTGGCACAAGGGTAGAATCCTCTGCGCCGAGCATCGATTGCTGCTCAAGAGTCCTTCTAGGGTTACTGTATCTTACCGCCAGAGACCGAGAGAGCCTTCGGCCACAGTCATCTCCGCTATGGCCATGTACCGGGAGCTCAGAAAGGGCAAAGAAGTATATTTGTGTTATGTACAAGACCTGGAGAGAGATCCAAAGTTTAGTGACGATGTACCAATCGTATCTGAATTCCCTGATGTATTCCCTAAGGAGCTGCCTGGTATGCCACCTCAGAGAGTAGTAGAGTTTGAGATTGACCTCTTGCCAGGTACCGGACCCATTGCTAGGGCACCGTACCGCATGACACCTGCTGAAATGACAGAGTTGAAAGAGCAATTGCGCGATCTTCTCGACAAAGGGTTTATACGCCCGAGCGTATCACCCTGGGGAGCACCGGTCCTCTTCGTGAAGAAGAAGGACAGTAGCCTCTGACTTTGTATTGACTACCGCGAGCTGAATGCGGCCACAGTCAAGAATAAATACCCATTGCCATGCATCGACGACCTATTCGACCAGCTGAAAGGAGCCTCAGTCTTCTCCAAGATCGACCTCCGTTCTGGGTATCATCAGATTGCCATCAGAGAGCAAGACATTGAGAAAACGGCATTCTGCACCAGATATGGCCACTACGAATTCACCGTCATGCCATTCGGTTTGTCAAACGCACCAGCAAAATTCATGAACCTCATGAATCGACTATTCAGTGAGTAGTTGGACACTTCAGTTGTTGCATTTATTGATGACATCCTTGTATACTCAAAATCAGCAGAGGAACATGAAATTCATTTGAGGAAAGTGCTTGAGACACTGCGCGAGAACCAGCTGTATGCGAAGTTCTCCAAATGCAAGTTCTGGCTAGATCAGGTATCATTCCTTGGTCATGTCATCTTGAGCGCGGGCATCTCAGTTGACCCTTCTAAGATAGAAGCTATACGATCATGGCCTAGACCTAAGACTGTTACCGACATTAGGAGCTTTCTTGGTCTAGCCGGTTACTACTAGAGATTTGTAAAGGACTTATCGAAAGTAGCTAAGCCCATGACTACACTGATGAAGAAAGATACACCGTTTGTATGGACACACGAGTGCGAAGTATCATTTCAAAGCCTAAAAGACTCATTTACCTCAGCGCCCATCCTTACTCTTCAAGAGGGCACGGAGGGATTTGAGGTATACTGTGATGCATCAGGTAAAGGAATGGGATGCGTACTCATGCAGCATGGCAAGGTTGTAGCTTATGCCTCCCGCCAGCTGAAAAAACATGAGGAGAATTACCCGACACACGACTTAGAGTTAGGGGCCATTGTCTTCGCCTTGAAGATATGGCGACACTATCTCTATGGGGTAAACTTCACCATCTACTCCGACCATAAGAGCTTACAGTATGTATTCACGCAGAAAGAATTGAACTTGAGACAGAGAAGGTGGATGGAGTTTCTCTCAGACTACGACATCGACCTACAGTATAAGGAAGGGAAGGCAAATGTTGTAGCCGACGCCCTGAGCCGTCGAGCACACTCGCTCCATTCGCTACTCGCTTCTTCTAGCTTGGTTGACGAGGTGTGAGACGCTCAGTTGAGCGACCCTTACCTAACCGAAATCAGACAGAAGATCACAGATGGTACATTTTAGAAGAAGAAATATGATTTTAAGTTGTATGAAGATGGTCTGATTCGGCTGAATGGCAGGCTATGCGTCCCCCGAAGCAATGCTGAGCTAAGGGATCGCATCCTGCGAGAGTCACACAGTTCTACATTGTCAGTCCATCTAGGAGCCTCCAAGATGTACAAAGAAATGAAGAGGTACTTATGGTGGTCAGGAATGAAATCAGATGTGATGGAGTATGTATTGAGATGCTTAACATGCCAGAAAGTAAAGTTTGAACATCGTAGACCGGGCGGAATGGTACAATCGATGCCAGTTCCGGAGTGGAAGTTTCATGATATCTCCATGGATTTTGTTGTAGGACTCCCACCTGCTAGGGGAGGACTCAACCTGATCTGGGTTGTAGTCGATCACCTCACCAAGGTTGCCAGATTCATACCGATGAAGGACACCTGGAAGGTAGTGAAGCTCGCAGAGCTATTCAACAAGGAGATTATCAGACATCACGGAGTCCCGAAGACTATAGTATCTGACCGCGACACCAGATTTCTTTCGAGATACTGGAGAGCTACACGGGAAGTGTTGGGTACAGAATTGAAGCTGAGTACCGCCTTCCATCCTCAGACCGAAGGTCAGACAGAAAGGACCATCCAGACACTGGAGGACATGCTTAGGGCACGTGCCTTAGATTTTCAGGGGAGTTGGTTAGACAAGCTTCATCTTATCGAGTTTTCATACAATAATAGCTATCATGCTTCGATTAAGATGTCACCTTTCCAAGCTTTATACGGTAGACCTTGTCGTACACCCTTGTGTTGGGATGAGTCAAGTGAAGCGGTCATCATAGGACCGGAATATCTAGAACAAGTCCAAGCTGAAGTTCATCAGATTCGAGCTAATATGAAGGCAGCCCAAGATAGACAGAAATCCTATGCGATGTGCGCGACTCGACGCTTGAGTTTGCCGTGGGCGACCAAGTGTTCTTGCGCGTTTCACCTATGAAGGGTGTCTTCCGATTGGGCCAGAAGGGCAAGCTGAGCCCAAAGTTTGTAGGGCTGTATGCTATCACCGAAAGAGTTGGAGCTGTAGCCTACAAGTTAGCACTACCTGAGGACTTGGGACGTGTCCATGATGTATTTCATGTGTCACAACTCAAGAAGTATATTGCTGATCCTTCTCATGTCCTAGAGCCCGAGAGACTATCCATTGAGCCGACCATGAGGTATGTCGAGACCCCAGTGAGAGTCCTTGATAGGAAGACCAGAGACACTCGCCATAAGTTTATACGAATGGTGAAGGTCCTATGGTCAAACCATGATGACGAAGAAGCGACATGGGAGTTGGAAGATGCCATGAAGGCAAAGTACCCACAGTTATTCATAGACTAGATAGTCTAGCATTTAGTGGATACGGGTACGGGGTGTACCCCTTTTAAGGGGGTAGAGCCTTTTTGCTTTTGCATTGCTTCGGGTTAGCATTGCATAGTGTGTGTGTACTATAGTAGGTTTTGATGGCACATGTAGTGCGGAGTGTATTTGGTGTGTACGTGTAATGTGAATGTATTGGTGTGTATGTACAATGTATGGTGTATTGGTGTATTGTGTATTGCAGATTGCAATGGTGTATTGTGTGATGGTATGTATGGAAATGGTGCATTGTGTATGTGAATTGTGTATGATGCTTGATTTTTGTATGTTTGTAAGGTAGAAGAAGTAAACACCTCATAGGTGGTAGTAAGACGCATTATGGCAATTGGTTTGCCTAATGAGTAGAATTATTAAACTATTAACCTTGAGCAACTTTGAGGGCAAAGTTTCTTAAGGGGGGTAGATTGAAATACCCCGTAATTAAAAATAGTGATTAATTAGGCTAATAAATATTTTGGAAGCTTAATTAAGTCTAAATAAATATTAAGGAACAAATCCCGAAGAAAACGGACCCTTAAAATGAATTAAAAACACTAACGAACCTTAAAGCACATTTTTCGAGGAAACCGGGAAAACGTGAATTTAAGCGGGTCAAATAGACTCGTAACAATTTTGGTCAACCAAATATTCATTAATAAACATTAGTGAAGGTCTAGAGCCAATAAAAATCAATAAAACGGGAAAATAGTAAAAACTGTCAAAAACAAGAAGTTGTGGGGTGAGAGTGTAATTAAAATAAGTTAGTGTGTCCACTTCTAAAATAAAAATGTAGGTCTATGTGTGTGTGCTGTATGGGCCGATTTAATTGCCCTCTCTCACACTCTCTTATTCTCTTCTTATGTACGAAAGACAAACAAAATTAAAAGGCAAAAAGTAACTACTTTACTTATTCTCTCTCCTATCACTCACAAAACCCACGTACTGCATCTTCTTCTTCCTCTCTATTTTTCTTCTCCTTCCTGTGCGACTGAAATGGCGATTTGAGCACCCCCTCACACAGAGCCACTTCCTCTCCATATTTGAAAGCCTAAATCATCTCCAAACACTACAAACATTATACCGTTGGATTCGTACCGTCAAGGAGATCGTTCTACACCCTTCAAAAATCTAAAACCTCCAACTTTATTTTTGAGGGTATAATCGTTTTAGAGCTTGAGGAGCACCATTTGAAGATCCATCTTCTTCTCCATGTTCTAAGGTAAGAAGTAGACCAAAGCTTCACTCTTTTCAATTTTTCCTTGCAAAAATACAAAACTCATGTAAGTACCACTATTCCATTACTCAGCCGGTTTGGCATTTCAAAGAGGAGTTGAAGCCTTGTCATTTTCTACTCAAAAACTCCATTAGAAGATCAAGGTAAGACCTACTAAGTGTTTTAAGTGGTTTCTCATAATCTAGGGTTTAATACGTGAGATAGAAAATTCACTAGTTTTGGTGTGTATGTGTGTGCCTTGTTACATGGTGTAGCTTGGCTTAAATAAATCAAGAAAACAAAGAAGGAAAGAGGAGCAAGAAAAGAGAAGGAGGGAAAGAAAAAGGAATCAAGGAAACCCAAGGTAAAGAGAAGCCTCTGTACAATTTTAATGCTTGTGTAGGTATAAGTATATTGTTTTAGCAAAGTTTAAAGCCACTGTAACCGAAGGAAAGGAATGGAGTAGGTTAATGCTAATTGTATTTGTTGTTTGAACCCTTTGAAAACAATTAAATAAATTGTTAAGTGTAAGTAGTAAGTGTGCAGTGAGTATTAGAAGTATATGTGAGAATAATGTATATGTTGAACAGTTTGTGAATATATTGAGTGTGCAAAATTATGTGGTGAGAACACTTAGAAATGTAGGGAACCTCTGTCAAAATTTGGTTAGGAATGTAGTGACTTGTGTGCAGTTAGAAAATAAAGAACAGAGAAGAAAAGAATAGGATTGTTCACTTTGGTTTGTAACAGGAAGAGAAGGAGTAGTTGAGTGGAGTTGTAAATGGTGAAACGTGAGTTGTTTAACTAGGTTAGGCTAGTGTAAGAGTCATTGAGTTGGTGGGAAGAAGAAAAGAAAATCTGTAGCATTAGTTGAAGAAGTAGAAATGTAACAGAGGAGAAAAACTTACAGTGAGGTGAGTTAATGTAACAGATTTTTATAGTGTTGGATTAGGTTAGTTTAAAATGCTTAATCAAAGTTAAAACATGCTAAATTATGTAGGATATTAGGGAAGAGATTGGTAGAAGTTTGGAGTTGAAACAAGTTGAAAAACTTACTTAATTGCAAAACTGTAACTGGTCCGAGTTTGCAAACCAGTACGCAAACCCGGACCAGCATAAAAACTCGACAGACTGTTATGTAAAAGGAGTGGTCCGGGTTTGCAAACCAAAACACTAACCCGGACCACCCCAAAAACATACCCGTAACATATCAAAACAAGTGGTCCGGAATTGCAAAGGAGTACACAAACCCGGACCATACGAAAAATACACCTGTAGCTTTTGGGAACAAGTGGTCCGGGTTTGTATAGTAGGGTGTAAACCCGGACCAAGCAATTTTTCCACCCGAGAGTTTCTCCAACGTGGTGGTCCGGGTTTGTAAACCCGGACCACCCCAAAACTTGTACAGAATGTGTTTTAAAGCTTAATTAAGGATGGGTAATGATGGGTAATGATGGCTGAAATACCCCATAAATTAATTTAAATTAATTTAGGGGATTTCTTTTGGTAAACCCTAAATGAAACTATTAAATATTAATTTATTATATGGTATTATGAATTTAATAGTGAGATTTATAAGTCAATAAATCTTGGGAAAATTTCAAGACACTCCAATTATATTATAAAGATTTTAGAAATATTTTGAACATTGATTTAAGGCTTAAAAGCCAAAATAAAATCATAGAAACCTTGAAGCTTCAAAAGCCTTGCTAGGATTGACTTTTTGAGAATGGTCAATCAGGCCATGAAAACTATACCAATAAAAAGGTTATGGAAAACCAAGAAGATGATAAAAAGAACGTTAAAAACGGATCATCCTAGCCAAAGTTATGATAAATTGAAGTTTAGAGCCAAAATTTTGAAGGATGCTGACGTGTCCAGGACACGTGTCGCGCCCATCAGCACCGAGTCACTCAATCGGTTGATTCCAGCGGTTTGGCATGTCAACAGGCGATCTTTAGACACCTATATCTTTTTCCCTACTCCACCATTTGGTATGCCGTTTGTTCATTCGATTCTCCTATCTTCCCTTTCCAACCATTACTCAACACCATCTAACTCCTTTACAATGATCGGAAAGTTGATCCAAAGTTGCTCCTCGCGAGTTCGTAACCCAGAATTCCGGTTTTTCCTGAGATCGGGATAAACTTCGTCACGCCATAACTTCTTCATTTCTCATCCAAATTTCGTGTTCGTTAGCTTGTTGTGAAGATCTCTAATCCCTCTATAACTTTCATGTTGGTTGCCAAGGCTGATTTGCATTAGTTTGAGAGATAAATCTGTCTAAAGTTGCCTACTCGACCACGGCGGTAATTCTGCCCAGTTCATCCCGAATCAACTAGGTAAACACGGATCTTGTGAGATCTGTAACTTTCTCCCTAGTTCATCAAAATCAATGATTCTTCCACTAGCATCTAGAGTTACATGTCTAGTTTGGATTGTGACAGGTTCCATGAATCAAATCTCTCTCAGTTGGTGCGAGTTGATTCGAGAAGAGGCATACTTGAACCGCACATAAAATACCGATTCCAGAATTGTCGACTTGGTTTCACCCCGTTAATGCAATTCCGGTAAGTTTCTGGTCAAATTGTTCCGTTGATGCCCTTCGAAATTTCATCACCGATCAAACCCACATGCCAATTTAGTCTATTATGCATTACAATGGGAGAATTTGTAGAATTGCAAGAATTAAGTTCTGTACCGAAATAAACCCTAACTCTCGAATCGATTTCGAAACTTGGTGTATACTGCATTATAATTGGGGAAATCGGTACCATTAGAACCGGAATTTGATTACGAATCGATAGGAACAAGAATCACTCGATTTCGTTCTGTAGATTGTGAGAAAAACGAGATTTAGTACTCGATCCCCTTATTACCTTCGCTGATGAACTTGCGTGTTCTGGGCCGTCCGATCGCGGTTAATAAACATGGACGGCCGAGATTAGATCGTGGGGATTTAAGAAGTAATAAGTGAATATGTTTTCCAGAATAAAGTCCTAACTTGCTAGATTTAGTTAATGGCCTTCCCGAATGTATTTTGACTTGAAATTTTAACCATAGATTCCTTATAAAGTCTAGTTTATTTTGATGTAAATTAATATGGGTTTTGAGTTTTTAAACATAAGTTATGATTTTTGCAAGTTACGAGTATTATGGAATTATTTGGGTGATTTAAAAGATATTTTTATGAAATAAAAATTTTATAATATGTCTAAAATGTTATAGTTATTATATATTAAATTTGGGAATTTTTGGGCAAGGGTAAATAGGTTTAAAAATTATGTTTATGGAATTTTCATAAGAATAACTTATAATATATGGTTTGAATGTAACAAAAAAATTAAAGTATGGTTGTTAATAAGCTTTTTAGGTTGGGGAAAATAATTAAACCTAAATTAACATTTTACATCAGTATGTTATGAATATTTTGGGTATTATCTTTTGGTGAAGTAAAATTTGTTTACACCTAAATATACTTATATGAGAAAAATAAAATAGGAACTTATATTAAAACGAGGTATTAAACTAAACATGTTATTATTATGGAGGTTAATATGCTTAATTAAACTAGGGCAAACACTTTATTTTATAAACCATATATCAGTTGTGGATATGTCTAAAAGATATTAGATATAATTAAATACAATAAGAATTTCTTAAAGAATGTTTTGGATAAATCCTAAGGAAAATATAAGTGTATATATAAATGCATTAGAAGTAAATAAAAGAAGTAACATTCCTTATGGGAAACATATTAAGAGGGAAAAATTGGGATAAACCTAATTCCTACGTGACAATTAAAAATATTAAAGGTTAGTGTGACATCCAGGTAGACTATTAGGGGGAAATACACATCCTAAACCTTAATAGGTGTCAAAGTAAGTTAGCCAATCGTAACCAAAGGGTTTAATTAAATCAAACCTATAATCAGGGGTGGGTAAATGGAGTAAGTTAAGTTTAATTAAAGATTTAATTACGAGATCTAGCCAGATCCTTAGGAGGGAGTAACTGTAAAACGAAACTATAGACTAATAAGAATGGGGGAAGTGTAGCATTATAGTGCCTTAACTAATCAATACTTGGAATACTTTAATTATAGGTGATTAGTGGAGGTAGTTCGCATTTTCAAGTTTGGTTGCTGCTTCTACATATACCAGGTACGATTTCTCGTACTCAGATACTTTTGGTGACGAACTTCTTGGAATGTTTTGAGAAACGCTAACTGAGCTTGAATGAATCTCGAAAGGGAACTGTTGTGTGACTAACTCAGCTTGATGTGACTAACTGGGCTTTGAATGTACAATTCACATGATCATTGGTTCTCCTTATCTGGTTACCTCATTAGATATTAACTGCTGAGGGTTTACGCTTCTGCACTCTGTAGGACTGAGTGTTTTGGTATTGCGCTCGTGCAGTTATTAATCTAGTGGGAATATGGGAATGTTGGTCTTGGTAAATTCTTCTTTCGACTGTGGATATCATTTCAACCATGAGCTGAGTCTTTGTTGTGATGTGCGCACATCTTCACCGGTAAACAGCGAGGGGCTGTATATCCCCTGTCCAATCGGACGTGTAAACAGCGAGGGGCTGTATATCCCCTGTCCAGACGGACGTTGTAAACAGCGAGGGGCTGTATATCCCCTGTCCTATCGGACGTAGTCAACAGCGAGCCATCTCTTCCAATTGGTTTCATTCCACCCTTGAGTTGTTGGTTCTTGGATTTTTCTTTCCTTACCTAGTCCTTGTGACTACTTGGGTTTTTCTACTCTTACTGGAACTTAATCTAACTTAAGCATGGGATGTTCACTGACTCCTGGTGTGGTTCTAACTGACTAACATTATCTTTATTGTTGACTATCTCTATTACTTGCTTGTTGCTTTGACTTGGTGATTTGAAGTGCCTTGTCCCTCTGTTTGGTTTTTAGAGTTTCTTTCCAAGTTTCTATATTGTTTAAAGATTATGTTTTAATTTCTGTTATGAGGATTGTACCAGTTCCATTCCAGGGAACTGACTCACCCCTCCCGGGGTGGGCTGCTTGGTTTCATCTTGCAGGTACGAATTGTTGTACAGGTGGCCACGAAGAGAGTGAGTGTGTGGGATGGGAATTAGGAATTTTGGAGAGTTATTGTATTTTGTTATTATTACTTTTATGTTATGTTTTCTCGAGTTCAGACCGTAGCATTTGTAATATCATAAGTTGTAATTGGTGAGGTTTGGTGCCGGGTGTTTGGAACCCGATGATCTGTAATCGCCTTAGTGTTTTATTTCCGCTGCATTTATGTTAAATAGGGGCGTTACAGAAAGTGGTATCAGAGCGTAGTTACGCTCTGAGCCCGAGAAAACAAGCCGAGTGAAATACTTAGAATATAGGTGCCCTTAAAACTGGGGAAGTGGGGTAGAATTGGGAAGTGAGGATTCCAGAAAGGCACGTTACCCTTACCCCATACTTTGCCTTACTTACTTACATTACCCATGAACACTCTAACTACATACCGTCCATGGGTAGTTATGAAACACTTCGCACGTTACTACATAGATATCTAGAATTAATACACAACTTCTGAACAACAAACACCATCCTTTAGCAGCTAAATGTCTCAAAGAGGAGGAGAGGACGCGGAGGAAGAGGAGGACGAGGAGCGGGACCCCCAGGTGGTTACGGACCCGACGCTGTTACCCCTGAGGTCATAGCTCAGATTGTGACCGCTGCATTAGCTCAGCAGCAGGCTCAGATCCCTCAACCACCGCCACCACCACCCAATGGTCCACGAGAGTTTAACTGGTTGAAAGCGGTCAACGATCTTCGTCCCCCAGTCTACGAAGGCCAGCCAGTACCGAAAGCTCTGGAGAAATACATAGCTGAGATTCAAAAGGCTTTTACCTCTCTACATGTTCCAGCAGAACGCCAAGTGGACATAGCGGCCTACTTTCTCCAAGGGCCCGCTCATCGATGGTGGCAGACAGCCAGAGCCGAGCTGACCGCTCAAGCGAACTTTGATTTCCAAGCTTTTCTGGTGGCCCTGAGAGCTAAGTTCTACCCATCCTACCTACAGAAGAGGATGAGAAGTGAATTTGAGCAGTTGAAGCAGGGGACTTCCTCTGTTGCTGAATACTATGACAAGTTTGTGGAGTTGCTTGCCGTCATTGGCGAGGGGGCTTACGCTCCGAGGTATTTGGTGGACAAATTCCATACCGGCTTGGACTTCAGGATCATGAATATGATCGGTTCCACCAGAGGAAAGACTTTACAGGTATGAAATATGACTATGGAATTTCTGGCATGCTTGGATTCCCCACTAACACGTGTTGTAACGACAGGAACTAGCTGATGATGCAAATGACTGCGAAACCACCATCGCATACCAGGATTCTGTGCTAGGGAAGAGGAGGAATGATAATGGAGGAGGAAATGGAAGAGGATCCTCTCAGAATCATGAGAAGAGGGGAAAATTTTTCAAGGGAGGGAATGAGAAAGCCATCGTTCCTTCCCATGCTGATGCTAAGCCTCTCCGCTATGAGCCACCTAGGGGTGAGAAAAGATAGAATCTACAATGTAGCTTTATTTTGCTATCACATTACTAACCTTGAACTGAAACAGGAGACAACCCGGTGAGAAGGTATTTCTGCAGGTGGTGCCAGAAGGATCACCCAGGTAAGGACTGTAAAGGGAACCTGGTAGAATGCCACTACTGCGGTAAGAAGGGGCACAGGGGATTCGAATGCTTCTTGAACCCGGACTCCAAGAGTTACAAGCCACACACCGGGTCGACGGCTAAAGCCCCAGCTACAAATGCTGCCGGAGGAGGAGTAGAGGTGGCACAGGAGGTGCAGGACCATCTACCAACCGCCCTGCCCAGAGCTACCCTCAGAGGCCGGGCAAAGCACCAATTCTCAACCTGGTGGACCGTGTTGAATCAGCGAGTGATGATCCGAGTTCACCTGGTGAGGACTACTTTCCTACTGAAGAAGCTTAGACCTTCGTTTCACTTAATTTCTTCAAGCAATTTTTCCTCTACATTGTAAAGGGATGAACTATAAATCCCTCTTTCTTTTACATCTTTGTGCTAAGACCAGTTTGAACCTTGACTTGTTTACTTAATGGCAATTGTTGTTTTCGTTCAGCTTTCGATATTTGCTTTCCTGTATTGCCTATTTCCACACCCACCATTCCCTTTGAGGCCAAACCACACCCACCAGAAAAGTGTGAGATATTGAGACCTGGGATGGTCTTATTACGAGAATTTTTGACCCCAGCTGACCAGTATGCATTGATCCTCAAGATCAGAGAATTAGGTGTGAAAGGAGGAAACTTTTACACCCCTACCTTCAAGAACGGTGCGACCATGAAGGTAAAGATCATGTGCCTAGGTAAGAAGTGGGACCACACCACTGGAAGCTATGAAGAGGTGGAGGTGCCACCAATTCCAGGAGAGTTGCAGACCATCATTGGAGCTGCAGTTAAAGCAGCCCAGGAATTGGAGGATGAGCCCGTCCCAGACCTAACCTCAGACGTGTGCATCATCAACTTCTATGGGAAAGAAGGTAAGCTAGGAATGCATCAGGATAGGGACGAGTCTCTAGAGTCCATCACCAGAGGAGTTCCAGTGGTGTCCATATCCCTTGGAGACGACGCGGAATTCCTATTTGGAGATCAGAAGAGGATGGATCTTGCTACAAAAATCCTCCTGAAGTCGGGTGATGTACTGATATTCGGGGGAGCAGCCAGACTTATCTACCATGGGGTGAAGAGAATTAAGCCCCACACAGCCCCCACATCCATCATCAACCAGACCCACATGAAACCTGGCCGTTTAAACCTGACCTTTAGACAGATCTAGCCTTGTAATTTATGCAATTTCAGCATTGTAATCATTAAAATGCTCATGAAGACCTTAATAAGAGTGGAAATCTTATAAGTTTGTTTCGTCGTTGTAGGGGTTGGGAACTCAGAGATCAGGTTGACTGTGTTGAACCAGGCTCAAGCGAAGAGCAATGGGATGGTCATCACAGGTATAACTACTAGCCTGATTTATTACCTTGGAAGTAATGTCTGAGAATCTTAGAATTTACTCTGTGGTTTCAGGCACGTTCTTAATTAATGAGGTGGAAGCCACTGTTCTGTTTGATTCTGGAGCCTCCCATTCATTCATATCCCAGGCATTCCATGCTAAGATAGATGCCCCTACAGAGGATATCCATGACTGCTCAGTTTTATTGCCATCCAGAGAGTTAATCAAGTGCAGTAAGCAATGTAAGGACTTGAATATACGCATCAAGGGAGCAGATTTCCTCTTTGATGCCATTGTCTTCCCTGGCATGGGGTTCGACATAATTGTGGGCATGGACACACTAGCGATACAGAGGTAGGCTTCACTGTGCAGAGCATCGCCTCCTCTTGAAGTCAGCTACAGGGATCACAGTATCATACCGAATGCAGCCCAAGCAGCCGACTGTGAAGGTTGTATCGGCATTATCCCTGATGAAGGAGGTGTCCAAGGGAGCGACCGCCTACTACTGTTATGCCCAGGATCAGAGGACAGATCCAAAGTTCAAGAGTGACGTACCTGTTGTGTCGGAGTACCCCGATGTTTTTCCGGAGGAGTTACCTGGACTACCACCATTGAGGGAGGTTGAGTTCAACATCGACCTCATACCTGGTACAGGACCGATTGCCAAGGCACCCTACCGGATGGGCCCTGCGGAGATGGTGGAATTGAAGAAACAACTGCAGGAGTTACTAGATAAGGGTTTCATCCGACCCAGTGTCTCACCTTGGGGTGCCCCAGTGCTGTTCGTCAAGAAGAAGGACGGAAGCATGAGATTATGTATTGACTACAGGGAGTTGAATAATGTCACGATCAAGAACAAGTACCCACTGCCCAGGATCGATGACCTATTTGACCAGCTGAAGGGAGCGAGGGTGTTCTCCAAGATCGATCTGCGTTCCGGATATCATCAGATAGCAGTAGCTGAGCCAGATATAGAGAAGACAGCGTTCCGAACCAGATACGGCCACTACGAGTTCACAGTGATGCCGTTTGGACTGACTAACGCACCAGCGAGATTCATGGATTTGATGCAGAGGGTCTTTCAAGCCCAGCTAGACAAGTCAGTGGTCGTATTCATAGACGATATTCTGATCTTCTCCAAGAGTAGGGGGAACATGAGCAGCATTTGAGAACAGTCTTGGAGACTCTGAGAGAGAGGCAACTCTATGCCAAGTTCAGTAAGTGTGAATTCTGGCTGGACAAGGTATCATTTCTTGGTCATGTGATCTCAGCTGAGGGAGTTTCAGTGGACCCAGCTAAAATTGAGGCGGTGAAGAGCTGGCACAGACCTCGCTCAGTGACTGAGATTCGGAGCTTCCTTGGGTTGGCTGGCTATTATAGACGCTTTGTGAAGGATTTCTCCAGGCTAGCCAAGCCCTTAACCTCTCTGATGAAGAAGGATAGCCCGTTTGTATGGACAGAGGCATGTGAGGTCTCCTTTCAGGCACTGAAGGATGCTCTGACCACAGCTCCTGTATTGGTGATCCCCGAGGGAAATGAGGGATTCGAGGTTTACTGTGATGCTTCAGGCAAGGGGATCGGTGGAGTATTGATGCAAAATGGTAGAGTCGTGGCTTACGCTTCTCGACAGCTGAAGAAGCACGAAGAAAATTATCCCACACATGACCTTGAGCTCCTCGCCATAGTTTTTGCCTTGAAGATCTGGCGACACTACCTGTATGGAGCCACGGTCCGAATTATGACAGATCATAAGAGTTTGAAATACATCTGGACCCAGAAGGAGCTGAACTTGAGACAGCGACGGTGGATCGAGCTACTAGCTGATTATGATATCGACCTCCAGTACACTGAGGGTAAAGGTAATGTCGTGGCAGACGCTCTGAGCAGAAGAGCACATTCACTTCTTGCTCTCATAGAGACGACCACGATAGCTGAGGAGGTATATGCAGCTCAGGACAGTGATGTGTATCTACAGGGTATCAGGCAGAAATTAGCAGATGGGCTGACTGATGGTCTGAAGTATGACTACGAGCTAGACAGCGAGGGACACCTTCGAGTCAGAGGCAGACTCTGCGTACCTCAGGATGCGACAGAACTTCAGACCAGGATTCTCTCTGAAGCTCATTCCTCTACATTGTCAGTACATCCTGGAGCCACCAAGATGTACAAGGATTTAAAGAAGTTATTCTGGTGGAGCGGGATGAAGAGGGATGTAGCAGACTTCGTCTCGCGATGTCTCACCTGTCAGAAGGTGAAGTTCGAGCACCGGCGACCAGGAGGCCAGATTCAGTCATTACCGGTACCGTGCTGGAAGTTTGACGATATTAGTATGGATTTTGTGGTCGGTCTCCCTCCAGCTAGAGGTGGATTGAACACAATTTGGGTGATAGTGGATAGGTTAACTAAGACAGCTAAGTTCATACCTATAAAGGACACATGGAAGGTGCCCAAACTGGCTGAGGTGTTCACCACGGCACATCCGGTACCATGGGGTACCGAAGACGATCGTCTCCGATCGTGATGCACGTTTCCTTAGTAGATTTTGGCGTCAGGTGCAGGAGGCATTTGGTACTCAGCTGCGACTTAGCACAGCCTTCCACCCAAACAGATGGGCAGACCGAGAGGACGATTCAGACACTGGAAGATATGTTGAGAGCGGTCGCCTTAGACTATCAGGGGAGTTGGGTAGAGCGTCTACACTTGGTAGAGTTCTCCTACAACAACTCCTATCACTCGTCTATCGGCATGGCCCCATTTCAGGCTCTGTATGGCAGACCGTGCCGGACACCTTTATCATGGAGTGACCCTGCTGAGACAGTTTTGATTGGTCCAGAGTATATTCAGAGACTACAGGATGACATCAGAGTTATTCAGCAGCACATGAGGGCAGCGCAGTCTAGACAGAAATCTTACGGGGATCAGCGTACCAGAGAGCTTGAATTTCAGATCAGTGATATGGTTTTCCTACGAGTGTCTCCGATGAGAGGTATCTTCAGATTTGGGATGAGAGGAAAGCTAAGCCCTAAGTATGTTGGTCCGTACAGGATTACGGAGCGCGTGGGCCCAGCAGCGTATCGACTAGACCTACCAGCGGAGTTGGGGAAGGTACATGACGTGTTTCATGTATCGCAGCTGAAGAAGTATGTACCTGACCCTTCTCACGTGCTACAGCCAGAGAGATTAGAGATCGAACCTACACTGAGATATGAGGAGACTCCCATTCAGATCCTGGACACGAAGGTCCGGGAAACGAGAGGCAGATCAGTCAAGCTAGTGAAGGTTCTTTGGGAGCATCATGGGGTTGAAGAAGCTACTTGGGAGACTGAGGATTCTATGAGAGTGAAGTACCCACACCTATTCCCATGATATTTCCTTGTATTCTTGCCTTTACTGGGTTCTTGTTCATAGCGGTACGAGGGCGTACCTTGGCTCTTTTCGGGGGGGGGGGGGGTAGTGCATACTCTTCCTTCGTCACCTCATCCAGATTATGCCCTGTTTGTTTTGTTAGTAGAATGATGGAGAGGTGTATGCATGTACTTGATTTATACATTGTGTGATTCTTGATTTCTATTTATGAAAATCTTGGTTTTGGTCTGACGATGAATAATCTTGCGTGGAATTTGGAAATGGAAATGAGTGGAAATAGATTGTGGGAGAAGTTACAATTGGTATGGATTGGTATGGAATTTTGGTTGGGATTGTTACTGGACGAACATTCTGGTAATTCTTGACAGCACACCTGATGTGGTGTGAGTAGCTATTAGTTGGTGTTAAACTTCGGGACGAAGTTTCTTTTAAGGGGGGTAGACTGAAATACCCCATAAATTAATTTAAATTAATTTAGGGGATTTCTTTTGGTAAACCCTAAATGAACTATTAAATATTAATTTATTATATGGTATTATGAATTTAATAGTGAGATTTATAAGTCAATAAATCTTGGGAAAATTTCAAGACACTCCAATTATATTATAAAGATTTTAGAAATATTTTGAACATTGATTTAAGGCTTAAAAGTCAAAATAAAATCATAGAAACCTTGAAGCTTCAAAAGCCTTGCTAGGATTGACTTTTTGAGAATGGTCAAATCAGCCATGAAAACTATACCAATAAAAAGGTTATGGAAAACCAAGAAGATCGATAAAAAGAACGTTAAAAACGGATCATCCTAGCCAAAGTTATGATAAATTGAAGTTTAGAGCCAAAATTTTGAAGGATGCTGACGTGTCCAGGACACGTGTCGCGCCCAGTCAGCACCGAGTCACTCAATCGGTTGAGTTTCCAGCGGTTTTGGCATGTCAACAGGCGATCTTTAGACACCTATATCTTTTTCCCTACTCCACCATTTGGTATGCCGTTTGTTTCATTCGATTCTCCTATCTTTCCTCTTTCCAACCATTACTCACACACCATCTAACTCCTTCTACAATGATCGGAAAGTTGATCCAAAGTTGCCTCCTCGCGAGTTCGTAACCCAGAATTCCGGTTTTTCCTGAGATCGGGTAAACTTCGTCACGCCATAACTTCTTCATTTCTCATCCAAATTTCGTGTTCTTTAGCTTGTTGTGAAGATCTCTAATCCCTCTATAACTTTCATGTTGCCAAGGCTGATTCGCACTAGTTTGGGAGATAAATCTGTCTAAAGTTGCCTACTCGCACGCGGTAATTCTGCCCAGTTCATCCCGAATCAACTAGGTAAACACGGATCTTGTGAGATCTGTAACTTTCTCCCTAGTTCATCAAAATCAATGATTCTTCCACTAGCATCTAGAGTTACATGTCTAGTTTGGATTGTGATAGGTTCCATGAATCAAATCTCTCTCAGTTGGTGCGAGTTGATTCGAGAAGAGGCATACCTGAACCGCACATAAAATACCGATTCCAGAATTGTCGACTTGGTTTCACCCCGTTAATGCAATTCCGGTAAGTTTCTGGTCAAATTGTTCCGTTGATGCCCTTCGAAATTTCATCACCGATCAAACCCACATGCCAATTTAGTCTATTATGCATTACAATGGGAGAATTTGTAGAATTGCAACCGAATTAAGTTCTGTACCGAAATAAACCCTAACTCTCGAATCGATTTCGAAACTTGGTGTATACTGCATTATAATTGGGGAAATCGGTACCATTAGAACCGGAATTTGATTACGAATCGATAGGAACAAGAATCACTCGATTTCGTTCTGTAGATTGTGAGAAAAACGAGATTTAGTACTCGATCCCCTTATTACCTTCGCTGATGAACTTGCGTGTTCTGGGCCGTCCGATCGCGGTTAATAAACATGGACGGCCGAGATTAGATCGTGGGGATTTAAGAAGTAATAAGTGAATATGTTTTCCAGAATAAAGTCCTAACTTGCTAGATTTAGTTAATGGCCTTCCCGAATGTATTTTGACTTGAAATTTTAACCATAGATTCCTTATAAAGTCTAGTTTATTTTGATGTAAATTAATATGGGTTTTGAGTTTTTAAACATAAGTTATGATTTTTGCAAGTTACGAGTATTATGGAATTATTTGGGTGATTTAAAAGATATTTTTATGAAATAAAAATTTTATAATATGTCTAAAATGTTATAGTTATTATATATTAAATTTGGGAATTTTTGGGCAAGGGTAAATAGGTTTAAAAATTATGTTTATGGAATTTTCATAAGAATAACTTATAATATATGGTTTTGAATGTAACAAAAAAATTAAAGTATGGTTGTTAATAAGCTTTTTAGGTTGGGGAAAATAATTAAACCTAAATTAACATTTTACATCAGTATGTTATGAATATTTTGGGTATTATCTTTTGGTGAAGTAAAATTTGTTTACACCTAAATATACTTATAGAGAAAAATAAAATAGGAACTTATATTAAAACGAGGTATTAAACTAAACTACATGTTATTATTATGGAGGTTAATATGCTTAATTAAACTAGGGCAAACACTTTATTTTATAAACCATATATCAGTTGTGGATATGTCTAAAAGATATTAGATATAATTAATACAATAAGAATTTCTTAAAGAATGTTTTGGATAAATCCTAAGGAAAATATAAGTGTATATATAAATGCATTAGAAGTAAATAAAAGAAGTAACATTCCTTATGGGAAACATATTAAGAGGGAAAAATTGGGATAAACCTAATTCCTACGTGACAATTAAAAATATAAAGGTTAGTGTGACATCCAGGTAGACTATTAGGGGGAAATACACATCCTAAACCTTAATAGGTGTCAAAGTAAGTTAGCCAATCGTAACCAAAGGGTTTAATTAAATCAAACCTATAATCAGGGTGGGTAAATGGAGTAAGTTAAGTTTAATTAAAGATTTAATTACGAGATCTAGCCAGATCCTTAGGAGGGAGTAACTGTAAAACGAAACTATAGACTAATAAGAATGGGGGATGTAGCATTATAGTGCCTTAACTAATCAATACTTGGAATACTTTAATTATAGGTGATTAGTGGAAGTTCGCATTTTCAAGTTTGGTTGCTGCTTCTACATATACCAGGTACGATTTCTCGTACTCAGATACTTTTGGTGACGAACTTCTTGGAATGTTTTGAGAAACGCTAACTGAGCTTGAATGAATCTCGAAAGGGAACTGTTGTGTGACTAACTCAGCTTGATGTGACTAACTGGGCTTTGAATGTACAATTCACATGATCATTGGTTCTCCTTATCTGGTTACCTCATTAGATATTAACTGCTGAGGGTTTACGCTTCTGCACTCTGTAGGACTGAGTGTTTTGGTATTGCGCTCGTGCAGTTATTAATCTAGTGGGAATATGGGAATGTTGGTCTTGGTAAATTCTTCTTTCGACTGTGGATATCATTTCAACCACGAGCTGAGTCTTT
Source organism: Limonium bicolor (assembly GCA_023374045.1). Classification (NCBI taxonomy): domain Eukaryota; kingdom Viridiplantae; phylum Streptophyta; class Magnoliopsida; order Caryophyllales; family Plumbaginaceae; genus Limonium; species Limonium bicolor. Next base: position 109,910,597 of record CM041782.1, on the reverse strand, counting down.
GTTGTGATGTGCGCACATCTTCACCGGTAAACAGCGAGGGGCTGTATATCCCCTGTCCAATCGGACGTGGTAAACAGCGAGGGGCTGTATATCCCCTGTCCAGACGTTGTAAACAGCGAGGGGCTGTATATCCCCTGTCCTATCGGACGTAGTCAACAGCGAGCCATCTCTTCCAATTGGTTTCATTCCACCCTTGAGTTGTTGGTTCTTGGATTTTTTCTTTCCTTTCCTAGTCCTTGTGACTACTTGGGTTTTTCTACTCTTACTGGAACTTAATCTAACTTAAGCATGGGATGTTCACTGACTCCTGGTGTGGTTCTAACTGACTAACTTTATCTTTATTGTTGACAATCTCTATTACTTGCTTGTTGCTTTGACTTGGTGATTTGAAGTGCCTTGTCCCTCTGTTTGGTTTTTAAGAGTTTCTTTCCAAGTTTCTATATTGTTTAAAGATTATGTTTTAATTTCTGTTATGAGGATTGTACCAGTTCCATTCCAGGGAACTGACTCACCCCTCCCGGGGTGGGCTGCTTGGTTTCATCTTGTAGGTACGAATTGTTGTACAGGTGGCCACGAAGAGAGTGAGTGTATGGGATGGGAATTAGGAATTTTGGAGAGCTATTGTATTTTGTTATTATTACTTTTATGTTATGTTTTCTCGAGTTCAGACCGTAGCTTTTGTAATATCATAAGTTGTAATTGGTGAGGTTTGGTGCCGGGTGTTTGGAACCCGATGATCTGTAATCGCCTTAGTGTTTTATTTCCGCTGCATTTATGTTAAATAGGGGCGTTACAATGGCATAAGATAATTATGACATGATTAATGATGTTTAAAGGTCATTAAGGCCCTAAACAAGTTTAGAAAATAATTTTAAGAAAGTAACCTAAGTAAATGTATTTGAATAACAATGAATTAGTAAGTATAAACCAGGAAATGTTAGGAAAGTAATTAGTAAGGTTAATTATAGTTAATTAACCACTCGATCATATGGATACTATAGGACTTGGATTGTGAACACTGAAGGAACGTCGGATACAAGTACAACGGTGAACGGTATGAACTTCTCATGCCCCGTATGCTACCTTGGTTACTCTGATTTGTGTGTTGTGTGCTAATTGATCACCAAATAAGATAAATGCAAGAATCGGAGTTATTATGATTACTTGTGAATATGTAGTGTTGTATCTTGTTGAATGATAATCTCTTTAATCATAGTTTGTATAATTCATGAAATGAATGGATGAATATGAGTGTGTGTATGTATGACATATTGTATTGTGACCGAATGATATGTGATTGGACTTCTAACTGATTCCTAACAAGCTAACCAATCTAACTTAATAATTGGTAATTAAATTGGAATGAGTAGAAGTCTGATATAGTTTCGGCCACGCGTGAGGATGCGAGACACAAGAGGTTGGATCCAATTCCTGGCTTTAAACTGGTCCACGGCCCAAACCCCTTAAATGGGTAGCATCCTGGATTGGTGAGCCAAGTAAAACCCGGTGGTGGGACGGTGTAGTCCCTGCCCGGAGGTCATACCGACTTAACATGAGTAAGAGTAAGTAAGTAAGAATGAGTAAACAAGTATGGTAAAGTAAGTAAGCAAAGTAAGTGTAAGTATTGTGAATGAGTAAAGATTAATAAGCATCCGATTAACCCAGATGCGTAATTTGACTAACCCTTGTGAAGGTAAGGATTGTGTATGCTATTGTATTGCTGTTTAGCTTGTGTATTGTATTGTGTATGATTGTATGCTGATTGTAAAGCATGTATGTATGTTAAAATGAACCGCATGTTTAGTCGACCTTAAATAGTCGGCGTGCCCTTGTTAGCACTCGGTATATGCGAAGTTTATATGCAGCTTTTTGCTGAGCCCCTTGGGGCACCGTTTTTAATATTTTCAGGTGTACGAGAAGGGTGATGACTTGGTTGTGATTATGATGTCTTCTTTTGATGTAATTAATAGACTTGAATGGTGTACTAAGTTGTACACGGCTAGGAGCCTTTTTTATTAGCCGGTGTACCATGGGGTACACCTTTTTGGATAATGAAAGTATTGGGATTGGGTATAGATGAGTAGCTTTTGTAAACTCATTATTTTTGGTAGACTTGGAAAAAGGGAATGTAATTAACTATGCTTGATACTCGGTAATCCATTAATGCAAGTATTTGATATTCGGTATTTGGTAAGTAATGTAGTAGCTCGGTATATTTAGGCATCAGACCACCACTGTATTGTGGAGTAAGCCTTGCTAGCTGTATGGGCGGTTAGCGGCGTTGTATCACCCGCCGTAGTATTAGTATTTCCACTGTGAGCACTCAGGATTTTGGGATGATTGGACGGTAAGTATAGGATTAGCGGTAGGGGTGTTACAATCCCAACATTGTCAGATCGAACTTTCCAGACACCCATACGCTGAAGCTCTAAAGCTGACCTCTGCACACCAGATAACGAACAAGCACTCCCTGGAGCACCCCTACGACTCAACGCATCCTCCACCACATTCGCCCTACCAGGATGATGGAGGATCTTCAAATCATAATCGTGTAGAAGCTCCAACCATCTCCTCTGTCTCATGTTCAGTTCCTTTTGTGTGAATAGATACTTGAGACTCTTATGATCGGTGTAAACCTTACACGTCACCCCATACAAATCATGCCGCCTGATCTTCAAAGCAAAGACCACAACAGCCAACTCCAAATCATGGGTGGGGTAATTCTTCTCGTACGGCTTTAGCTGACGTGAGCCATGCGCCGCCACCTTACCTTGCTGCATCAGAACACACCCCAAACCCCTATGAGAAGCGTCATAGAACACCTCAAAGTCGTCTGTCCCAAAAGGCAATGCCAAAATCAGAGCGGAAGGTAACCTCCTCTTCAGCTCCTGAAAGATCTCTTCACATGCCTCGCTCCACTCAAACTTGACATCCTTCCGAAGATGACGAGTCAAGGGAGACACAATCTTGGAGAAACCCTCCACAAACTTCCTATAGTAGCCCGCAAGTCCTAAGAAACTGCGCACCTCAGAAACATTAGTGGGCATCGCCTACTTTATAATCACCCTGATCTTCTCCGAATCCACAGAAATGCCGTCCTTCGAAACCATATGCCCGAGAAACACAACTCTGTCAAGCCCGAACTTGCACTTCTTCAACTTGGCGTACAACTCTTTCTCTCTCAAAGTCTGTAGAACAACTCTCAGATGCTCCTCATGCTCCTCAGCACTCTTGGAATACACCAAGATATCATCAATGAACACAACCACAAAAGAATCTGAGAAGGGTTTGAAAACTCTGTTCATCATATCCATGAAGAATGAAGGGGCATTGGTCAAACCAAAAGGCATGACCAAGAACTCATAGTGCCCATTACGGGTCCTAAAAGCGGATTTAGGCACATCCTCGGCCTTAATCCTCAACTGATGATATCCGGAATGCAAGTTAATCTTCATAAACACAGTCGCTCCTACAACCTGGTCGAAGAGATCATCAATGCGGAGAAGAGGATACCTGTTTTTAATGGTAACCTTATTCAATTCCCTAAAATTAATGCACAATATGAAGCTGCTGTCCTTCTTCTTCACAAATAGAACTGGTGCTCCCCATGGAGACACACTAGGGCGCATGAAGCCCTTATCGAGAAGATCCTGTAGCTGCACTTTCAACTCCTTAAGCTCTGCCGGACTCATGCGATAGGGAGCCTTAGAGTTAGGCTGAGTCCCTAGCGCCAACTCTATCGAGAACTCCACCTCACGATCTGGGGTAGTCCTGGCACATCATCCTGGAAAACCTTACGGAACTCACGTACAACAGGGATGTCCTCCAGACGGGATCCCTCTCGAACCTCAGGCACGAAACAAAGAAACCCTTGATAGCCCTTCCTCAGGAAGATGACTGCCTGCATAACAGACACTAGCACCAGCGCACACGGGACTAAATTGCCTACAAAAGCAAAATGGGTCTCACCCGGCCTGTCAAAAATGACTCTCCTAGCCGCAAAATCTATATGGGTATGGTTCTCTGCTAGCCAGTCCATGCCCAAAATGACATCAAAACATGACATGCTCATAGGAATCAAATCAGCAGGCCAAGTCCTATCCATAATCACTATAGGGCAAGACTTGCACACAGAACCAAGTACACAAGCAGGCACACCACTCAATGGGCTTGATATACACAGATCAACATCACGAGGCACAACAGACAACTCAAGACTACCCACTAAATCAGCAGACACAAAGGAGTGGGTAGCTCCTAAATCAAATAGATAGAAAACTGACTGAGAAGAGATATGAAGAATACCTGAAACAACAAGATCTGAGCCACGGTCACGCTCACCCGCCAATGCATAAACTCACGCCTGAGGATGAGGCTTCTTCTGGTCGGTCTTCTGCCAGGACCCAAAACTAGTGCCTCTGCCCTATGAACTGCCACTGTCACCTCTAGCCTGTGGACACTGGGCGATGCGATGATCCAAGGAGCCGCACTTGAAGCACGCTCCTAACTTCCTGTAGCACTCTCGGCCAGGATGGAATCTGTTACAATCGGGTCACTGCGCCGCAACAGGCAATGAAGAAGATGAAGCTTCATGGTCCCCTTTGAACTTATTCTTCTGAGAAGAAGTCTGATCACGCCTCTCGGGCTCCTCCACTCAACCCTTCATCTTCTGGTCCTTGCCCTTATTGGGCCTCTGATCTCTCCTCTCAAACCGCTGCCTAGTCTGCAGCTCAATCTCCACCACCAAAGCAACATCTGCCACATCTCGGAACGTCTTGTGGTGAAAGGGTGCCACAACTGCTCTAATCTCGGCCCTCAGCCTGGCCTCGAACTTTCTCGCCTTCCGGTAATCATTGGGCTCAGGCACAAACTTAGAGAATGAGATAAACTTACGCATATAGTCATCAATAGACATCTCCTTAGTCTGGCTGAGTCTTCCATACTCCACTATCTTCTGGTCTCTGAACACGTTAGGATAGAACTGCTGATTAAGCAGGCCCTGAACTAGTCCCATGTCCACGGATGGGGGTACTTCCCCTCTACCGTCTTCCACACACCTTCGCCTCCGCCTGGAACATAAAGGTGGCAAAGCCCACCTTCTGCTCCTCCTCACATCCTATCACCTTCAATAGATCCTCGATGGCTGTAACCCAGTGTCACGGCTCATGCGGATCACCACTGGCATCGAAGGAAGGCGGCTTCAGCTTCAGGAACTTCTGAAGCGCCTTCACATTGATGCCCCCACGCTACCAGCTCCTGCTGCTGGTGTGGTGGTACCCACGGTCTGGAGCACCTAGGTCTCCACCTGCTGGACAATGGCAGCGAGGTCTCCCAGCGGAGCCTCACCCTCAGTAGAGCTTCTCACAGAGCGTCGGGGTGGCATACTGAAGAATAAAATGCCAAAACTCATCAGAAACCATCCAACACTCAAACATCAGATATCACAATCATTCAGACATGCAGATGACCCCACAATCACCAAAGAAAGCCAACCTGGCTCTGATACCACTAAATGTAACGACCTTAAAACCGGCTTAGGAGTTAGGGACACTACACGCCGCGTGTATATTACCTACAATGCAAGGATCTAACGCATTCGAACTCAATCCTAAATTAATGTACTTGCATAAATAAGAAAGAGTTTACAATATCCTAAAATACCGACTGAAAGTAAATACATAGCATAGGCCCGAAGGCTACATAATCCGAAAGAGCGTCTAACGCGCAAAACCAAATATAAAGTTTAGAAGTAGTCTTAAACATGAATAACAACTTTATAAAGAAAGATGGAAGATTAAGTCCTCCATGTGCTGAATCTGCATCTCAGTAGCCCATTAAGCCGAAGACTTCCTCAAGGAATCCCACTCAAAACAGAAGTCAGAAATGCAAAAATCAGAGGGTAACATAAGTCACTTCGAAATAGACAAATCAGAAGCAAAACAGATTCCAAAGCTGAACAGAATGCCATATCAAAACATTAGTCGGACTTGCAGAAATAGAATCACAAGGTGGGACACTAGAAACTCGCTAACACATCTGAAGGACTCATGTAATGTCCTATGGATCTGAAGATCCCACATCAGAAGCCGTAGAGACAGCTAACGGACCCGTCGGTCACTAAACGTCCTAAGGAAAACCCTAAGGAACTTATACAGAAGGAATTCTTGTGCAGCTTGCCACGGGACAGCCTAACCCGACTATCCAAGGCTTAGAAGCACAGTAACTAGGTCCCAAATCGTTTAGCCAAAATAACATATCAAACGTGCTTAAATAAGCAAAACACATGTATAAAACTCTTATTCACACTTAGGGGAACAAAACTCCACAAATAGAAGTCAAAACGGAGCTCAAATGAGCAAAATAGGCAAAACAGACGGTGTGTCCGGACATGCGTCCGACCTTGCATGTCCGGACACAATGCGAACCAAAAACATCAACACATCCGGACGTGTGTCCGGAGACATGTACGGACACATGTCAAATTGAAAACCTGGAGATGTCCGGAATGTGTCCGAACTTACAAGTCCGGACACATGCCGAGAGTAAAATAAAAAACATGCTCGCATGCTGTTCGGACATTGTGAGCCTCGATTTTAAACCCTACCCTAAGTTAATTAAGGCTGATTAGGATCTAACCGGGTTTTAGGTCCGCTTATAACCTAAGATTAATAACTATGTCATATAACAATAATTATTAACACCTATGCTAGCTCACTGGAACCTATTATGAGTCGCCAACTAATTTTAACCTAGATCAAATTAGGAAAGGAGAGTTCGGGTTCGGGGGCTTGGTATTCGACTTATTTAGGGTTCAAATTACTTTCATTACCCTTCCTGGGTCGTTTTTCCTCTACTTGGTTTATTTACGACTTTCTACAAAGTTGTTTTTAACCTAGGTGCGCGCTTCTTTTTTTTTTATTTTTTAACGTTTTTTGACAGAAAATTAAAGTGAAATTGAAAGTTACCTAAACTAGGGTTTCGGAGGCAAAATTAGGTCAAATTTTGTTCCCGTCCGTAGCCACGGACCTAATGTCCGTAACCACGGTCCCTAGTTAACCTATGTGAAAATAAAAGTCGAATTAAACAGAAAACAAAAATTTGAAAGGTCCGGGGCCACGGATAGGATGTCCGTAGGCCCGACATAGTTTAGCAAAACCTAAATTTTTAAAATTTTAAAATCCCGCCGCCGTCCGTGGGTGTCCGTGGTCCCGGACCATAGGTCCGAGATCCCGGACAACCCACGGACGGGGGTTTTATGGTGGTTCCCGAAGGTGTTTTCGGCTCAAAATTTATGCACGTGTAGCCTGAAAGATGTACAATATGTTAGTAATTGAAAGATCGCAGTTTGAAGTCGAATTATGTACGAAACGTGATAAACAAGTAACAAGGCAGAAGACAAAAGTAATTAGCTATACAGAAGCCGAAAGGGTTGGTTTGAGCCAAAATTTAACAGAGAGTTAATGAGGTTGTGGGGAGTCAGAAAAGTAGAGTTATAACCTGTTTTACCTTCAGATTCGTGGTGTTTCGTCACGTCGGGATTCTTCGGAGGCCTCGTTGATGGCGGATCCGGAAGAACTTCGAACCCAGCTTCTGACTCCTTGTTGCTCTTGACGTTCTTCTCGTTTTGGTGCTGTTTTGGTGAGGGTTTGATGATGGATGATGTTGTGGGAGTTGAAAAATGTGTTTTGGTGTTGATTTTGGTGAGATTTCGGTGTTTGATATGGCTCTGGAGTTCAAACGTGAAGAGAAAGAGACGGCTGCCTTCTTTGAGAGTCTAGGGTTCTTGAGGTTCTGATTTGATCATGGGATAAGGTTCCTTATATAGACTTCCTTAAAGATAGAAAAATCCAGTAAAAACCGAGATTTATTGACGTTTTAGCTCAAGGGCTTCCAAAAGGAATTTGATTATAAAATTTTACACATGGGTAAAGGATGATATTTTGATTTTTCTAAAGTGGAATAAATTTTTTGGATATTGGGATATTTTTAAATTCAATTTCTCGTCAGATTCAATCGGAAATTGCTAGAAAATTATTGAAAATTCGAAAAATCAAAATTCTAACGCCATTATGCTTCAAATGTCATCCTCTATCATGGGTTAAAATTTCAAAGCATTTTGAAATGATTTGGCCCTTATTTGGAGGAGAGAGAAAGCCTATAGGGGGGCTTAGGAGCCTTGAAAAATTACGAAAATGCCCCGGGAGATGACTAAGCTGTCCCTAGTACTCTGAAATGTGCCGATCGAACTGGGAACCCTCGCTACTAGCCTATTAGTAGAGACTCTCTTCCGGGGGGATTGAAATTTTGGGTATGACAGATTGCCCCCCGTTAACTAGACTTTGTAATGGAAATGAAAAGGCTAGTTGATGCTTGAGTGATACCCCAAAATTTTGGATCTTAAAAGACCCTACGTGCAATTGAAATCCGACAAGTTGTGTCGAGCTATTCTAAGGCGCTGACTAATTATGAGTAAAGTGGAAGGGTGTCGAGTGGTTCTAAGGCGTCGACCACCTAAAGGCAATAATGAAGTAATGTCAGACTATTCTAAGGCGCCGACTACCTATAAGGATGATATGATGTCAAGCTATTCTAAGGCGTTGACTACCTATAATGAATGAGATGATGTCAAGCTATTCTAAGGTGTTGACTACCTATCAGTGATTGAAAATTGGTGTTGGGTCGAGTTCTTCTATTATGGTGAGTTCTACTGTTCTGGTGAGTTCTGCTGCTCTGGTGAATCTGAATCTTTGGCTGAGAATCTGTATCCCTGTATCTTTGTATCTCTGAAGAATCTGTACCTTCGACTGAGAATCTGTATCCCTGAAGAATCTGTACCTTCGGCTGAGAATCTGTATCCCTGAAGAATATGTACCTTCAGCTGAGAATCTGTATCCCTGAAGAATCTGTACCTTCGGATGAGAATTGTATCCCTGAAGAATCTGTACCTTCGGCTGAGAATCTGTATCCCTGAAGAATTGTACCTTCGGCTGAGAATCTGTATCCCTGAAGAATCTGTACCTTCGGCTGAGAATCTGTATCCCTGAAGAATCTGTACCTTCGGCTGAGAATCTGTATCCCTGAAGAATCTGTACCTTCGGCTGAGAATCTGTATCCCTGAAGAATCTGTACCTTCGGCTGAGAATCTGTATCCCTGATTTGTGATGAGAAATCTCGTATGGATTGATGCAAGGTAAATTTTATGCAAATGATCATGATGAAAGTTGATTATGAAAGTGCCAAACATGGCAATGATGATGTTTATGAAACCGAAGTGTTTGAAGGAAAATTGTGCAGGACAAGAAATTGCTGAAAAAGGTGCCAAGCGTGGCAATGTTTAAAGGAAATTATTTCTACTGAAAAGGAAAGTGAAATTATCGTTCCCTGACTAAAGATTTCAGACTTGCACTTTGTTTCTTAGAAGATGAACGTGCCGCTGGTGGGAGTATATGTTTTTTCGTTTGCGGGGCTTTTTCAGTGGTGGTAGGGCTGATGACGGGCCATGGAATTTATGTGGAGGTGAAGGCTTATGAGGTCCGTGGTATAATGTGGAGGTAAGGGCTTATGTAGGCCTGAGGTGTACGAAGGTAAGGCTTATGCGGGCCGGTGGTGTGTGATGGTGGTGGTGATGTTGAGCTTTGGGTTCCAATTGGTGTTGTCACAGCAATTGTTGGAACCAACAATTGCCCCCAGTATTTTTCCCTTAAGACAATCTGAGCTAGAGTTCATGGCAATCGATCGGAACGATCTATTGCCCCCAGTATTTTCTTTGGTTAAACATGCGAACAAGTCTCGTCCTCACAGGGTCAAGGCGCATGTTTTGATGTGGTGCTTCCTAACCTACACTCGACGTGTTTGGTGTTTGCACTCGTTTGTCACCTACGGTCACAGCTTCTAGACCATTGAATTTGACATTTGATGGATTTACGCATTCGATCTGTTACTTTCACGTGATTAGATACACAACTATCAAGTCGGAAGTCTTTAAAGCTTATAACGTGGCCATAGGGTGTGATGAAAGACAACGGGATCATGGGGGAATATTTGAGGTATGTGGAGCTTAAATGGGTGACCAAAGCTGCAACTTGTGTCTTCTCTCGGATTCATCTTCCTTGTCTTGAAGTCGTCTAGCTGCTTCGTGTTGAGTTTTCGAGCTTCTGGACCTGGACTTTTGAAGTTGTCCTTTACACCTTTCTTTTTGTCATTTGGATTTCTTCGAGGCACTTTGGGTTTGCCTTTTTGCTTTATCCTTTCTTGACTTCGCCTTCGGGGTTCTTGTGTCTCCCGGTTTTGAGTTTTGAGAGTTGTTTTGATGTGAGCTCTTTGGATCCTGTGTCACTTTGGGACCATTTGCGGATCACTTTGTCATGCTGATAGCGGCTTTTCTTCTCTGGACTGATGAAAACGTTATCTGAGAGTCAGGCTCCTCACCTCCTTTGGTCACCGGGTTGGTTATTCATCACGGGCTGGCTTGTTCTGTGGAGCTTTGCAACATCGAAAAGGGATATATGAAAGGCTCAGCGGGGGTGCCTAGGGTTTAACGTCAGGGTTCACAAGCTTTTGGCTATGTGGTGCTGTACCTAGGTGCTTCGTCATCCCTAATAGTTGTGTATCCATTCTTTGTTACTTTTCGCAGGTCTAAGAGTAAATTTACAAATTATCTCCTTCGGTCGGAGTTATGCCGTTTACCTTACCTTTGAATGTGGTCTCGCCGGAGTCGTGTAAAAATGACACGCTCGTTCACTCTTGGTTTTTCCGCTCAAGTCACTCTCGTGAATTCTCACTCTGAGACTTGTTCGCACATTTAAACGAAAGGTGAAAGATGACAAACTTAAACTCAGATTGCCCCCAGTATTTATCCAGGGTTTATAACAACAATTTGACAAATGTAGACTTGAACCGCTTCGTGGGTTGTTTGGATGTTTTGGGGTGAGTAGTGGTGTTTGGTTGGACATGTTCATCTTTTTAGAACAAAAGACAAGTCGTTTTGTTTAGTTGCCAAGAAATGACCGTTTCATGAACATTAGTTTTGAGCAAGATGATTTGGTTGAAGGTGCAAGGTGAACGAACACATTTCTTTTATTATCATTTTTTGTGATTACAAACTGAAAAAGCCGAAAAACTGAAATTTTAAAATCTAAACTTCATTAAAATAGAAATGTGATCAACTTCTCACAAAATTGAAAAGAGTAAACAAAACACTACTAGACTTTTGCCTACTCAACAAACTGGAGTCCTTGCTCGATAAGGTCCTCAATCTTGTGCTTCAATGCTCTGCAGTCGTCAGTACTGTGTCCTGGTAATTGATGAAACTGGCAGAACTGATGGAGATGTTCCCCGGCTTGGGTGATCCCAGGACTAGGTGTGAGAGGCTGTAGTAAGTCTAGCTCTTGTAGCTTCACGAGTGCTTGACTGAGAGGCCGGCCAATGTCGGTAAACTGTCTCGGTGTAGAGAACCTCTTGGATCGGGGTGAGGCCTTGATGCTCTGCTTTGCAGCACTGGGTTTTGGTATGGTGCTCACTTGGCATGAAACTCGAGCTGCTTTGGCCGGTCCTAACTTAAAGGTCTCGATACTCGCACCCTGGGCTTTGGGTTGTCCCAGCTTCAGCTCGCCTTTGTGAATCTTCTCTTCCATGACTCTTACCTGTCCCATCAGCATGTCGAAATTGGGGAAGTATGTGCAACTCAGCTCGCTGTTGTATTGTCTCTGCATATTGTCCACAATCATTCGAATTTGTTCTTGCTCATCCATTTTTGTAGGCATAGCAGCGGCCTTCATCCTCCACCGTTTGATGAAGTCAGACATTGATTCACTGTTTCCCTGCCGGGTGCTGGCAAGGTCGGACCTGGTGACTTCAAGATTCTTAGCATACTCGAAATGGTGCAGGAAAGCCTCACAAACCTCTTCATAGGTTTTGGTGTTCAACCTCTGAGTCAAGTACCAACGTTGAGGTATTTCATCGAGATAATGGGCGAAAACCTTGGCCTTCTGCATGTCATTCAACCTGAGGATGGACATTTCCCTATCGAACATCGCCAGATGGACCTGCGGGTCTGAGGAACCCTTGTACAGAGCAAGTGTGGGTAGCTTCAACTTTAGAGGGAGATTAACCTCGGGGTACGATTCCATAGAAGAGTAATCGAAACCAGCTGGCTTGCTTGCTTTTTCCATGCGCTCGATCCTTTTCAGAGCCTTCTTGAGTTCTGCAGTTAGTTGGTGGTCCGGGGCGGCTTCCCCTACAAATCTTTGTGCATCGTGGGCCCCAACGGAGTTAACTTCGATGTAGTCGCTCGTTCCCAGAGTCAGCAATCTTTCCTGAAATGTTTTCCTGATGACCAACCTCAAGGGAATTGATTTTGCTTTTCAACTCTTCGATGATGGTGACATACTTAGCCTCCATGTCATTAGTGGTGGACCTATGTTTCTGTTCCATGGCTTCAAAGGCAGCCATGTACCTTTGCTCTAGGGCTGCAAACTGGGCCTCCATACTGACTGGGTTTCCTCCCTCTGCCATACTTGGGATTCGGGCTTATCTGTTGGAAAACAAAAGTGGATTGAGCTAAAATTCTGGACCGTGAAGAAGTTTTAGGTAAAAACTTGTTTGGGCTGCAAGAAAAGCACATGAGCTGGAATGTTTCGAAGATTGTGGGTAGGCACTGAGGCCCGAAATGAGTTGGACGGGAGGCACATGGGTCGGAATGATTCATGAGCTGTGAACTGGTGCCTAGGCTGAAATGTTTGAAGAGCGTGGTTCTTGAGCCGGAATGTTCTGAGAATTGGGCGCTTGGGCCAGAATGTGTTTGGGCTAGAAGTAAAGCGCATGGGCCGAAGTGATTTCTAAACCATGTTCTGGGTGTGAATTGGAATTTGGGCCGAGTGATTATGATTGGGCCTGAAGATGATACCCATGTCTAGGATCGTGGGTCAAAACCCGAGTGAAAAGTCTTCCTGTACTAGAATGGGCCTCGAAAAGGAAAGGCCTGATGGATTTTTATGGATCGCCTTAGGTGGATTTGTTTTTTCATGGGCCTAGAGCTAAATTGATAACTCAAATTGGGCCGAAAGAGAGAAATCACCTAAGTCTAAACTTTTGGGCCGAAGCCCAAATGTTTCACATATCGAACCAAACAGGGCCTCTGGGCCGCAAACAATAAAGCCATAGATTCGGGTTGGGCTGAGTTGATGTAGGGAAAGTTCCTATCAATTCCTAGGCTGGGTAGTGGACCGATCACACAAGCAGACAAGGCCCATACAAATTCTACATGTCCTCACTTGACACTTATCCAATTCGGGTATGGATCGATCCGGAGAGGTGCTTGGGGCGTGGGCCCAGGTCGCCACAAAGGAATAGGGCTTGCACGCTATTCTCTTTGGGCTTCCCCACTTTTTTCACATCACCTGAAGGTGTGCGTCTACGGTCGGGTCTTTGACTGACCAAACAATGGGCTAGGTAAGGGCACTGCCAGGAAAACACTTGGGGCTAAGGCCCAGGTATTAAGGGGATGTGGTTAGACGACATCCTCCTCTTTTCCCCCGCTTATTCACATCACCTAAAAGGTGTGAGTCCCTGACAGGGGACCCTCAAACGGGTCCCGGGGTGAAATCGGTTTGCATGGACCCTCGCTCTCATATGATGCAAAGGTACAAAATTAAATTGCGCACAAAAGTAAACAAACAAGTAATAAAGCCATAAATAAACATTTCGAGTTAAGCCCTCTTTCTTAAAATTAAAAAAGTTAAAATAAGAAGTTTGTCCCCAGCAGAGTCGCCAGTCTGTGAGCCTCGATTTTAAACCCTACCCTAAGTTGATTAAGGCTGATTAGGATCTAACCGGGTTTTAGGTCCACTTATAACCTAAGATTAATAACTATGTCATATAACAATAATTATTAACACCTAAGCTAGCTCACTGGAACCTATTATGAGTCGCCACCTAATTTTAACCTAGATCAAATTAGGAAAGGAGAGTTCGGGTTCGGGGGCTTGGTATTCGACTTGTTTAGGGTTCAAATTACTTTCATTACCCTTCCTAGGTCGTTTTTCCTCTACTTGGTTTATTTACGGCTTTCTACAAAGTTGTTTTTAACCTAGGTGCGGCTTCTGTTTTTTTTTTTAACGTTTTTTGACAGAAAATTAAAGTGAAATTGAAAGTTACCTAAACTAGGGTTTCGGAGGCAGAATTAGGTCAAATTTTGTTTCCGTCCGTAGCCACGGACCTAATGTCCGTAACCACGGACCCTAGTTAACCTATGTGAAAATAAAAGTCGAATTAAACAGAAAACAAAATTTTGAAAAGTCCGGGGCCACAGACAGGATGTCCGTAGGCCCGGACATAGTTTAGCAAAACCTAAATTTTTAAAATTTTAAAATCCCGCCGCCGTCCGTGGGTGTCTGTGGCCACGGACCCGTCCGTGGTCCGGACCATAGGTCCGAGATCCCGGACAACCCACGGACGGGGGTTTTATGGTGGTTCCCGAAGGTGTTTTCGGCTCAAAATTTATGCACGTGTAGCCTGAAAGATGTACAATATGTTAGTAATTGAAAGATCGCAGTTTGAAGTCGAATTATGTACGAAACGTGATAAACAAGTAACAAGGCAGAAGCAAAGTAATTAGCTATACAGAAGCCGAAAAGGGTTGGTTTGAGCCCAAAATTTAACAGAGAGTTAATGAGGTTGTGGGGAGTAGAAAAGTGAGTTATAACCTGTTTTACCTTCAGATTCGTGGTGTTTCTTCACGTCGGGATTCTTCGGAGGCCTCGTTGATGGCGGATCCGAAGAACTTCGAACCCAGCTTCTGACTCCTTGTTGCTCTTGATGTTCTTCACGTTTTGGTGCTGTTTTGGTGAGGGTTTGATGATGGATGATGTTGTGGGAGTTGAAAAATGTGTTTTGGTGTTGATTTTGGTGAGATTTCGGTGTTTGATTGTGGCTCTGGAGTTCAAAATGTGAAGAGAAAGAGACGGCTGACTTTGAGAGTCTAGGGTTCTTGAGGTTCTGATTTGATCATGGGATAAGGTTCCTTATATAGGCTTCCTTAAAGATAGAAAAATCCGGTAAAAACCGAGATTTACTGACGTTTTAGCTCAAGGGCTTCCAAAAGGAATTTGATTATAAAATTTTACACATGGGTAAAGGATGATATTTCTGATTTTTCTAAAGTGGAATTGAATTTTTTGGATATTGGGATATTTTTAAATTCAATTTCTCGTCAGATTCAATCAGAAATTGCTAGAAAATTATTGGAAATTCGAAAAATCAAAATTCCAACGTCATTATGCTTCAAATGTCATCCTCTATCATGGGTTAAAATTTCAAAGCATTTTGAAATGATTTGACCCTTATTTGGAGGAGAGAGAAAGCCTATAGGGGGGCTTAGGAGCCTTGAAAAATTACGAAAATGCCCCTGGAGATGACTAAGTTGTTCCTAATACTCTGAAATGTGCCGATCGAACTGGGAACCCTCGCTACTAGCCTATTAGTAGAGACTCTCTTCTGGGGGGTTGAAATTTTGGGTATAACAGACATACATGTCCGGACACTTCAAAAACTCAAAAATCAGAGGCGCGCCAAACAACACGTCCAGACGTGCAAGTCCGGACGGATGTCCGGACGTCACAAATTTGCAAATTTCTAGAACGCAAAGGGGTCAAGGACACACCCAAATCAACATCAACTTAGTATTGCATTCAGAATTGTCAATACAGAACCCACGGGGGTTTTAATCACTCGAAAACCAATGCAAAACAATGTAGAATTCACCCAAAATATCAAAAAATCCAACCAGAAACGCAATTGAGCACAACACCCCGAGGGTGGGCAAACCACCCCGATTCCATCCCCCACTTACATGAATTCGAAGAGCAGTCCCCACCAATTCGGAGCAGAGAAAATCCCAAAGTCACCGCAGTCCAAAACCCAGACACAAACACTGAATTGTAGAGAAGAAATGAATTCCAAATCAGAAACAACATTTCCTAAAAACAACAACCCAAACCATATCCGAGACACCAACCAACCTGAACCATAGAGAAGAACAATCCGAACAGCAGCGGAGAGGAAGACAAAGAACACAGCAACACAATCCAACACAATCACACCAGAAATCGAAGCAAGCCCAAGGGAGAAGGAGGGGAGGAGCAAAGCACTAAAGAGAAAACTGTCGAAGGGGAAGATGCGATGTTGGAACTGATCAGGAAAAGAAATAAGAGTTCTAAAATACCAATTACCACTTACCAATTATATGAGAGGGGAAATGTCCACCTTGTCGCTCTCTTTTAAATAAATACCCTGGACGTCCCAAATGCTAACAGAAACATATTATAGGATGAAGACAAAATGACGTTAGCAAATTCTGAAAAAACCGGGTCATTACACAAGAACCTCAATGATTAATTGAAAACAATTCCAAAGACGGGAGACATAAGAACCCTGAAGACCGATGAAAAGGAAAATATGACAAGTAGACCTAGCAATTTTGACCCAACCCAAAACCCAACCCGAACCCAACCCATATTTTTGCGGGTTAGGGTCTTGATTATTGACCCATCTATTTTTTGGGTTGGGTTAGGGTAATAAGCTAATTTTGTGGGTTGGGTTAGGGTAGAGATCATAACCCATGACCCAACCCGAAACCCGAAAATATATTTGTTAATAATTAATTCACAATTATATATATATTATTTTCAGATGAAACTATACCTTAACCTTAAGCCCAAGTGCAGTTGGACTATCCCACCTTTAATAATATCACATACTTTTAACTAAACAAACGGTCTAACCAGCTGCATATCAAACAAAGGGCCCAACCAGACCTTAACATAATGTTGAAAACTCAAATACTCTCGTATTGTAGACTCACATCCATTTTTCTTCTCTACATTGTTGTTCATGTCTATGTCGCTCTTCATCTCTGCCTAAGGTTTGTTTTTCTTATTCTCACTGCCATAGTTGTTCTTGAGAACATATGTACGTTTAGATTTTCTAGAATGGTGAACAAAAGTAGGTGATATGTATTTTTTGTAAGTAGGATCTTGATTATAGACCTCTTAGTGAATTCTGATGCCAACAATACGGATAGCGTGCTGCATAGAAGTTCCTCAACTATTGGTAACGATTAAGTGATTGTGATTTTACTTTTCTCAGGCATGAACACTCATTTTAAACAGGTGTAATTATTTTTAAAACTATTAGTCATAGTTTGAGGCTTTGAGCTCCCAGTTTATAAATTATTTCTAACTTTAGAAGATTTGTCTTTAGTATATTTCTCTAATGCATAATGAAGATTTTCATTTTCGTGCCCTCTTTATTAAGGGCACTAGGATCATGTGCATATCTAGATAGGATTCCTCCCCAACAGTGGTAGAGCTTTATGCTCAAATTGATAAATATAAACTTATGGAAAAGTACGTGTTATTCTATTCATGGGAAATTGGTGTAGTACTTTTACATTCTTTGCATAACATGAAATACGTTTAAAGTTGGGTCGATCAAGTAAGATTACTTCTCTTCCTTTTGTTTCATCCTAATTAGTTAGCACTGGATGTTTTGGATTTTTTTTATTAAAGTCTACTCCTAATCCGTCTAAATTATTGTATGCTTAAAAAATGGGTTGGGTGGGTTGGGTTAGGGTTGAAGGATTTTGAACGGGTTGGGTTAGGGTCATGATTTTCTGACCCATCCATTTTTGGGTTGGGCATGGGTTGATGATATTTTAAATGGGTTGGGTTAGGATTGATATCAACCTGACCCATCGACCCAAATTGCCAGGTCTAATGACAAGCCTCAAAAATCCTAGTGTCAATGAGCGAATGATGTAATGGACAACTCCAAAAGTTCAAAAGTCCGAAGCTCAAAAGCAAAGTCACACCAAGTAGCAAGATGACTTCAGGACAAGGAAGACGAATCTAGGATAAGGCACAACTTGTAGCTTTGGTCACCTCTAAGCTCCTCATAACCAAAATTTCCCTTCATTGTCCCATTGCCTCTCATCACACCCTATGGCCCAGTTATAAACTTCAAAGACTTTTGACTTGATAGTTATGTGTCTAATCAAGTGAAAGTAACAGATCGAAATAAAGCTACCAACCATCAAATTCAATAGTCGTAAAGTTATGATTGTAAGTGAGGAATGAGTGCAAGCACCATACACACCGAGTGTAGGTAGAAAAAGGACCACATCAAATAAGCCTTGACCCCGTGAGGATGAGGTTCGTTCACGTGCTTAACTCAGATTGCTCAAATAAATTTTGGGGGAAATTGTTGTTTCAACAATCGCCACGGATACAACGATTTGAAGGTGACCAAAAATACCACAGTCCTGAACTCCACTTATCCCATACTCGTCATAAGTCTTGGCCATCTCCCACCTCATAAGTCTTGAGCTCCACCATTATAGGTACGTCATAAGTCCTAAACACCACTCTAAACCACACTTTCAAAATTCCAATTCCAAAACCACAAACACATCATAAGCCCTGATCACATCATCCATAGCCCTAACCACCACATATGCCCTTGATTCCAAAGCTTGTAAGCATGCCTGATTTTCAAAAGCCGAAGTTCTGGTCTGAAAAACCATGCCAAGAAATTAAAATTCCATCAGTTTTTGTTGAAACATATGTTTGTAAATAGAAAAATGGTTAAAGTTGAATCCCTTGTTCATAGATAAATCACATCACTTTTTGACACCGAGTCAACTTCATTTTTGATAATCGAATCAATC
Organism: Limonium bicolor; assembly: GCA_023374045.1. Taxonomy (NCBI): domain Eukaryota; kingdom Viridiplantae; phylum Streptophyta; class Magnoliopsida; order Caryophyllales; family Plumbaginaceae; genus Limonium; species Limonium bicolor. The sequence continues at coordinate 109,891,876 of CM041782.1, read as the reverse complement.
TTGTTTTGACATGATTCAACCCATTGACGGCATAGTCAACACCTTTTTTACACTAAGGTAATCCCATTTTGACGCCAAGTCAGCTCTTTCAAATTTAGTTCAACTTTGATAGCTGAATCAACATAACTTTACATTAAGCCTCTTTTTGCTTCATAGCATCTTTTGGTATTAGATTTTTCAGTGTAAAAAAAAATACAGATTCTCAACCAAAGATAGAAATTCATCAGAGATACAAATTCTCACCTCTAGATATAAATTCTCATCCAGTTGGTGAGCAGTGACATAAGTCCCCTTGAAGTCCAACCGGGAGCACCCGAGTAGCAGAACTCACCCCAGGCTCATCATAAGCCCTGACTACCATCACTCTACCCCAGGCTCGTCACAAGCCCTGACTACACGTTTACATCATCAATCTCACCCATGAATCACACTTCTTTCCAGTCATCCTAGGTTCTCAACACCTTAGAAATGCTTAGCAAAGTTTTAGGTTTTTGACACTTTAGAATGCTCGGTGGAATTTTTAGGTTCCCGACACCTTAGAATGCTCGGTGGAGTTTTGGGTTTCGGACACCTTAGAATGCTCTGTAAAGTTTGCGAGGCAGTGAAAATAAGTTCCTTCTTTTTGTGCAACATTTTAGGGATTATCAACTAGTGGGAAGTGGAAATAAGTCCCCCTTGGTAGACTAGATGTTATCCCTGCACCCTAATTGGTGGGCTGAGGCAATAAGTCCCTATAGTATACCAACTAGGAGTGTTAGGTTCCCAACACCTTAGAAAGCTTGGTGGAGTTTTAGGTTACCAACACCTTATAATGCTTGGTGGATTTTTAGGTTCCCGACGCCTCAAAGCTCAGTGGAGTTTAGTGATTTTTAGGTTACCGATGCCTCAAAGCTCAACGGAGTATATTTGACTAACTCTTTTTTTGAACGGGTTTCGGTCCCTAGAAGAACTTGAGTAACTCATTTTTTGCATGGACGGATTTCGAGCCCCAGAAGCATCCGTGTCATCACCACATTTCACCGGGACAGGTCTAGGCCTGTAGAAGTGTCTGAGAAACATCAACTTTCTATACATTTATGTAGTCAGCGCCTTAGAACAACTCGACAATCTTTATAGATAGGCAGCGCCTTAGAACAGCTCAATAACCTTTATAGGTAGTCAGTGCCTTGGAATAGCTCGATAACATTCAATCATCACAATCTTTACGGGAGGTCAGTGCCATAGAATAGGTCGACAGGACTCAAATCTTTTCAATCAAGGTAGTCGGCGCCTTCGAATAGCCTAACTACTTTAAAATGTTCTCACAGGTATCCATCACCTTAGAATAGCTCGTCACAACTCAGTGATTTATGGCGAAAGGTTAAGGCAGAGAATAGAGGCTTCAAGGTCTGGAAAAATGTTGAGATGTCACTCAAGCATCAACTAGTCTTTTCATAATCATTGCGAAGTCGAGTTGATAGGGGGTACTATTATACCCAAAATATTGAACCTCGGGAAAGGCCCTAGTGCACAAACGCGAGGGCTAGGGCAAAATGCACAAAGTCGAGATTTCCCAAGGATACTCTCGGGACTTTATATTTTCATATGACTTATTCACCGTCTCAAAACAATTTGAACCATCATAGTCATTATGAATGACATTTCATATTTTCCAGATAATTTTTATTTTGGGAGTGTAGCTTTTAATTTATATTATAAGCTAATTTCCTTAGTAAATAACACATGAAATAGCCTTAAAATAGAAAGAAAAGGCCTTCAAACATCAAAATAAAATTGTTACATGGTTAATATGACTACACACAGTCATAAACCTAACAAATTTCATATGAAACCTTAACCTAAAATTATAAAAAGAAATTTAAACATTGTTGTAATTTTCTCTCTCCTCTGAAAAATACTCATCATATCAGCATGTCATGAAATTTTAACACATGATAGAGGATGCTGTTTAGAGAATAACCTCGTTGGAATTTTGAAATTTTGATTTTTCAATGTAATTTATGAATTATGGGAGACGCCAGATTGTAACATTTTTCTTAAATCAATTATTTATCAAAATGACCAAATTCAACTCTCAAAAGTCATAAAAATATTTCTTTATCTATGGTTACATTATTAAAAAATTATCGGCCTATAACCTATTTATTTACGTCATATTTTCTTTAGGTTTTTGATAAAAATTCGCATTTATCTTTTGATCAGCCCTTTTTCTATTAAAAGAACCAACCTCAAACGACCAAAAGATGATCCAGAGTCTCATAGGGATAGAAACCCTTCTCCAAGCCTTGCCTCCCATGTTTCCAACCCTCCCGATACTGAAACTTTGTCAAAATCATCCCGAAATCACAAAAAAAATCAATCTTTCCTCTCCCATCAAACTTTCAAGCACCAAAACTTCACACAATCAGAAGAAAATCACGAAGGACTACAACTTGGAGGCATAGTCAGAGGTTGAAGGCCGTTGGTCTATCCGAGGCAAGTTTACAAACTGGGCAAGGAATCCCAAAGTAGTGAGATCGAATCACTTGGATTCTTCAAAACAGGTTATAGGCCATCAAATCCGAAACCTATGACCTCCATACACTCTATACATAAGTTTCCAAGAAAACCTCAGCTTCAAACTTTGTTTTTTCTGAGTTTTGTTAGTTTTTTATAAGTTTACTTGTTGACCAAGTTTCCCCTTCAATTTAGCCTCAAAATTGAAATTGAAGTCACCAATATCTTTAGGATTCTTAAGCTATCCTAAATTTTGAGCTAAATACACTTTCGGGAACACTCTTAAAAACAACCGTCCGGTGATGGTCCAGGATCACGGACGCCGCGTCTGGGCCCCCGAACCACCTACGAATGGTGCCAAAAATCAAATCTTTAACTTATATCTAATTTTTGTTAAAGTCTATGCCTATCTATCCGTGGCCCCGGACACTTCAAAATTTTAATCATTTGCAATTTTGAATATTATGACTAATTATATAGATTAGGGTCCATGGTCACGGACATTAGGTCCGTGGTCACGCATGACAAAGAAATTTGACCTAATTTGGCATCAGAAACCCTAATTTAGGTCATTTCAATTTTCACTTTCAATTTTAGTAAAAAAATTAAAAACATAAAATACAGAAGCTTCCATACTTATGTTCAATGAATTTTATAATAAGCCTTTTATAACATATGTAGAGAAAAATACTTTGAAGGATAGTGAAAGTAATTTGAACCTGAAAAAGCTTTATACCAGCCCTCAAACCCGATCTCAACCTTTCATAGTTTACTATAGGTTAAAATCACGTGGACACTCTAAGTAGGTTCAAGTGAGCTAACCTTAGGCTATAAAGACTTTTGTTTTATAACAATGGTTTTAGACTTAGGCTATAAGCGGACTTGAACCTGAATAGATCATAATCAACCCGATCAAAATCGGATAAGGTTTGAAAACTCGGGGCTCACAAGTTCTCAACGGTATAGCTTTCTACTTCCGTAAGCCCGTCCGTAGATATCCACACTAATGCTAAACTAATCGGTCATGTAAATCCAACCAATTTAACAAATTAATAATTAATACAACAAACCCTAAGAAAATCCCAAAATTTGACAAAGAAAAGCATAAGAGCCATAATCGCTCAATAATCATCTTCATTAAGCACAAAAACTAAAATAAAGCATAAACAAGTTCAAGGTACAACAATTGAGATTTTTGGGGATTTAGGGAAAAATATCCATCCCAAGCTACATGGGAACTACACAACCATTAGAGCACAAAAATGAGAGAAGGGAGAGAATTAGCCATGGGAGGTTTGAGAAGTGAAGAAATGGAACCAGCCATAAGAAACATAGGAAACGTCCGGTCGCCTATGACCGGTCAGAATAAAGCTAAAATAGAGCATAAAATGTCCGGTCGTCTGTGACCAGACAGGATAGGCTAAGTAGAGTATAAAACAGCCGATCGCTTATGACCGGTCAAGGATAATCAAAAGAACGGATAAATGGTGGCCGGATGTTCACGTCCGGTCAAGGCAACTAAAAGAGGGTAGAAGTGTCTGGTCACATCGGTCCGGTCAATAAGAGTTAGAAGTTGTACTTGTACATACGAGAGCCAGCCTGGCAGAAAGAGGACAATGACAGGTTGACAACCTCTGGGCTGATATCAAAACATTATAAATAGGGGCACACCCCATGAAATAAGACACGCTTTTGGTTACTGATTTAGCCTGGGTTTTCTCTCTGCAATGCCTTCAATCTCTTTCTCGTTTTAATCGTACTTGCGATAAGGTAACACGGTAGGATAGTTAAGGATGGACAGAGTTGGGGAAAGGGTTGGATTCTCCTTTTTCATTTGGTGCCGTCTGTGGGAAGTGAATGGCTCAGTAGCAACCAAGAGACCACGTAGGAGAAAAAAGGTTCTTTGATACAGGTAAGAGAGGTCTGAAATAGTCGATCATGTTTTGTAGGTTTTAGGCGTGGAAAATGGCTCCAAGAACCAGAAAGACGCTGCGAGGTGACATGGGAGGGAACAATCCGATCACCTCCGAAGATGTTAATGCTGAAGCTCTAGAGGTCATCTCCAAAATGGACCTATAAGATATGCTGAAAGGCATGGTCAGATCGATTGATGAAAAAATTATGGAAGGGAATGAGGTACTACAACAGGAGTAGATGCAAAAGGACGAGGAATATCAGAGGAAATGAGAAGAAATGAGCGAGGCTATAGATTTTTTAAGAAACAAGGATTCGGAAGGAAGCAATGGTGGAAGAAAGGATGAGCAAAAAGGGATTCCGATAATTGTCGAAGAAGAGGCAGAGGAAGATGATTCAATTGACATGAGCCTCTATCCATTCTCCGAAAGAATTAGGTAGGCAAAGCTCCCGCCTCACGTTGTCGTCCCTACAATTGAAAAATATGACGAAACAGGGGACCCCGCTCAACACATTAAAAAATTCATGTTCGCTATGAACACTCAAGGGATCAGTTCTCTTGCTCTTTGCAATCTGTTTCCCGGGACGGTTTCTAAGAGCGTGTTAGGATGGATTTCCACCAGACCTCCACAATCCATTTCCAGTTTCAAACAACTAACTGAAGAGTTCCAGCAGTACTTCACTGCAAGCAAAAAAGTCAAGAAGGAGATGATCGAATTGATGGATCTAAAACAACAAAAAGGGGAAACAGTGAAAGCGGATAACGAACGCTTCCACAAGAAGGTGGCAGAATTGATGATGTTGACGAAAAGATCTTAATCAAAGCTTTCGGTAATGGCCTGGCACATCCTTGACTTGCTGGAAAAATTGCGACTAAAGCACCAAAAATTCATGGGGAGTTAGCCGAGATGATTCATGACTTTTTAAAATCTGAAATAGCTGAAACCAAGGCCAAGGAGCTAGCAAATAGCTTCAAAGGAATTGCTGCGCCGGAGAAGAAAGGAAATCAAGGAGAAGGTGCTGGAAGTTCGTCTGCAGGAGGGTCAAGATACAGGCCATACTACAAGACACCCGCCGGATCCTCTTCCCAAGGACCGCAGTATCAGACTGCAAGAGTCGCTGTCCATATTGATCTGGGAAAGTATGCGGCTGCGGTAATAAAAGGCTATCTCCCTGCTCCTAGGAAGCCGCAACTAGGAGAAGTCCCGGTGGCATTCTATGAATTTCATGGAAATCCGAGTCACAGGACTTTAAACTGCGCCACCCTAGTGAAAGAACTCAGGATAATTGAGGAAAACAAGAAGAAGGGAAAGCAACGGACAGGGCCACAAAAGCAGTACAACAATCAGCAATCTCGGGCACGACAGGAGGAGGATGTCCACCCTGAGCTCGATCATAGTAAATCATTCGGTATGATAACAAGTCTGTAAAAGGAAGAAAAGATCCCCTTGTAGTCGGAACTTGACAAAACAAGAAAGAAGTAAAAATCATTTACTAAACAACTTTTTATCTTGTGGCTACTACTCTGTCTATTCTTTTTTAAAATTAGTAAAGGTAAAAGGAAAGGCAAAAAATCTAAAGACTAACAAAAATTTCTCCCAAGAAAATTAACAGGGCTTTTTTCAGAAGTAGGGTCGCTAACTCCAAATGAAAGAAAAAGGCACATCCATGAAGTACATCAAGAATTGCCTGAGAAAAAAGTGGCTTGGAAGGAAAAATCCCCCCCCCCAATTTACTTCACCGATGAGGATGAAGACGGAGTCCAATACCCTCACAACGACCCGCTTGTCATTAGGGCGCAGGTAAATGATAGAATGATGGAGGGTATTTTGGTGGATAGCAGATCAAGAGCCAATGTGATATCTGCAGAAGAAGTAAAGAAACTCGAGATACCGGATGACAAATTAAAACCGTACCCAGTGGTTCTTGGCGGTTTTGTGGGGGGAATCTCTGCTCAGTCTTCTGGCAGTATCGACTTCACCATCACTTTGGGGCAGGGAGATGAAAGAAGAACATAAAGGCTAACAACCTTCATCATGCTGGGTTTGTCCGGATACAACATGTATTTAGGCAGACCAGTGATCAATGCCTTCCAAGCCATATGCAGTACACATCATGTGAAATTGAAGTATCTAACCAGGACGGGTAAATTGGTGACCGTGAGAGGAAGCCAAAAAGTAGCACGGGTTTGCGAAGTTCGCATTATGGAGAGTCTACCGGAAGGAAGGGTGGTTAAGACTGTAGGACCAGATTAGGAATTCAAAGGAAAATTGTCTTCTCCTTTAGCAACAGAAGGAAGAGCAGAAAGCTATGAGGCGCCTGGTGATTTACCAAGGGAAGTATACTTAAAATCTGATCCTTCTATGTTTTTTAAAATAGGATGCATTTGACAGCTGAGAACAGACCCACCTAATGAGATTCTTGGAAAAAGAAGGACAACATTCACTTAGAGCACAGACAAAATGTCTGGGATAGACCCAAGTGTTATCTAGAATGACCTCCGTGTGGACCCAAAGCATCCAGCCGTCAGGCAAAAGAAGAGAGTGATAGGGCAAGAAAGAGATTTGGCAGCCCGAGCCGAGGTCCAAAAGCTTCTTAAAGCCGGGTTCATCAGGGAAGTGGCGTACCTTAGGTGGTTGTCCAATGTTGTCATGGTGAAAAAATCAAATGGGAAATGGAGAATGTGTGTAGATTTTACAGATCTAAATAAAGCATGTCCCAAAGATTTTTACCCATTGCCATCAATAGATAGGCTAGTAGTCTCGACTGCCCAAAGTTCTGTGTTAAGTTTTTTGGACACATTCTCTAGTTACAATCAGATAAAAATGAATGAGGAAGATTCAGATAAAACATCTTTTATTACTTCGGATGGAACCTTCTGTTATAAAGTAATGCCCTTTGGCCTAAAGAATGCGGGAGTTACGTTCCAGCGAATGATTGATAAGGTTTTTAGACAGCAACTCACCTGTAATGTAGAAGCATATGTCGATGACATAGTTGTAAAGAGCACATCAAAAGATCAACACATGAAAGATTTAGAGGAAACATTTAACACTTTGGATAGATACCGAATCAAATAAAATCCTGTAAAGTGCGTATTCAGTGTAACAAAAGGGAAGTTCCTTAGGTTTATCGTTGGACAACGAGGAATCGGGGTGAACCAAGAGAAATTCAAGCAATCCTCAATCTCTCTCCACCAAAAAACATTAAGGATGTTCAGGCTTTGAATGGAAGACTCATGGCTTTGAGTATATTCTGCTCAAAACTCCAAGAAAAGTCGATACCTTTCTTCAATATCCTGAGGAAGAACAGTAAATTCCAGTGGGGGCAAGAATGTGTGGAAGCATTCGAAAAGATAGAGGAAATGCTTCGGGACTTGCCAAAATTGGGCGTACTTGCTCCCGGTCAAGATCTCTATCTTTACTTATCTACGACGGATTGAGCGGTTGCCGCAGTTCTAATAATGGAAGAAGAGAGGAAAGAAATCCCAGTCTACTATACTGGCAAGATATTAACGCCAACAGAAACACGGTATACCAACATTGAAAAGATTTTGTTTGCCCTGGTAGTGACATCATGGAAACTACGGCCTTATTTCCAATCACATCGGATCTTTGTCAGAACCAATTGGCCACTCAAACAGCAAATAATCCAAATGCGTCTGGCCGAATGGTGAGTTGGACTGCGGAGCTAACACAATATGAAATCCACTTCCTACCTAGAACAGCAATAAAAGCACAAGTCTTGGTAGATTTCATAACGGAAACAAGCTTCGCTAAAGAGGAAAGGAAATCCCAAATCCTCATGTCGTCTTAGTTGACGGTGCCCGGTGCAAAACTGGGGCAGACGCCAGGATTATGGTACAAACACCGGAGGAACAGGATCTGAATTACACATTTTGGCTGGATTTTGAGGTTACCAATAATGAGGCAGAATACAAAGCTCTCATTTAGGGTCTGGAAGTCGCTACTGCCCTAAGGGCAACAAAATTAGAGATATACTCGGATTATATGCTAGTGGCAAGACAAAGCGACAATATCTATGAAGTCAAAGAAGAAAAACTCTGGAAATATTTGCTCAAAGTTCAAGAACTAAAACCGCAACTTCTTGAAATGCGAACTAAAGCTTCTTCCTCGAAAAGAGAATGTTGAGGCAGACGCACTGGCAAAATTGGCAAGCATGGCAGAAAAAGTACCCAACAAAATTTGGCTGGAAGTAAAAACTACGTCAAGCCTTGATGAGGTTCAAACGTTTGCTATAGAGCCGGATATACCGGTAGAATCCTGGATGACCCCGATCATTGAATATATCCGCCAAGGAAAGTTACCAACGGAAGAAAAGGAAACCAAAACAATAAAAAGAAGGGCCATATCATTTTTTATTGATGATGACGAACTCTATAAACGATCTTTTGCCAGGTCGGCACTAAAATGTGTCACCACAGAGGAAGGAGTTAAACTCATAAGAGAGGTACATGATGGAATTTGCGGAAGCCATCAGGGAGAAAGGGCTACAACTCCCAAAATCCTAAGGCTGGGGTATTTTTGGCCGAAAATGAAGGAGCATTGCAAAGAATACATACAAAAGTGCATCAAGTGCCAGGAGCATGGAAACAAGATACATAATCCCCTGGCTGAGCAGAAAACCATTCTCTCTCCATCCCTTTTGCTATGTGGGGACTAGACATTGTCGGACCTCTCCCAGAAGCATCTCCCGGAAGGTTTAGGTTCATGTATGTGGCCATCGATTATTTTACAAAGTGGGTGGAGGCAATGCCCACTGTGTCCATCACAGCCAAGAGATCGCAAGAATTTATTTGGAAGTATGTGGTATGTAGGTTTGGCATACCAAAGATAATAATAACGGATAATGGAGCTTAGTTCAATTGTGACAACTTTCGGGCGTTTTATGAAGAATGAAGAATCGATTTAAGGTTCGCATCAGTAGCTCACCCCAAGCCAATGGGCAGGTCGAGAATGTGAATGGCCAAATAGTTAAGGCAATAAAAAAGAAACTAGACGGAAAAAAGGGGAAATGGGCGGAATTACTTCCCCAAGTCATTTGGTCATACCGGACGACTGAAAAAGGACCGACGAGAGAAACACCTTATAGGTAGACGTATGGCCTAGAAGCCATCATCCCAGCAATAATTGCGGTTCCATCAATCCGGCGGGAATCATATGATGAGAGATATAACAATGAGGGAATTCAGGATCACCCGGATCTTCTTGAGGAGACAAGAACTGCTGCAGAAGTAAAGATGACAAGGGATAAATCCAAAGTGGAGCGGTATTTCAATAAAAGAATAAAAGAGCGAAGTTTAGTTCCAGGAGAATTAGTTCTCCGCGAAGTCAAGCAGCCCAAAAAACTTGAACCTCAATGGGAAAGACCATACATCATACATCAACGAACCGAGCGAGCCTCGTACCACTTGAAGAATAGTGAAGGATATGAGTTGCCGCGTTCTTGGCATGCGGAATGTCTGAAAAAAATTTATGTATAAATACTATGAGCCTCGATTTTTGAACCATACCCTATGTTGATCTGTGTTTATTAGGATCTGATCGGGTTTTAGGTCCACTTATAACCTTAATTTAATAACTATGTCATAAACACTAATTATTAAATCCTAGATTAGCTCACTGGAACCTATTATGCGTTGCCACCTAATTTTAACCTAGAATAAATTAGGAAATGAGAGATCGGGTTGGGGGGCTTGGTATTCGACTTATTTAGGGTTCAATTACTTTCATTACCCCAGAAGTCGTTTTCCCTCTACTCAGTTTAATTACGGCTTATTACGAGCTCATTTTAACCTAAGTGTGCATGATTCTGATTTTTTTTTTGAGTTTTTTTATATTTAAATTCAATAATATTTACAAATTAGTTGATAAATAAATAGGAACCTTTTTTATGTGTACGTCTTTTTATGTTATAGGAATACGATTAAATCACGTTACCTAAATTTCTATATTATGCAAATATTTACACCACAACTAAATAGCACTCTCTGTCAGATTCGTATTAATGCTAACAAGCTCTAACTAATTATAAAATAATCAAATCATAATTCGTGAAAGCATGGTTACTACTCATGACATGTACAGATAGGCCTAGCAACTCGATTTGAAAATATGAAAGTAGAAAATCCCGAGAATGTCTTGGAAAATCCCACATTGGTGCATTTTGACCATTTTGTCCTTTGTAACACGTATGCCTTAGAGACTATTCCGAGGGGGTTAAAATTTTGGGTATAACAGATTGCCCCCCGTCAACTAGGCTTTGTAATGAAGATGAAAAGACTAGTTGGTGCTTGAGTGATACCCCAAAATTTCTACCAAAAGTCTATTGATTGTGCTGAGCTATTATGAGGCGCTAGCTACCTATAAGTGAAAGTGAAATAATGTCAAGTGATTCTAAGGCGTTGACTACCTAGGAGAGAAGTTTAAGATTATTGGGCTATTATGAGGCGCCAAATTGCCTAAAATGTGAGAGGTGGACTATACTAAAAGTGAATGAACTAGACCGAGCATCTAAGTTGTCAGGAACCTAAAAGATAATAAACCAGACCGAGCATCTAAGGTGTCGGGAATGTAAAAGAGAATAAGCCAGACCGAGCATCTAAGGTGACGGGAACCTAAAATGGATAAACTACGCCGAGTGTGAAGGTGTCAGAAACCTAAAATGGATAAACTACGCTGAGCGTGAAGGTGTCGGGAACCTAAAATGGATAAACTACGCCGAGCGTGAAGGTGTCGGGAACCTAAAAGCTCTTGGTTGGTATACTATGGGGACTTATTGCCACTACCCACCAACTGGGGTGCAGGGATAACTTCTAGACTACCAAGGGGACTTATTGCCACTGCCCACTAGTTGTTACTCCCTATTGAGTTGACACAAAGATAGGGGACTTATTGCCACTGCCCCGCCAACTCCTCCGAGTATCTAAGGTATCGAGAACCTAAAATGAGTGAAAGAAGGCATGAGTGGTAGGGCTTATGTGTGCCTAAAGTTATTGAATGCAAGGTAGGTCTTATGGGTGCCTAAAGTTATTGAACGCAAGGTAGATCTTATGGCTGCCTAAAGTTTGGGAGTGGGATTCATTCTAGCTTGGATTATGCAATGATGATGGTCTGATGCAAATGATGCAGAGCATGTTTTATGCAAATGACTGTGATGAAAACTGATTGTAAAAATGCCAAACGTGACTACAATAAGAATTGAAAATTGTAGAAAGCAGGAAATCGTTGGAAAATGTGCCAAACGTGGCTATGATAATGCAAAGATGATAAAATGCAATCAGAGTTCAAATTGGAGTCAAAACATACAAGAAGATGTCGAGAAAGGTGCCGAACGTGGCAATGTTTAAAGAAAATTCTGTCTACTGAAAAAGAAAAATGAAATTACCATTTTCTGACCTAAAATTTCAGATCTGTCATTTGTTTCTTAAGAGACGAACATCCCACTTGTGGGAGTATGTGATGTGAGTAGTGGTTGGGAATTTTCACTGGTGTTCAGGATTTATGACAAACTTGAGATTTCGTGGAGGTAAGGCTAATGATGGGTCTGGGAGTGTTTATGTGGAGGTTAGGGTTTATGTAGGCCTGTGTAGTAATGGTGTGGAGGTAAGGGCTTATGTGTGGCTGAGAGTGTTTAAGTGGAGGTTAGGGCTTATGTGTGCCTGAGTGGTATGATGTGGGGGTAAGGGCTTATGCGGCCCTGTGTGGTGATGGTTGTGGTGGTGCTTAAGCTTTGGGCTTCAATTGGTGTTGCCATAGTAATTATTGGGACCAAAAATTGCCCCTAGTATTTTCCTTAAGACAATCTGAGCTAGATTTCACGGCAATCGATCGGGAAGGGCTTATGTGTGCCCTTACAGGGTCATCCTTACAGGGTCAATGCTTATGTTTTGATGTGGTGCTTCCTAACCTACACTCGACGTGTTTGGTGTTTGGACTCGTTTCTCGCTTATGGTCATAACTTCTAGACCATTGAATTTGATATTTGATGGATTTACGCATTCGATCTGTTACTTTCACGTGATTAGATACACAATTACCAAGTCGGAAGTCTTTAAAGCTTATAACGTGGCCATGGGGTATGATGAAAGACAACAGGACCATGGAGGGATATTTGAGGTATGTGGAGTTAAAAGGGGTGACCAAAGCTGCACCGTGCGTCTTCTCTCGGATTCATCTTCCTTGTCTTGAAGTCGTCTAGCTGCTTCGTGTTGACGTTGTTTTTGAGCGTCTGGACTTGGACTTTTAAAGTTGTCCTTTACACCATTTCTCTTCTTTTTGTCATTTGGATTTCTTCGAGGCACTTCGGGTTTTCCTTTTTGTTTTATCCTTTCTTGACTTCGCCTTCGGGGTTCTTGTGTCTCCTAGTTTTGTGAGTTTCGAGAGCTGTTTTGATGTGAGCTCTTTGGATCCCGTGTCACTTTGGGACCATTTGTGGATCGCTTCGTCATGCTGATAGCGGCTATGCTTCTTTGGACTGATGTCATTGTTATTTGAGAGTTGGGCTCCTCGCTTCCTTTGGTCACCGGGTCGGTTATTCATCACGGGCTGGCTTATTTTATGGAGCTTCATAATATCAAAAAGGGATATATGAAAGGCTCAGCACGGGTGCCTAGGGTTTAATTTCAGGGTTCACAAGTTTTTTGGCTGTGTGGTGCTGTACCTAGGTGCTTCGTCATTCCTGATAGTTGTGTATCCGTTCTTTGTTACTTTTCAAAGGTTTAAGCGTAAATTTACAAAGTATCTCCTTCGGTCGGAGTTATGCCGTTTACCTTACCTTTGAATGTGGTCCCACCGGAGTCGTGTTAAAATGACACGCTTGTTCACTCATGGTTTTACCACTCAAGACACTCTCGCGAGATTTTCACTCAGAAACTCATTCACACATTTAAACGAAAGATGAAAGGTGACGAAATTGAACTCAAATTTTCCCCAGTATTGATTTGGGGTTTGTGACAACACCTAAACAGATGTGGGTTTTGGACTGCTTTGTGGATGTTTTGCGATAAATTGTGGTGTTTGGAGGGACATGTTCGGCCTTTTAGAAACAAAAGACAAGTCATTCTGTTATGTTGTCAGAAAAAAATAATTATTTCGTGATCCTCTGAAAGACGTGAATGCTGATCGTTTTTTTTTATTTTTGGATAATGTCGTGCACATAAATTGTATAGACGGAACTATGTTTAATTCAATGAATGAAAAGATAACACCGAAAATTACAAACTCTAAAAAACTACCGAAAATGATAAAGGGAATTGACTACTACAAAAATTGAAAGACAATTAATTAAGAAAAGAAACATAATGGAGGGCATAAAAGGGCAATCTCTAATGATGCTCGGCATGGGATTCCTACTCGGGAAATTGGAAACCTTGATTGATAAGATCTTGGATGCGCTGCTTCAGAATCTTGCAATTGTCGGTGTCATGGCCGGGAAGCTGGTGATACTGACAGAACTGGTTTTGATTCCTTCCCTTTTAAGGGTCTCTTTGTCGAGGGATGAGAGGTTTTAGCATACCTCGTTCTTGAAGGTCTCTGAATGCCTGGCTCAGGGGTGATAAGTGTCTAAATGAGCATGTTTTATGGGTGTATTTCATATATTATATCAGCACTTTTCTGCTCATTTCTCATTTATCGTATGTTTTTCCTCTAGTTTATGTTTTATTGATTATCTCACAAATTTATTGGTTTAAACATGAGGAAAAACCAAGCTGGGAGTAAAGTAGACGAAGAGACGCACGCATAGACGCAAACGGCTCAGAAAACGGAGTCCAAACGAAGAATCTAGAGCCGGTCAAAGTTCATAGAAAATAAAAGTCAAAAACTGTCTTGTGTCCGCATGGCCAAGGGCGGACGCTAGGGCGGATGTGAGACATGTGCGACCGCGTGGGATTAGGCGGACGCTGAGGCGGACAACACTCGGAGAGACACACTTGTGTCCGCGTGAGTGTGGGCGGACGCCCAAGCGGACAGGGAGGCGGTTCCCTTGTGTCCGCGTCTAGCTAGGCGGACGCTCACGCGGACGCTCACGCGCACGTGACTAAAAATTGACGCGCGCGCCAGTTTTCTTCTTCACCCGTCGTCGTCTGCAACTTGCTTCCGCCATATCCATCTACTCCGCCGCACCGCCTACCTTATTTCCTCACGCGTCTCCAGCTTTCTGTCCCCTAAGCAATCAAGGAGCAATCAGTCTGCAATCAAATTCGTACGGATCTTCTTCTCCTCTGCCTCTATATAAACTCACCCCTTCAACACCATAAATACAACACGTACGACGGGAGTCTGAAGAATTCATTCACCACACTCATCCATTCGCTTCCACTTATTTTTCTCTCGTAACACCACAACAGTCCATACTCACGCAATAACAAAAGAAATAGAAGAGCAGCAGTGCGAGCGAGAGCAGACCAGTTCTTTCTCTGAAATAATGTCAAAATCTATCTGTGCTATCTTCTTATCTCCGTTAATGTCTGAGTAATTTTCTTTTGTATCCTAGGATGGGGGTTTATTTCTAATATTACGTAAAACAGTATTTATCACATGTCTCTCTTATTAAACTTGTTTTAATTCCTTTCAACTAATATTGTTAAATGCTTATTCTGACAAAATACTGCATTTTTATGGCAACTATCAACATATGATTTTGAGATAGTCTAAGTACCACAAAGGAATTAATCATAGTATTTACACTCCGGATTGAGCAGGAAAATATTAAGGCTATTATTAAGAGTTCGTAACTGACAATTATTAACTCTAATAGACAATAAATATTGAGACACGGTTATAAATCTGTTTAAGTAATTTAGGTAATTCCCCGCTATCCTAGGATACTTTTTCCATTCACATCCATTAATTCACCTTTTTTTTTACTGTTTTTATTATATTTGCACTAATCCAACAACAAATCAAGCTTGCCTCCGGCTAAACCCCTTTTTACAGTTTTTATTAACTACCAAGACTAGGATAATTGAACAATCTCTCTGTGGATACGACACTTGTTTTACTACTATGAATAGGTGCACTTGCCTATTAGTTTGCTATAAATCTATATTTATAATAGTGTAGTTTATCATCACCAAGGGGTCGGCCGATATTTGTAAATTCACTGCACCAGATGTCCTGGCATGGTGATTGCGTCGTTTTATGGTTCTGACCCTCCCACTTTGGTTTCCTAACAATGTTTACTTCATAAGCACAAAGTAACAGTGATGTCGTGCAGACGTGTATATCTGAGTGGTTAAACTGGTGTAAAAATAAAAGAAAAGAAAAGAAATTAAAACTCAAAATAAACGTCGGGCTGCAAACAAATCCCGGTCGTGGTAGTATAGTGAAATGTAAGCGACCGGATATCGAACCGTGGGACTAATGCATATTATAGTACCTAAGCATGTCACAAAGAGGGGGGATTAATTGACTTGTTCTTATAAATAAAAAGGAAAGATAAAATAAACTAAGTTAACAGATAAACTAAACGGACTCTGGTTCAGGTTAATATAATATTTGCTCTTTTATGCAAGATCTACTGGTTTAATTAATTGTTTGGCAAATTTCTCTTATTATCTTAAGGTCTAAGTCATAGACTCAAAAGAACTCGTTTACCTGAAAATGCAAGGTTCTAATCCAGGTTCAAGCAAAATACGTGTAAACGACGGTTTAGATATGAGAAATTATTTATGCATCTGAGTACTAACTTATTAAATCATAATAAGCTTCCTCCAGATTTACGGCTTAATTAACCTATCTATTTATCCCTGGTCTGATCAAAATAGACTTAGCAAGCAATTAATAAACTCATGACATTTATTAAAAAGGCGAGAGATAAACTTTAGGTCGTACAAACTGTATTTAAATTAAACTAGTAAAATATTGCATAATTAATACAAACACATAAAACCATTCCCGAGTATAAATATTCTAGCCTAACATATTAAATAGATAAATGAAACAAGTAGTAGAAATCATCTGTATCACTCCTGTATTCGTTCTGCTATTTTGTATACGTAGGACTAGAGGTGGATACAGTGGAATGTAAAATAAATAATGGAGAAGACGGGAGAAGAGAAATGGGATGGACGTGTGATGTGTGGTCTGTAGTGGATCGATGATGTTGGGTGGTGGATGTCTTTATGAAAGCAGAAGGTACGTGTGTTTATATAGAGGAGAGGAAGATTGAAGATAGAGCTGGAGAGGAGACAGAACTGAGTTTGATTGGAGACAAACGCGTGAGCAAGTTGAGCAATGGATTGGGGCGGCAGAAAGAGCTGGATCACGCGTGAAAGGATTTTGCATATTGATTGCTCATTAATTGCAGGGGACAGAGCTCACGCGTGAGGGAATTAAGGTAGGCGGTGCGAAGTAGATGGATATGGCAGAATCAAGTTGCAGAGAGTCGGCGAAGAAAAAACTGTCGCGTTAATTCTCGACATTTACATGCGTCCGCCTTGTTTAATGAGGTCGCGGGGGCGGACTCTCCTTCCTTGTCCGTCTGGTTGTCCGCGTTTGGTCAGGCGGTTGTCTCTATGTCCTGTCCGCCGTGGTGTCCGCCTAAGGCCATGCGGTTGCTGTGTGGTCTTGTCCGCCTAAGCGTCCGCCCAACGGCATGCGGACATCACTGTCCTGTCCGCCTAAGCGTCCGCCCAACGCCATGCGGTTGCATGTGTGACGTATTTTCTCCTACGAACTTTGACCGGCTCTAGATTCTTCGTTTGGACTCCGTTTTCTGAGCCGTTTGCGTCTATCCGTTCGTCTCTTCGTCTACTTTTCTCCTAGATTGGTTTTTCCTCATGTTTAAACCAATAAATTTGTGAGATAACAATAAAACATAAACTAGAGGAAACCTAACTGAAGTGGAGAAATGAGCAAGAAAAAGTGCTAATATAATATATGAAATACACTTATAAATCATGCTCATTTGGACACTTATCACACCCCCACACTTATCTTTTTGCTTGTCCTCAAGCAAAACTACGTACCTAAGTAAGTAGGGAATGCTCAATATTAACAAATATTATTATGAAGGGTAGGATAAAGAAGTGAACAGTTCATGATCTTTTTAACTTATTGAGCAGTGTGATCCATCAACTGCTGGTGGCATAGGTGTGCTCAGGGTAAAAATAAAATATAGAGTTTCGGGGTATGATCCTGAAATACCCCGTAATTAGAAACAGTGATTAATTAGGCTAATAAATAATTTTAGAAGCTTAATTAATTCTAAATAAATATTAGGGAACAAATCCCGAAGAAAACGGACCCTTAAAATGGATTAAAAACACCAACGAACCTTAAAGCGCGTTTTTCGAGGTAACCGGGAAAACGTGACTTTAAGCGGGTCAAATAGACTCGTACAATTTTGGTCAACTAAATAATCATTAATAAATATTAGTGAAGCTTTAGGACCAATAAAATCAATAAAACGAGAGATTAGTAAAAACTGTCAAAAATGGGAAGTTGTGGGGTAGAAGTATAAATAACTGAAACTTATGTGTCCACTTTTAAAATAAAAGTGAAATTGTGTGTGTGTGTGGTGTGCCAGCCGGCCCCCCTATTCCCCTCTCACACATCATTAACCCTACTCTTATTTACAAACAAACAAAAATAATAAAACAACACTCACTACTTTATTCCACTCTCACATTCTCTCTCTCCTATCCCCATTCTCTATTCTCTCTCACGTGAACCAGCACCCCCTCACACTCTCCTTCTTCCTTCTTCTTCTTCATCGACACCAATGGAGAAATAAGAAACACCCACACAAAACTCTCTTCTCTCCTCTTGAAACTCCATCAAAACTCCTCCAAAAATTATAAAAACTACACCATTGGAATCCTCTCACCAAGAGCTACATTCCTATCCTTTCAAAATTCGAAAACACACATTTTCATTTTTATGGGTATACCCCATTTGGAGCTTCAAGACCACCATTAGAGCCACCTTGCTCTCCTTGTTCTTTTGAGGTAAAAATCTCTTTAAAACTCCATTGTTTTTCTAGCCTTAGAGGCAAAACGAAATTTGAGCTAAAACTCTTGTTTGCTCCTTATGTGTCTAGCCGATTTTGGCTTTGTTGGAGGAGAGGAAAGATTGTTCTTGAGCTAAACCAAACAGCTCCTACACTCTTGGAAGGTAATATAAATCCTAAACCCTAAAACTTGTATTAAGACTTAGAGACGGTTAGGGTTAGTTTAGTGCATTAAAAACAATTTATTGAAGTGTATATGTATGGGTTGTAGTGTTAGAAGGTTTGAGTAGCAAAATCGGTAGAGAGAAGGAAGGAGGAAGAAGCAAGAAGAACAAAGAAAATCTAGAAGGAGACAAGGTAAGAATGCTCATTGTGTAGCCTTGTATATAAGTATATGTAACAGATTTTAGAAATGAAAATGTGTATTGTAAAATGGTATCTTGTAGTAGAGTAATGTATAAGAGAATATAAGTATTTTGAAGCTTTAAAAGATGTGTAAAACTTATTGAAAACAGATTGGGATTGAGTTGTTGAGTGCAGGAAATTTTTGTAGTGTTCTAGTATTGAGTTTGGTATATGAGAGCTTGTATAGTTTTGGTTGTTGGAACAGGTGAAATGAATGCTGAAATGTGAACTAGAACATGTGGTGAGTGTATAAAATTATAGGGGAGACTATGGCAAAATTTGCCTAGGATTAGAACACTTAGAGAATTAAAACTAGGTGACTAATGTGAGTGTGTAACAGATTTTGTTGGAGAAAATAGAGGGTAAGTTGAGAGAGATAGGTAATGTATTCTAATGCATTGAGGGTGCTAGAAATGACATTAGAAGAGGGAGCTAGTGTTGGAGAGAGTTAGAATAAAATCTGTAGCAAAACACAACTAGGAAACAACTAGTGAGAGTGTTGAGTTGAAACTTGGAAAATTATGTGAGTGAATGAGTATAGAATTGTGTAAGGAGTTAATGAATGAACTAAGGTGTATTAGGAGGTTTAATTAGTGTCAAAACATGTGGGATTAAGTGTAGGAACAATGGGGAAGTAATGGGTAAAAGAGAGGACTGAAAACAGAAATTAAAATGCAAATACTGGGCCGGACCGAACTTGCGACCGGACTTGCAAGTTCGGTCGAGCCCAGATTTACAAAGACGGGTGAGCTACTGGAATCGACCGGACTTGCGACCGGACTTGCAAGTTCGGTCGGACCAGAAAATTCTCCCGTCTGTAACCTACTGGAATCGACCGAACTTGCGACCGGACTTGCAAGTTCGGTCGGCCAGAAAAATTTCCATCGTGTAACCTACTGGAATCGACCGGACTTGCGACCGGACATGCAAGTTCGGTCGGTCCAGAAAAATTTCTCCAGGATAGCTACTGGAATGGACCGAACTTGCGACCGGACTTGCAAGTTCGGTCGGCCAGAAGAATTTCCGTAACCTGAGCTACTGGAATGGACCGGACTTGCAAGGTCGGTCGCAAGTCCGGTCCTGACAAAAAAAAAATTATTTTAATTTAAAAATAATTGTATATATATATATGTATACCCATATATAATGTATATGTACATGTATGTAAGCATGCCAACATTAAGTAAGAAAGTGAACTTAAGTAATAAAAGATAAGTAAGTAAAGTGTAAGTGTAAGAAGTATAAGGACATAGTAAGTATAAGTTAAGCTAACGATAGTTAGATTAATCATTCAATTGTATGTATATAATAGGATTTGATTTGTGACACCGGGAAGACGTTTGGAAATACGGACAACGGTGAACGGTATGGATTCCTCATGCCCCGTATGCTATCTTGGTTACTCTGATTTGTGTGTTGTGTGCTAATTGATCACCAAATAAGATAAATGCACGAATCGGAGTTAATATGCATACTTGGATATGTAGTGTTGTATGTTGTGAATATTTCTTAAATTTTAGTTTGTATAATTCATGAAATGTTTGGATGAATATGAATGTGTGTATGTATGATGTATTGTATGTGACCGATGTGATTTGTTTGGACTTCTAACTTATTCCTAACAAGCTAACCATCCTAACTTAAATGGTAATTAAATTGGAATGAGTAGAAGTCCGATATAGTTTCGGCCACGCGTGAGGATGCGGAGTCACGAGAGGTTGGCTCCAATTCCTGACTCTTAACTGGTCCGCGGCCCAAATCCCTTAAGTGGGTAGCATCCCGGATTGGTGAGTCAAGTAAAGCCTGGTGGTGGGACGGTGTAGTCCCTGCCCAGAGGCCATACCGGCTTAACATGAGTATGAGTAAGTAAGTATGAGTAAGTAAGAGCAAGTAAATGAGTATGGAAAGGTAAGCAAGTAAGTATGAAAGAGAATGGTAAGTATTGTGTAATGAGTAAAAGAGTAATAAGCACTCCGATTAACCCGGATGCATAATTTGGCTAACCTTGCGAAGGTAAGTATTGGAGTATATTGTATTGTTGCCTTGAATGAATAATGTATTGTAATGAATGTATGTTGTATGAAGCATGTATGAAATAAATGAACAGCATGTTTAGTGGACGTCAAATAGTCGGCGTGCCCTAGCTAGCACGCGGTATATGCGGAGTTATACGCAGCGTTTGCTGAGCCCCTTGGGGCACCATTTTTACTACACGCAGGTACCCGTGAAGGATGAAGACTAGGAGAGTTGAAGTTTAATTTCCTTGTCTTTCTTTTGGATTGTAAACATGAATTTATGATGGTGTACTAAGTAGTACATGGCTATAGCTTTTGATTAGCCGGTGTACCATGGGGTACACCTTTTTGGATTTGATAGATGGAATTGGTATAGATGAGTAGCCTTAGAAACTCATTCTTTTGGAACTTAGAAATGATGTAATCGAATATACTTTAATACTCGGTGATCCAGATGTAAGTATTTGGCATGTGTTCTTTTGGTAAGTAATTTAGTAGCTCGGTACATTATGTTCATCAGACCGTGACTGTAAGTAAGGTAGCCTAGCTAGCCGTATGGGCGGTTAGCGGCGTTGTACCACCCGCCGTAGTAAGTAGTAATTTTCCGCTGCGAACTCGTAAGATTAACAGGACGATTAGACGGTAAGCATAGGATTAGCGGTTGGGGTGTTACAAAAAGTGGTATCAGAGCGTAGTTACGCTCTGATGTCCATAGTACCGAGCATAGGGGATTACCGAGTTAGGATTTCAACCGTCTTAAGACGGATACTTAGAAACCTAACTAGGAACTACCGTTTAACAACGGATACCCTTGACGTTCTTAGGAACGATACTTGCTTAAATTCCAAGACTTTGAGTCATATCTTGCGGAGCCTAATGTAACTGTTAAATATTCAGATGTCAGGAAGAGGTCCAGGTCGCCCTAGAGGAGGGGGCAATGACGGACCCGGCGCGCAGACGATAGCTGAGATCGTCGCCGCCACGGTAGCGCAAATGCTACCACAAGTAATCAACGCTATGCAACAAAACCAACAAACTCAAGCGGGCCAATCCCTCCCCCGCCACCCAGAGAAGCGAACTGGGTAAAAGCTGTAGCGGAACTCCGCCCTCCTGCTTTAGGGGCGAGAGTGATCCGGCTAAGCTAGAGGCCTACATCTCCGAGATGGAGGCCTTTGAAACCCTCGAAGCTCCTGCTGGAGTTCGAGTCAGAGTAGCAGCCTACTACCTCAAGATGCAGCCATGGATTGGTGGAAGCTAGTCAAGCATGAGCACGTCACGACCCCACATTCGACTGGGATTCTTTGCATCTCTCTCCGTTCAAATACTATCCGAGCATGTGAAAACTAAGAAAAGGCTAGAGCTGGACGCCTTGAAGATGACAGAGAAGATGACTGTCGATGAGTACTACCGCACCTTCACTTCCATCTCCGTCTCCTCCCTGATCTAGGATACACCGGCCAGGTGTTGGTCGATCGCTTCTATGGCGGTCTGAGCCATCGCCTTCGGTACGGTATGGGCTACACCAGATTTACCTCCCTTCAGGTAAATAACGGTTAACCCTTAGTATCATTTCAATTCCTTAAATTCCTTGAATTCTTTGAATCTTTCTTTATTCCTCCTTAAATGAGAATCCCGGCTAATACCTGAGATTTCAGGAGTGTTATCACGCGGCTTCTCGCGTTGAGATCACTTGCCAGTTAAGGGATGAAGAGACCGCGCTGAAGCGCAAAGCTAACAACAAAAACACCAGCACTGAGGAGCAGAACCAGGGGAAGAGCTGGAAAAAGAAGAAAGGGAATTTCTTTCAGCAATCCCAAAAGAAATCCCAGGGTGAGAGCAGTGCCCATGCTGAGCAGGGCAAACCAGCTGAGCTTCTTCAGCTTGGTTATTCTGCACCGGTGGCAGCAAAGCCACTGAGATCACACCCACCAAAGGGTAAACTTCTATCCTAATTCGTATTCGTACAGTAACATATCTAGTATATCCACGCACAAATGTGCTAACCCTCTAAACCTTAGGTTCTGGCTCCGGTCCCACCAAGAGCTATCCGGACAGCCGCAGCTACATGTGCGAAGGTGCAATCAGGACCATCCGGCAAGGATTGCCAAGGGAGAGAAATCCGGTGCTACAATTGTCAGAAGCCCGGGCACCGAGCCAACTTTTGCCCAGAAATGCCAAGAAAAGGGAACTCCAAAGCTACAGGCAGAGGGAAGGCAAGGAGGTTGCATCTGGCGATGCACCGACCCAGCAGGCACCACAGGGACAGGGATCCCGGGGACCTCCGCGGGGTGCACCTCAGAGGCAGCCTGTCCTTCAGTGATTGACCGTGATGGGTCCGGTTCGAAATCCGGCCCAGGTAATCTAAACCTTTAATCCTTGAAGTAGCATGTCTAAGTAGAGTAACTGTATGAGTGAATGCATGAGTAAATAAATGAAGTGTATATTAAGCATGAAATGAAGTAGTTGAAACTAGTACTCACCGTAGAGAAATTTGTAACCATAGGAAGCTTTAGTATCTGTTACCCGATACCGGTAAACTTGAATCAAGAAGAGATCGACATCACCAACCACGACTACACCAACAAACAGTGTCAGGTCATCCGACCAGGTATGATCTTATTAAAGGGATACCTGACACCCGAAGCGCAAATCTCAATCATTCGACGATGCAACGAGCTAGGAACGGGTCAAGGTGGATTTTACACACCCGAATTCCCCGGTGGAGCGAAGATGAAGCTGAAGATGATGTGCTTGGGAAAGGACTGGAATCCTTATACCAAGACATACCAGGAGACACGAACACAAGACGGAGCGACGCCACCGACAATACCACCAGAGTTTCAGACACTCATCACACAAGCAGTAGAACTTGCACAACAATGTGAACCTGAACCGATCCCCGCACTTGAAGCGGATCCCTGTATCGTCAACTTCTACGAGAGAGAAGGACGACTTGGGTTACACCAAGACAAGGACGAGACAGCGGAATCTCTTGAACAAGGAGTGCCCGTAGTGTCTTGGTCCATTGGTGATGACGCCGTATTCCTGTATAGCGAGCAGAAGCGTGTGGACCTCGCACAGAAACTGGTATTGAGATCAGGAGATGTCCTAATCATGGGTGGAAACTCTAGGATGCTGTATCACGGGATCAACAAGATCAAGTTGAATACGGCACCGCCGGCAATAATCAATGCCACACACATGAAACCAGGACGCCTGAACCTTACCTTTAGAAAGTATTAAATTCCTAGTATCATGTAATCTATTAGTAACGTGTATTAGAGACACGGTATGTATGATGGTTGGTTTATCAATAAAGAGCAGTGTTGATTTAATTCCACTTGTGTCCACCATCAATACTTATCCAATTGTGAATCCAATAGGTTGTGGACTCGGTACCGAAGGTAACCTGAGCATCCTCACCGAAGCACAAGCCGGCAGAAGCGGCACCATCCTAACGGGAACCTTCCCAGTAAATGGCATTGATGCCAATGTGTTATTCGACTCCGGCGCCTCTCACACTTTCGTATCACCATCCTTTGTGAAGAGGTTGAAGCTAGATGCGGATGAGCTACCGAACTTCATGGTTACTCTCCCATCGAAGGAGCGAGTAAAGTGCACCAAGTATTATCAATCAGCCACAATCCAAATCAAAGGCGAATCGTTTCCCATTTCCTTCATCGAATTCAATGGATTGGGATTCGACGTAATCATTGGGATGAATTGGTTGGAGCGGCACAAGGGTAGAATCCTCTGCGCCGAGCATCGTTTGCTGCTCAAGAGTCCTTCTGGGGTTACCGTATCTTACCGCCAGAGACCGAGAGAGCCTTCGACCACACTATATCTGCCATGGCTATGTACCGGGAGCTCAGAAAGGGCCAAGAGGTGTATCTTTGTTATGTACAAGACCTGGAGCGAGATCCAGAGTTCAGTGATGAAGTACCCATTGTATCCGAGTATCCCGATGTATTCCCTAAGGAGCTACCCGGCATGCCACCACCGAGAGCAGTGGAATTCGAAATTGATCTATTGCCAGGTACCGGTCCCATTGCCAGGGCACCGTACCGCATGGCACCAGCAGAGATGACCGAATTGAAAGAACAGTTAAGAGACCTTCTAGACAAAGGGTTTATACGCCCGAGCGTATCACCCTGGGGAGCACCGGTCCTCTTCGTGAAGAAGAAGGACGGTAGTCTCCGACTTGCATTGACTACCGCGAGCTGAATGCGGTCACAGTCAAAAAAATACCCACTACCACGTATCGACGACCTATTCGACCAGTTGAAAGGAGCCTCAGTCTTCTCCAAGATCGACCTCCGTTCAGGGTATCATCAGATTGCAATCAAGAACAAGACATTGAGAAAACGGCATTCCGTACCAGATATGGCCACTACGAATTCACAGTGATGCCATTCGGTTTGTCAAATGCACCAGCTAAATTCATGGACCTCATGAATCGATTATTCAGTGAGCAGTTGGACACTTCGGTTGTCTTCATCGACGACATACTTGTATATTCCAAATCACCAGAGGAACATGAAATCCACTTGAGGAAAGTGCTGAGACACTGCGCGAGAACCAGCTATGCGAAGTTCTCCAAATGCGAGTTTTGGCTTGATCAGGTATCATTCCTTGGACATGTCATCTCGAGCGCAGGTATCTCGGTTGACCCTTCTAAGGTAGAAGCTGTACGATCATGGCCTAGACCCAAGACTGTTACCGACATTAGGAGCTTTCTTGGTCTAGCCGGTTACTACCGGAGATTTGTAAGGGACTTCTCGAAAGTCGCTAAGCCCATGACTACACTGATGAAGAAAGATGCACCGTTTGTATGGACACACGAGTGCGAGCTATCATTTCAGAAACTGAAAGACTCATTGACCTCAGCGCCCGTCCTTACTCTTCCAGAGGGCACAGAGGGATTTGAGGTGTACTGTGATGCATC
This sequence comes from Limonium bicolor, assembly GCA_023374045.1. Classification (NCBI taxonomy): domain Eukaryota; kingdom Viridiplantae; phylum Streptophyta; class Magnoliopsida; order Caryophyllales; family Plumbaginaceae; genus Limonium; species Limonium bicolor. The sequence continues at coordinate 109,866,127 of CM041782.1, read as the reverse complement.
AGGCAAAGGAATGGGATGCGTACTCATGCAGCATGGCAAGGTTGTTGCTTATGCCTCCCGCCAGCTGAAAAAGCATGAGGAGAATTACCCGACTCACGACTTAGAGTTAGGAGCCATTGTCTTCGCCTTGAAGATATGGCGACACTATCTCTATGGGGTAAGCATCACCATCTACTCCGACCATAAGAGCTTACAGTATGTATTCACACAGAAAGAACTGAACTTGAGACAGAGAAGGTGGATGGAATTTCTTTCAGACTATGACATCAACCTGCAGTATAAGGAAGGGAAGGCAAACATGTAGCCGACGCCCTGAGCCGTCGAGCACACTCGCTCCATTCGCTACTCGCTTCTTCTAGCTTGGTTGACGAGGTGCGAGACGCTCAGTTGAGCGACCCTTACCTAACCGAAATCAGACACAAGATCGAGAATGGTACATTTGAGAAGAAAAAGTATGATTTTAAGCTACATGAAGATGGTTTGATTCGGTTGAATGGCAGGCTATGCGTCCCCCGAAGCAATGCTGAGCTAAGGGATCGCATCCTGCGAGAGTCACACTGTTCCACATTGTCAGTCCATCCGGGAGCCTCAAGATGTACAAAGACATGAAGAGGTACTTCTGGTGGTCTGGAATGAAATCAGACGTGACAGAATTTGTATTGAGATGCTTGACATGCCAGAAGGTAAAATTTGAACACCGTAGACCGGGCGGAATGGTACAATCTATGCCAGTTCCGGAGTGGAAATTTCATGATATCTCCATGGATTTTGTTGTAGGACTCCCACCTGCCAGGGGAGGACTCAACATGATCTGGGTTGTAGTAGATCGCCTTACCAAGGTTGCCAGATTCATACCGATGAAGGACACCTGGAAGGTAGTAAAGCTAGCTGAGCTTTTTGATAAGGAGATTATCAGACCACCACGGAGTCCCTAAGACTATAGTATCTGACGCGACACCAGGTTTTCTTTCGAGATACTGGAGAGCTACAAGGGAAGCGTTGGGTACAGAACTGAAGTTGAGTACCGCCTTCATCCTCAGACCGACGGTCAGACAGGCGAGAGGACCATCCAGACACTGGAGGACATGCTTCGGGCATGTGCCTTGGACTTTCAGGGGAGTTGGTTAGATAAGCTTCACCTTATCGAGTTCTCGTATAATAATAGTTATCACGCCTCGATTAAGATGTCGCCTTTCCAAGCTCTATACGGTAGACCTTGCCGTACACCCTTGTGTTGGGATGAGTCAAGTGAAGCGGTCATAATAGGACCGGAGTACCTGAGCAAGTGCAAGCCGAAGTGCAACAAATCCGAGCTAACATGAAGGCAGCCCAAGATAGACAGAAATCCTATGCGGATGTGAGACGACGCGACCTTGAGTTCGCCGTGGGCGACCAAGTGTTCTTGCGAGTTTCACCTAGGAAGGGTGTCTTCCGTTTTGGTCAGAAGGGCAAGCTAAGCCCAAAGTTTGTAGGGCCGTACACTACACCGAAGAGTTGGGTCCGTAGCCTACAGGTTAGCACTACCTGAGGACTTGGGGCGTGTCCATGATGTATTTCAGTGTCACAACTCAAGAAGTATTGCTGATCCTTCTCATGTGTTGGAGCCCGAGCACTTATCCATTGAGCCAAACATGAGATATGTCGAAACCCCAGTGAGAATCCTCGATAGGAAGACCAGAGACACTCGCCATAAGTCTATACGAATGGTGAAGGTCCTATGGTCAAACCATAATGTCGAAGAAGCGACATGGGAGCTGGAAGATGCCATGAAGGCTAAGTACCCACAGCTGTTCTTAGACTAGAGAGTCTAGTATTTAGAAATATGGGTACGGGTCGTACCCCTTTTAAGGGGGGTAGAGCCCTTTTGCTTTTGCATTGCTTCGGGGTAAGCATTGCTTAGTGGGTAGGTATTGTAATAGATTTTGTATGGCACATGTAGTGTAAGTGAATTGGTATGCGTATGTATGTGTAATGTGTAGTGTATGAATGTATTGGTACGTTGTATGATGGATGATGTATGCGCAATGTGTATTGTGAATTGTAATGGTGTATGATGTATTGTGGAATGGTATGTATGGGAATGTTGAATTGTGTATGATGTGGAATTGTGTATGTTTGCAGTGTGAAAGAAGTAAACACCTCATAGGTGTAGTAAGATACATTATGGCAATTGGTTTGCATAATGAGTAGATTTGCAATAAACAATTAACCTTGAGCAACTTTGAGGGCAAAGTTTCTTAAGGGGGGTAGATTGAAATACCCCGTAATTAGAAACAGTGATTAATTAGGCTAATAAATAATTTTAGAAGCTTAATTAAGTCTAATAAAATTAGGGAACCAATCCCGAAGAAACGGACCCTTAAAATGGATTAAAAACACCAACGAACCTTAAAGCGCGTTTTTCGAGGTAACCGGGAAAACGTGACTTTAAGCGGGTCAAATAGACTCGTAACAATTTTGTCAACTAAATAATCATTAATAAATATTAGTGAAGCTTTAGGACCAATAAAATCAATAAAACGAGAGATTAGTAAAACTGTCAAAATGGGAAGTTGTGGGGTAGAAGTATAAATAACTGAAACTTATGTGTCCACTTTTAAATAAAAAGTGAAATTGTGTGTGTGTGTGGTGTGCCAGCCGGCCCCCCTATTCCCCTCTCTCACACACTCATTAACCCTACTCTTATTTACAAACAAACAAAATAATAAAACAACACTCACTACTTTATTCCACTCTCACATTCTCTCTCTCCTATCCCCATTCTCTATTCTCTCTCACGTGAACCAGCACCCCTCACACTCTCCTTCTTCCTTCTTCTTCTTCATCGACACCAATGGAGAAATAAGAAACACCCACACAAAACTCTCTTCCTCTTGAAACTCCATCAAAACTCCTCCAAAAATTATAAAACTACACCATTGGAATCCTCTCACCAAGAGCTACATTCCTATCCCTTCAAAATTCGAAAACACACATTTTCATTTTTATGGGTATACCCATTTGGAGCTTCAAGACCACCATTAGAGCCACCTTGCTCTCCTTGTTTCTTTTGAGGTAAAATCTCTTTAAAACTCCTTTGTTTTTCTAGCCTTAGAGGCAAATGAAATTTGAGCTAAAACTCTTGTTGCTCCTTATGTGTCTAGCCGATTTTGGCTTTGTTGGAGGAGAGGAAAGATTGTTCTTGAGCTAAACCAAACAGCTCCTACACTCTTGGAAGGTAATATAAATCCTAAACCCTAAAACTTGTATTAAGACTTAGAGACGGTTTAGGGTTAGTTTAGTACATTAAAAACAATTTATTGAAGTGTTATGTATGGGTTGTAGTGTTAGAAGGTTTGAGTAGCAAAATCGGTAGAGAGAAGGAGGAGGAGAAGCAAGAAGAACAAAGAAAATCTAGAAGGAGAACAAGGTAAGAATGCTCATTGTGTAGCCTTGTATTAATTGTATATGTAACAGATTTTAGAAATGAAATGTGTATTGTAAAATGGTATCTTGTAGTAGAGTAATGTATAAGAGAATATAAGTATTTTGAAGCTTTAAAAGATGTGTAAAACTTATTGAAAACAGATTGGGATTGAGTTGTTGAGTGCAGGAAATTTTTGTAGTGTTTTAGTATTGAGTTTGGTATATGAGAGCTTGTATAGTTTTGGTTGTTGGAACAGGTGAAATGAATGTTGAAATGTGAACTAGAACATGTGGTGAGTGTATAAAATTATAGGGGAGACTATGGCAAAATTTGCCTAGGATTAGAACACTTAGAGAATTAAAACTAGGTGACTAACATGAGTGTGTAACAGATTTTGTTTGAGAAAGATAGAGGGTAAGTGAGAGAGATAGGTAATGTATTCTAATGCATTGAGGGTGCTAGAAATGACATTAGAAGAGGGAGCTAGTGTTGGGAGAGAGTTAGAATAAAATCTGTAGCAAACACAACTAGGAAACAACTAGTGAGAGTGTTGAGTTGAAACTTGGAAAATTATGTGAGTGAATGAGTATAGAATTGTGTAAGGAGTTAATGAATGAACTAAGGTGTATTAGGAGGTTTAATTAGTGTCAAAACATGTGGGATTAAGTGTAGGAACAATGGGGAAGTAATGGGTAAAGAGAGGACTGAAAACAGAAATTAAAATGCAAATAACTGGGCCGGACCGAACTTGCGACCGGACTTGCAAGTTCGGTCGAGCCCAGATTTACAAAGACGGGTGAGCTACTGGAATTGACCGGACTTGCGACCGGACTTGCAAGTTCGGTCGGACCAGAAAATTCTCCCGTCTGTAACCTACTGGAATCGACCGAACTTGCGACCGGACTTGCAAGTTCGGTCGGCCAGAAAAATTTCCATCGTGTAACCTACTGGAATCGGACCGGACATGCAAGTTCGTCGGTCCAGAAAAATTTCTCCAGGAAAGCTACTGGAATGGACCGAACTTGCGACCAGGACTTGCAAGTTTGGTCGGCCAGAAGAATTTCCGTAACCTGAGCTACTGGAATGGACCGGACTTGCAAGGTCGGTCGCAAGTCGGTCCTGACAAAAAAAAATATTTTAATTTAAAGAATAATTGTATATATATATATATGTATACCCATATATATATGTATATGTACATGTATGTAAGCATGCCAACATTAAGTAAGAAAGTGGAACTTAAAGTAAAAGATAAGTAAGTAAGTAAGTGCAAGTGTAAGAAGTATAAGGACATAGTAAGTATAAGTTAGGCTAACGATAGTTAGATTAATCATTCAATTGTATGTATATAATAGGATTTGATTTGTGACACCGGGAAGACGTTTGGAAATACGGACAACGGTGAACGGTATGGATTCCTCATGCCCCGTATGCTATCTTGGTTACTCTGATTTGTGTGTTGTGTGCTAATTGATCACCAAATAAGATAAATGCACGAATCGGAATTAATATGCATACTTGTGAATATGTAGTGTTGTATGTTGTGAATATTTTCTTAAATTTTAGTTTGTATAATTCATGAAATGTTTGGATGAATATGAATGTGTGTATGTATGATGTATTGTATTGTGACCGATTGTGATGTTTGGACTTCTAACTTATTCCTAACAAGCTAACCATCCTAACTTAAAATGGCAATTAAATTGGAATGAGTAGAAGTCCGATATAGTTTTCGGCCACGCGTGAGGATGCGGAGTCACGAGAGGTTGGCTCCAATTCCTGACTCTTAACTGGTCCGCGGCCCAAATCCCTTAAATGGGTAGCATCCCGGATTGGTGAGTCAAGTAAAGCCTGGTGGTGGGACGGTGTAGTCCCTGCCCAGAGGCCATACCGGCTTAACATGAGTATGAGTAAGTAAGTATGAGTAAGTAAGAGCAAGTAAATGAGTATGGAAAGGTAAGCAAGTAAAGTATGAAAGAGAATGTGTAAGTATTGTGTAATGAGTAAAAGAGTAATAAGCACTCCGATTAACCCGGATGCATAATTTGGCTAACCTTGCGAAGGTAAGTATTGTGAGTATTGTATTGTTGCCTTGGAATGAATAATGTATTGTGAATGAATGTATGTTGTATGCAAGCATGTATGTATGAAATAAATGAACAGCATGTTTAGTGGACGTCAAATAGTCGGCGTGCCCTAGCTAGCACGCGGTATATGCGGAGTTTATACGCAGCGTTTGCTGAGCCCCTTGGGGCACCATTTTTACTACACGCAGGTACCCGTGAAGGATGAAGACTAGGAGAGTTGAAGTTTAATTTCCTTGTCTTTCTTTTTGGATTGTAAACAGCGAATTTATGATTGGTGTACTGAGTAGTACATGGCTATAGCTTTTGATTAGCCGGTGTACCATGGGGTACACCTTTTTGGATCTTGATAGATTGGAATTGGTATAGATGAGTAGCCTTAGAAACTCATTCTTTTGGAACTTAGAAATGATGTAATCTAATATACTTAATACTCGGTGATCCAGGATGTAAGTATTTGGCATGTGTTCTTTTGGTAAGTAATTTAGTAGCTCGGTACATTATGTTCATCAGACCGTGACTGTAAGTAAGGTAGGCCTAGATAGCCGTATGGGCGGTTAGCGGCGTTGTACCACCCGCCGTAGGAAGTATGTAATATTTTCGCTGCGAACTCGTAAGATTAACAGGACGATTAGACGGTAAGCATAGGATTAGCGGTTGGGGTGTTACAGATCCAAGGTACTTCAATGCTCCTTATGTTTAGGTGACTCTGAGAACTTTTACCATGGCCAAATTCTCTCAAGAATGGGCTTTTGAGGAGAAAACAAAAGGAAAAATAGATTCATGCATTTGTTTCACTTTTGCATAAGGGATGAGAAAATGTAGGCATCACACCTTTGTATTTAAGAACACTCAACTCTCTTTGTTGGTTACCAATGGTGTCTTGCAAGTCCCTTATATTTTTGTATTTTTCTTTCTTTTTTTTTAACACAGAGAAGCACCCCTTAGCAATCCCTAAGAGAGAAGACAGAAAGAAACTCTGAGCAATAAAATCCAGCCATTTGCAGATTATTTGGTCACACCGCATATAAAATGCTCCTCAAAAGTAATCAAAATTTTAAAATTTTGTACCATTTATCCCACAATTCATAACAGTATTTATTCTTAAAGAGAACAACCCACATATAAGGGGTCACGATATTGAATTGGACAAACGCAAGATAAGCAGAGAGATTAAGCATTTAAGCACAAAATGTCACCGAAAAGGGCACACTCCCCCACACTTAAATTGAACAATGTCCTTATTGTTCACCAGAAAAACAAGGGAAAGTTTCAGAAGACCTTTTTGGTAAGTAGATAAAACAGAGATAACACAAAGGTCACAAATAAACATTTAAGCACATAAACGCTCCTCTGCAGTTTTTATTTAAATAAAAGCATAATTAAAGAAACCGGTACTCCCCTGATATTATTTTTGCTAGTTGTTAAAGGAGTTCCCCCACACTTGAGCTTCAGCCTCAAGTAGCGTAGCTTGGTTGCAGTGTGGATATGAAGGTGCACCTGCATAAGGCACTAGAAGCAACCATACTACAAACGGGGTTAAAAGTTAGCAAAAATAAAATTTAAAGAGAACCTGAAAATTAAAAGAGCATAAAAGCAAATAAAATAAAAGTTCATCCGGGTTGCCTCCCGGGAAGCTGCCCTTCTTTAACGTCTTTGGCTAGACGCCTGCTTCGTTATCCTGGATCAAAACAAAACGTTACTTCGGCATATAAAATAGGAAAATTAATACTCCACAAAATCTGGTGTTTGAGGAGGTACTGCCGGGAACGTAGTTCTAACAGAAGACCCGGTGGTGATGATTTTTCTTCCTCAAATTGGAGGATGTAAACATCATCTTTTTGTAGGTGAGGCTCGTAGAAAGAACGCTGATCGATATCATCTTCAGAGAAAGTTAATTCTTCGAAGGTGATAGTGGCGTTTTGTTTGGATATCTTGGCGGGAGGTGATGGCAATTCCTTCTCTTCATCCGAGGATGTAAGTATCCTCATCTTCTGGATAGAGCATAGAGAAGGATGGAAACTGGCGGTAGGTGACCGTAGAGGGAAGAGAGTAACTTACATCCGCAGTGGGGTGTTCTACCTCATGAATTATTTCGCTCTTTGGTTGCAGTTCTCGTTGAGCGATTCTCTCCAGGTAATCTGGTTGGTCTTCTAACCAGAGTTGTTCTTGTAATATGAGACAATCCTCATAATCATGAGCTCCCCCACATACGGAGCAGTATAAATATTGAGAATAGCAAAACTCTTGTTCGAACACCTCCATCTGCCGCGTACTGATTTTTTTTTTTTGGTTTCTGTATATAAAACGTAACTACTAAAACAGATTAGAAAATATAATGATTAGAAACAAACACAATAATAATATAAGTGGTTCGGTGGAGAAATGAAGAAGCTGGAGCAAATGAGGATGGGGCTGTAGTCGCGCGAGCTCGTTCTTCTCTTCGGGTCGAGCTGGAGCAGTTTGTGAGTTTGGGGAAGAACAGAAATTGAAAACGCGGAGCTTAGCTGAATTGGTGACGTCCGCTTGGACGTCCGCGTGGGACAAGGCGGACAGGTGGGCGGACAAGTGTGCCCGCGCGCCTTAGTGGCGTCCGCTTGGACGTCCGCGTGCAACAAGGCGGACACGCCTCTATCTGTCTGCGTGTCTGTCCGCGTCAAAATAGGCGGACACAGCTCGCGATTTTTTTTTTACGTACTTACTGAAACAAGATTAGAAAACAAACATAATAATAATATAACAAGATATAAAAGATAATTAATATAAACAACAACAAAATAATATAGATAAAATATTCTAATATAACAAGTGAATAATCCGGGGCTTAGGGACTAGAATAAATCTAGTCCCCGGCAACGGCGCCATTTTGCAGACGTGTATATCTGAGTGGTTAAACTGGTGTAAAAATAAAAGAAAAGAAAAGAAATTAAAACTCAAAATAAACGTCGGGCTGCAAACAAATCCCGGTCGTGGTAGTATAGTGAAATGTAAGCGATCGGATATCGAACCGTGGGACTAATGTGCATATTATAGTACCTAAGCATGTCACAAAGAGGGGGGATTAATTGACTTGTTCTTATAAATAAAAAGGAAAGATAAAATAAACTAAGTTAACAGATAAACTAAACGGGACTCTGGTTCAGGTTAATATAATATTTGCTCTTTTATGCAAGATCTACTGGTTTAATTATAATTGTTTGGCAAAATTTCTCTTATTATCTTAAGGTCTAAGTCATAGACTCAAAAGAACTCGTTTACCTGAAAATGCAAGGTTCTAATCCAGGTTCAAGTAAAATACGTGTAAACGGACGGTTTAGATATGAGAAATTATTTATGCATCTGAGTACTAACTTATTAAATCATAATAAGCTTCCTCCAGATTTACGGCTTAATTAACCTATCTATTTATCACCTGGTCTGATCAAAATAGACTTAGCAAGCAATTTAATAAACTCATGACATTTATTAAAAAGGCGAGAGATAAACTTTAGGTCGTAACAAACTGTATTTAAATTAAAACCAGTAAAAATATTGCATAATTAATACAAACACATAATAACCATTCCCATAGTATAAATATTCTAGCCTAACATATTAAATAGATAAACAGAAACAAGAGTAGTAGAAATCATCTGTAGTCACTCCTGTATTCGTTCTGCTATTTTGTATACGTAGGACTAGAGGTGGATACAGTGGAATGTAAAAATAAATAAAATGGAGAAGACGGGAGAAGAGAAATGGGATGGACGTGTGATGTGTGGTCTGTAGTGGATCAATGATGTTGGGGGGTGGATGTCTTTATGAAAGCAGAAGGTACGTGTGTTTATATAGAGGAGAGGAAGATTGAAGATAGAGCTGGAGAGGAGACAGAACTGAGTTTGATTGGAGACAAACGCGTGAGCAAGTTGAGCAATGGATTGGGGCGGCAGAAAGAGCTGGATCACGCGTGAAAGGATTTTGCATATTGATTGCTCATTGATTGCTCATTAATTGCAGGGGACAGAGCTCACGCGTGAGGGAATTAAGGTAGGCGGTGCGGAGTAGATGGATATGGCAGAATCAAGTTGCAGAGAGTCGGCGAAGAAGAAAACTGTCGCGTTAATTCTCGACATTTACACGCGTCCGCCTTGTTTAATGAGGTCGCGGGGGCGGACTCTCCTTCCTTGTCCGCCTGGTTGTCCGCGTCTGGTCATGCGGTTGTCTCTATGTCCTGTCCGCCGTGGTGTCCGCCTAAGGCCATGCAGTTGCTGTGTGGTCTTGTCCGCCTAAGCGTCCGCCCAACGGCATGCGGACATCACTGTCTTGTCCGCCTAAGCGTCCGCCCAACGCCATGCGGTTGCATGTGTGACTTATTTTCTCCTACGAACTTTGACCGGCTCTAGATTCTTCGTTTGGACTCCGTTTTCTGAGCCGTTTGCGTCTATGCGTTCGTCTCTTCGTCTACTTTACTCCTAGCTTGTTTTTTCCTCATGTTTAAACCAATAAATTTGTGAGATAACAATAAAACATAAACTAGAGGAAAACTAACCGAAGTGGACAAATGAGCAAGAAAAAGTGCTAATATAATATATGAAATACACCTATAAATCATGCTCATTTGGACACTTATCATGCCGACGTAAGTAAAGAGCAATGATTTCGCGATTGGTGACTTCTCCAGGGTGCACGGTAGTTGTTAACACAAAGGTTAAGGTTTGATCATGGTGGACTGGTTGCTAGTGATTGCTGGCGGTGCAGCGCAGCATAGAAATGATCAATGATGACGGTGATATCGTAAGGAGCATGTGATGTTTATGGTGATGCCACATCCGGTGCCACCACTTGCTCTCATTTTGAAGTAAAAACAAAGTTAGAACCGTGAAGCTCTTTGATGTGATGACGGTGGCAGTAGTGATTTCAATAGGTTACCAAAAAATAGAGGAATGACTGTGGTTGATATTTGTTATACCCAAAATTTCAACCCCCTGGAGAGTAGTCTCTAAGGCATACGTGTTACAAAGGGCAAAATGGTCAAAATGCACCAATGCAGGATTTTCCAAGGACATTCTCGGGATTTTCTATTTTCATAGACGACTTGCTCATTATCTCCAAACACTTCCAAATATCATAGTCATTATGAAAGGTATTTCGTGATTTTCTGATAATATTTATTCTGGAAATTAAGCTTTTAATAAGCTAGTTTCTTTAATAATTAACACATGAAATAGCCTAAATAATAGAAATAAAAGGGTTTTCAAAATTAAATAAAATTGTCACATGGTTAGCATGACTACATACAGGTCATAAACCTGAAATTATTTTATTTGGAACCTTATCCCAAAATTTTAAAAGAGAAATTCAATCATTTTTGCAATTTTCTCTCTCCTCTAGAAAAACCGAAATCAAAACAAAATGTCATGATTTTAACACAAGATAGAGGATGATTATTAGAGACTAATGCCGTTGGAATTTCGTTATTTCGACTTTAATCATAAGTTATGAATTATTGGAGATTCCAATTGTAAGATTTTTATCTAATCGGTTATTAATCGAAATAACCTGATTCCAACTCTCAAAATTCCTACACATTCGTATTTTATCTTTGGTTAAAATCGGAATTTTTATCAACTTGTAGCACGTTTTAAAAAAATCAGATGCTCTTAGAGCACAAAATCAGGGTTTTAGATAAAAATCTTGTTCTATCAACTTGGTCATGCTCTTTCTATAAAGGCCTTCCAAAAAACGACCTAGGGCAGGGGAGAACACTTCCAAAGTCTTAAAACACAGCCACAAACCTTCTCCCCACGTTTTTACACTTCCAAGCCTCAAATCAATACCGAAACACTGCAGAAATCACCCCGAACCACCAAAAACTCATCTTTTCTTCTCGCATTGAACATCCAAGCACCAAACACAAATACACAGAACCAAAACGTGGTTAACAGCCCAGGGAAGAAAGGGTCAGAAGCTACTTTCGAACTCAAGCCAGAACCGAATCCGACGAAGCCTCGAAGGCCCTTGATGTGAAGAATCCAATCGAATTCGAAGGTAAAACAGGTAGAAATCTGAATCTCCTAACTCCCACGAAGTGTTTAATCTGGTGTTAAAATTTGACTTCGAACTGACTCTTTAAGGTTTCTGAATTGTCGTTTGTTTCTGTTTCTGTTCATTAACTTTTTCATTAAGTTTCGTCCTTAATTTGTAGTGAAATTGAAAACTTTCAATCACTAACGTCTTGTACATCTTTCAGGCTACACACCCATAAAATTTGAGCTCAAAACACCGTCGGGAGCCTCCCAAACGCCGCCGTCCGAGGGCGGTCCGCACCCACGGACGCTATGTCCAGGGTCCCGGACGCCCTGTCCGTAAGCCCGGGCGCCCCCGGACGGTGGCGGTATTTCAAAAATTTTCAAAATTTAGGTTTTCTGAAATAATGTCCGGGCCCACGGACATCCTGTCTGTGGCCCCGGACTTTTCAAAATTGTGTTTTCTGTTTATTCGACTTTTATGTTCAAATAGGTTAACTAGGGTCCGTGGGTTCGGACATTAGGTCCGTAGCCACGGACGACACAAAAATTTGACCTAATTCTGCCTCCGAAACCCTAGTTTAGGAATCTTTAATTTTACTTTAATTTTCTGTCAAAAAATGCTAAAAAACACAAAAAAACAGAAGCTCGCGCACTTAGGTGCCGTAATTAACTAAGTAGAGGAAAAACGACTTCTAGGGTAATGAAAGTAATTTGAACCCTAAATAAGTCGAATACCAAGCCCCTGAACCCGAACTCCACCTTTCCTAATTTACTCTAGGTTAAATTAGGTGGTGACTCATAATAGGTTCCAGTGAGCTAGCTTAGGTTTTAATAATTATTGTTATATGACATAGTTATTAATCTTAGGTTATAAGTGGACCTAAAACCCGGTTAGATCCTAATCAGCTTTAATCAACTTAGGGTAGGGTTTAAAATCGAGGCTCACAATATTTTAACAGAGGAAGAGCAGATTTATGCATGGGAAGGTGATAGGTTTATGTGCCGGAGTCATTGAAAATTGTGGTGGCGGATGCTATACAGGGCAACGGGTAGGTCAAGATTATGAGGCGGCTGTGTTTGTGACTTTGGGAATGTTCTCCTCTGCCCTAGGTCATTTTTGGGAAGGTCTTTTATAGAAAGAGCATGACCAAATTGATAGAACACGATCTTTATCTAAAACCCTGATTTTGTGCTCTAAGGGAATATGATTTTTAGAATATGCTTCAGGCCGAAAAAATTATGAAATTTTAACTGAAGGTAAAGGATGATTTTTAGGAATTGCGAGAGTTGGAATCGGGTTATTTTGATAAATAACTGGTCAGATAAAAATCTCACAATCTGGAATCTCCCATAATTCATAACTTATTATTAAAACGTCGAAATAACAAAATTCCAACGGCATTAGTCTCTAAATATCATCCTCTATCTTGTATAAAATTTATGACATTTTGATTTTATTTCTGTATTTTCCAAAGGAGAGAGAAAATTGCAAAAAGGATTGAATTTCTCTTTTAAATTTTGGGTTAAGGTTCCAATAAAATAATTTCAAGTTAACAACTGTATGTAGTCATGCTAACCAGGTGACAATTTTATTTTAATTTTGGAAACCTTTTTATTTCTATTTTGAGACTATTTCTTGTGTTAATTATTAAAGAAATTAGCTTATAATATGAATTAAAAGCTAAATTTCCACAAAATATATATTATCAAAAAATCATGAAATACCTTTCATAATGACTATAATTTTGAAAGTGTTTAGAGATAGTGAACAAGTCATATGAAAATAGAAAATCTCGATAATGTCCTTGGAAAATCCCGCATTGGTGCATTTTGACCATTTTGCCCTTTGTAACACGTATGCCTTAGAGACTATTCTGAGGGGGTTAAAATTTTGGGTATAACAAATACTGTGGTCTTTTCAATAAAAGGGGAAGCATTATTTTTGAGCCAAAAAGCAACATCCCAGCCCACGTGCCGCAGGCTATCATGCCTTGAAAGCAACATCCGGCCAACGTGCCGTAGGCTCATGCCTTGAAAGCAACATCCGGCCAACGTTCCGCAGACTATCATGCCTTGAAAGCAACATCCGGCCAACGTGCCACAAGCTATCATGCCTTGAAAGCAGCATCCGGCCAACGTGCCGCTGGCTATCATGCCTTGAAAGCGGCATCCGGCCAACGTGTCACAGGCTATCATGCCTTGAAAGCAACATCCGGCCAACGTGCCACAGGCTATCATGCCTTGAAAGCAACATCCGGCCAACGTGCTGCAGGCTATCATGCCTTGAAAGCAACATCCGGCCAACGTGCCGCAAGCTATCATGCCTTGAAAGCAACATCCGGCCAAGCCGCAGGCTATCATGCCTTGAAAGCAACATCCGGCCAACGTGCCGCAGGCTATTACGCCTTGAAATGCAACATCTGGCCAGTGTGCCCACAGGCTGTTATGCCTTAAAAAATAAAACCGGCTAATACGCCTACAGGCTTTTATGCCCTAAAAAGATAAAATTAAGTAAGCTATATTCAAATTAAAAAAAAAGACACAACGAAGACCGGATTGTCACAACCGGTCATTATCTTAAAAGAGTAAAACCATTGGAAGTCCGGTCGCTCTAGATAAGGCCAATGAGAAAACATAACAATTAGATATTCATTAAAAAGCCTGATTCAATTACAAGAAGATAATGATTACAAAACAAAACTCATAAAGCACTTATCAAAATATTAACCAAGCTCATATACAGGTTTTGTGCCAGAATCGGCATCCTTATTGGTCTCTTCACGACCAGACTCCCTCGCAACTAACCCCTCAGCAGGATTAGAGACATTCTCTAAAGACTTGGATCTCTCTACGACAATGAGAACATCCGGCCACCTGATGTGCACCGCTCCCTGGTAGAAGGAAAGAAGCTTGACCGGGACCAAAACACGTTTCACCAGGAAGGCGGCCAAACTCTCAAATTCCTCGAAGAATTTAGTCTTCTTGGCAACCTTCTCGAACTACAATTCGCTGTAAAAGCCATCATCTAAAAGCTCTCCTTTCTTCAAATAATGTCTTGAGATGGCCTAGCGGTAAACGTTGGTTATCTTCCGGCATTGGGAGGCGAAGGTCTCCTTAAGGTAAGTAATAACGGTGCCTTGTTTTTGTAATTCCTCCTGACTCTGTCGAGAGTATGCCATATGCTTGGCAACTTGGCCATCCAGGTGTAAGACCTGAGCCCGGTACCGGTCACGATGTGAGCTAACAACATAGAGCTCCTCATTGAGTTTATCAATCCGGTCACTCAACTTCTCAACATGTTTCAAAAGGTTCTCAGAGCCCGATCCTGAGAAAAAGACCGCTGACATTAAAAAAATTAAGGGAGAAAGACAAAAATTATCGGGAAAAATAACAACTAAACCAGTAAGACTTACCCTTGGTTGAAAGTTTTGCATTTTCAGATTGAAGAAAAGATACAGAGTTCTCCAAGACTTTCACCTTTTCATGTAACTTGGTTTTCTCATCTGCAAGGAAAGTCTTCTCTGGGAGAGGGTCCTCTTCTCTTCCTCTAACACCACATGATCTTGAAGCAAAGCCTGCTTCTTTTGCTCAAAAGAGGCTCTCGCCTGCTCTTCCAGAGCGGTTTTCTCCTCTAATAAACTGTTAGTTCTTGAATAAGCTTGGCTTTGTCCTCCACCAAGGCCTCATTTTCTCAAACAAGGACCTTCCTCTCAAACTCAAGAACTCCAACCTCCTTCTCAAAAGTAGTTTTCGCTTCAAGGAGAAAGGAATTGTCGGTAAGAAGAGAGGTCACCTCTTTCTCATGAGCAGCTCGTACATGCCTCAACAAAACTTCCAAGTCAGAAAAATCTTGCATCCGGCCATCTTTCTCATCAACAGGGCAGCTGCGTACCTATTTCAGAGTAGCGTCTGCTTGAAGATTCCGGCTCTTAAGAGAAAAATTCTCTTCTCACAAACTTTTCAGCTCCAACTCGTACTCATCGTGTTGGCGGATGCACTCTTGCCGGGGACCCCAACTCCTTGTTTAGTGTGTCCGTATTTTCCTTCACCTTAAGATCGATCTCGTAGTGTATTTGATCAATGTAAGCGTCATGGGTGGATCGGGTCTGCTTCAACTCCTTCTGGGCATTATTAGCTCGGCTCTCCTCGTATCGCAACTTGGACTGAAGGTCACTTGTGTGAACTTCAGCTCTTTGAGCCATTGACATCACCTAAAAAACACGTAATATCAGATACCAGGAGCACAACCCAAATTCTAAGCAAAAGAAGGAAAAAAGAAACCCGTGCTAACCAAAAAATGCCTTGCCACATAAAATTGAACACCTCCTTTAGAGGCGAGTAACGCATGATAGTGTCAGCTCCCCCATCTCATACTCTTAGGTTATCTTTCAGTGCAGTGGTAATAGATGGTGGAGCGAAGATCCCATCCGGATGATCGGACCTTCTTATTGTTTCCTTCCAAGCTTTAGAATACTTGGCAGATTCTATGGATATTTTGGGCAAAGGTTGCCCAAGGTGGTAGAACCATCCCTCTTTTGGCGAGGGGCCGGTAAAAGTCCCTTGGATGGGAGGAGGGAGAGAGGAGGAAAAAGCGATAATATACTCTCTTTGTTTACTCTGAAATTCAGGATACTCAGGAACTGCTCGGTATTCCCTCACCTTTTCATGCACCGCGTCTCTAGCCCCAGAAACGTCACACGAAATTGAGACTCCAAGACCTACAAAGTCTTGTTTTTCTTCTAATATCTCTGGTAACTTAGCTTTCGGTTTAGACACAGTTTTCTTTTGTAACTTCTGCGCGCCAGAGGTTTGCGCTGCAGCAGCAGGGGAAGAAAGACCGGACGCAACCTCGTTATCAGATACGGTTATCGGAGCACCTTCAGAGCCTGATACAAGAGAAGCACATTAAAAGAAATGTAATTAAAGAAAGGAGGATTGTCGGCAAACGTAAAACCTTCTTTAGCCGGAAGATCAGTACATAAGCCTGTTTCCTCCAAAATGCTGCCTCGGGCCGGATCAGAAGAGAAGTAGCTTGGCAAATCGGGAATAAATCATAAATTGGGGTCGGGTGACCGGACTCCCGTCCTGAATGAGAGCTAATGTCCAGACCCGAACCAGGGATGAGGGGAAGAAAAACATGGCGCCCAGACCCTGGACTCACGTGCCAAGTACCTGGCAAATCGGCGCTTAACCGGTCAGGAGACTTGGTACTCTTATTCTTTTTCTGATGCCTAGCTTGGTCGTCGTCACCACCATCTCTTTGTCGCTTTTAAGAAGAAGATGTATCCCCTAAGAGCTTCTCAGCCTCACTAGTAGCGACATCAACAGAAGCATAATAATCGGCCCTCTCATCACCAACCTTAAAGTTTTCAAAATTCCAGCTATTGAAGGGACCTATTTATCTCCCTTCCGAAAGAAGTCTGCCAGAATCATCACAAAGTGTAAGGAGAGGCTATGGCCAAAGTAAAATTGTATGATCAAAACTTACTACTTACTTTAATATTCTTTTAGCAAGTCCAGGCGTGCATTAGTGAAGAATTCTTCAACTGTCAACTGTTTGTGGCTCTGCGCCTTCAGGACATTTGAAATGGGCATGTCAGCGGGAGGAGTTGAAGGGCAACCGAGTTGGCCCTTCTGATTTAAGAGCAATAAGGGACTCCTAAAAATCGTCCGGAGAGTGGAGTAATAACAAACCACCAAGAATTCCACCCAGAAGACGCCTTTTGTAGTCAAAAAGCGAAAACCCGATGCTAACTATGAATTTGTAGGGTAAAATTATATATAAAAAGAATGAAATAATAAAAAGAATAATAACCTACAACTCTATACGGGTAGCAAAAATCCCGGTCAAAGTAGCAAGGAAGCATATTAAGACCAAGAATATCGAACCCTAGGGACTTGTATAGAAAATCAGTCCTAGCCTTGGTAATTGCCTAAACTAAATAAGGGGGAAATGAGTATAATTAAATTTAATAAACTAACTAAAAATCTAATCTAAATGGTTTACATTGATCCGTCCAAGAGTCGAAATGATAAACGTCATAAAATCAAGTATGATCACTAAGGAAAAGAATGAGTTTCTATAACACCCCAACCGCTAATCCTTTCATTATCCTCTAATCGTCTCCGAAATTACTCTACACGCAGCGGATACTTACATACTTCCGGCGGGTGATACAAGGCCGTTAGCTAACCAATGACTAACTAGGCTCATACTACTTACTGTAACGGTCTGAGGACGGGAATATTTCGAGCAATATAAATACTGCCATTACATTCCCAACACTTACTTACATTCCTGATTACCGAGTATACAAAAGTATTTCAAATACATCCCACTTTTACAAGCCTATAAAAGCTATGAGTTTATACAACTACTCATTCTTTCAAATTCACAACCCCAAAATCCAAAAGGGTGTACCACATGGTACACCGGCTACTCAAAAAAGGCATAAGCCGTGTACAACTCGGTACACATTCCCAATCTACTAACTACTCCAAAAAGAATTTATCACAGTCCTAACTCAACCTTCAATTCTCATGGGTACCTGTAGAATAAAAACAGTGCCCCAAGGGGCTCAGCAAAAGCTGCATATGAAATTCGCATACCCCGCGTGCTAACGGGGGTACGCCGACTACTTGGTCGTATACATAGAGTTCATTTTATTATACATGCATACATGCTTTAATGAACATTAATACACTCACAACATAGAGCATACATACATACCATTAAATACATGCAAGGAATACAATACAAGTCAACCGTTCATACTTACCGAAACACGGAGATACACTTCTCCAATACGTACACAATACTTGTTAGCTTCTTTACTCACCCGGGTTAATCAGGTGTACTTTACTCTTTTACTCGAGATCCTTGACTTACACTAGTCATGATCTTTACTTGGCCAATTACTCTTCTTACTTACTTACTCAAGTCAAGTCGGTATGACCTCCGGGAAGGGACTACGATATCCCACCACCGGGCTTTAGGGTGGCTCACTAATCCAGGTTGCTACCCATTTAAGGGGTTTGGACCATGGAAAAGATTAAGGCCAGGAATCAGATCCAACCTCTTGTGTCTCCTCATCCTCACGCGTGGCCGAAACTATATCGGACTTCTACTTATTCCAATTACCAATTTCTCCTTGTTGGAAATGTTAGCTAGTTAGGAATTAGTTAGAAGTCCTTCCTTCCATACTACTTTATTAGTACACTACACATCAAGACCACACATACACTTCATTCACATTCATACATTTCATGAATTATACAAACTATAGGTTCAAAGACATTACATGAGCAATATAATATAAGCACAAGAAATGCAATAAACCCGATTCATGCAATTTATCTTACTTAGGTGATCACATAAACACACACACAAATCAGGTAGCCAAGGTAGCATACGGGGCATGAGAAAATCATACCGTTCACCGTCGTACTCGAACTCTGACTTTCCTTCAGTGTTCAACTATTCGATTCCTATAACATACATGGAGTTGTATGGTCAATGATCTATTATTGACCTAACTCATTCTTCCATTACTATTTCCTATGTACACTTATAGTTCTTACAATTCATACTTGATTATGGAAATCATTCTTTTCTCATTATTTCTTAAACTTGTTTTCTTACTCATGTGTATTTTCTTACCATCTTTACTCTATCAATGGTGTACTACTAAAGCCCCATATATATATATGATTACTATATTATTATTATTTTTGTTTGAATCGACCGACCTTACCCAGGGTCGGCCCCAAGGTCGGTCGAAGTCAGTAGGTTACGATTCTGGAAAATTCAACTTTGACCGACCTTACCCAAGGTCGGTCCTAGGGTCGGTCAAAGTCAGTAGACATCCATTCTGAAGATTTAGACCCGACCGACCTTGCAGGGTAGGTCCCAAGGCCGGTCGAAGTCAGTAGACTCCGTTCTTACAAATTCTGGCTCGACCGACCTTCCTAGGGTCAGTCCTAAGGTCGGTCGGCTCTAGTATACTCATTTTAAATTCTGTTTTCAGCTCCTTTCTTTACCCATTGCTTCCCTAATCCTCCCACATGTAATCTGTCATGTTTTAACACTAATTAGACCCTCTAAATCACCTTAGTTCATTCATTAAACTCATTTCCCCTTTCCATGTTAGTTTGCACAATTTTCTCACTTTCACTTTGCTAAACACTTATGCTACAGATTTTGTTTCTCCTATGCTACCGATTTTTGTTCTAACTCCTACCATCCAATACTCCCTCAACCAATGCCATTTCTAGCATTCAAAATGCATTATCTTCCACCCTAGTTCTTCCACTACTTAGCTCTTTCTCAAATCTGTTTTCAAAGTGGTTTTCTACCCACATTAAGCACTAAGACACTCTAGTTACTTCCTAGGTTATTTCCTTCTTTCTAAAACACTTAAGTCTTCTAATTTCTAGACAAAATTTGACAGAGGTTCCCCTCAAAGTTTAACTTTGCCCACACATAATTTTAGTTCACCACTCATTTCCAAAATTTTCCACATCAATCGAAGCATTACAACACATCAAATTTTCCTACACAAGTTCATCTATTTCTCAAGGTTTTTCCCAAGCTTTCAATCATCATTTAAAAGTTCCAAAACAATTTAGTTCTCTTCCTCATTATACCACAACACAACCACTACTCAAAACCATGTACATTACTCATTTTCAGCATTTAAAATCTGTTATAATGAAGCATACAAAACTAGTTCAAGGTAAGAGCATTTACCTTGTGTTTCTAGTTTTCCCTTTCTTTCCTTCCTTTTCTTTTCTTCTTCCTTCTTTGTTTCTTGTTCTTGGCTCAATAATTCAGAAATGCTACCGCCCACCAATACACAACAACTCCCATTTAAAACTAGCTCTTATTAATCTAGGGTTTAAATACATGTTTAAAGCTTAAAGGAGGTATTACCTTGGAACTCCTGGGTGGAGTTTTTGAGCATTAAAACAGCAAGCTCCAGCACCTCTTGAAGGGGCTAAAAATTGGCTGGAGCAAGGAATAACAAGGAGGTTCAAAATCTGGAAAATTTCAAAGTTGAAGAAGAGAGCTAGAAAGGAGGAACTTTGGGTTCCTTTTTACCTTAAAATGATAAGGAGATGAAGGTGCTTCCAGTGGTGGTCTTCAAGCTTCAAGAGGAGCCACACCCATGGAGATGAAAGTGGTGTTTTCTGATTTTTGAAAAGAGAGGAATACTCTCCTAAGTTGTAGGAGTCCAATGGTGTAATTTTTAGTGGATTTAGAGATGATTTAAGCTTTCAAAAATGGAAGAGAATGGAGGAGCTGCAAGGGGGCTTCTAAATCGCCATTAACGGCTGGAGGGGAGAAGAGAAATTCAGGAAGGAAGGAGGGAGTACGGTGAGAGAGTGGGAAATGGAGGAGAGAGAGTCTTCTCCTTCCTTTTTACTTTTCTAGCTTTTAGTTTCCTTGTCTTTTAGTGCATTAGAAAGACTTAAAGAGAGTGAGAGAGGGAGAGGGAACCGGCCACACTCACACACACACAAACTCTCTGATTGTATTTGCAAATGGGGAATGTTAGTTTAGCTTTATTACATTTAACACCCCACAACTTCTTGTTTTTACACAATTCACTACCGGAGCCCGTTTTCTGGAATTTTCTCTTTAATTAATTTTAATGGTCCTAGACCTTCACTAATGTCTAATTATAGACATTTGATTGACTAAAATTATTACGGGTCTATTTAACCCGATTAAAGTCACATTTTCCCGGTTTCCTCGAAAAACGCGCTTTAAGGTTCGTTTGTGTTTTTAATCCGTTTTCTTCGGGGATCGTTCCTTATGTTTATTTAGGTGTAATTAAGCCTCCAAAATCATAATTAGCTTAATTAATCACTATTTTTTTAATTTCGGGGTATTTCAGTTTCGAATTAGCCAACTTTTGAAAATGTCGGATATCATGCCGGACATAATACGCACGACATATTCAAGAACCTTGAATGTGCCGGACATATGATACCCGGCATATTCAAAATGTCAAGTTACTTTTTCCAATTCGAAGCCGAAACAAAGCACTCCCATTTCATTATCAAAACTAGCAAATCTCTTGCCAATCAACGAACCGAAAAGGGAGAATAACATGGTTAATTCCAAATCTTAATTTTCATCTTCTAAATTGTAAAAGACAAATGGAAAGACCACTTGGAATTCCTCAACCATTCTGCCTTTGTTTTGATGAACAAAGTCAGAATTTGAAGTAAAGGGAAAGAGAAGCAACTTCATTCCATTTGCAAGAAACTCAAAATTCCAAGTTGAAACTTATAACTTTCATTGAATGATCATAGTGTGATTACAAAGAGAACCATTCCAAATCAAAAACTACTAAGGATTCTAATGCATCCTCTACTTCAATGGAAGAATAACAACAAGGGGAGAAGGAGAATGGTCTTAGCCTTAACCCGATGACAATTCCTTCTTCTTATTTGTAGTTGATGCAAGATCTTCCTCTAGAAGCACTTCGGGATGATTTTGAGAAGTTTTTGAGTGTGGAATATGTAAGAAAGATGATGACCAAAATGCAACTCTCGGCCTCCTTTTATAGGCCTCAAAATTTCCTTGTGCCACATGTCTTGTCGGGTCTATGTGATCCGGCATCTCTTTTAAAAACGTGCTAAATCTGTAATGGTCGAAACTGCCAGGGCGCAAAAAGTCACTTGTGCCGGACAGGGATGCCCGGCACCATACCCGGCACTGGGTATTTCGTTGAAGGTAAATAAACGCCAACTCTTGGTGAATCAGAGCGTCTTTTACTTGTGCCGGCTACAAAACACCCGACATTATGCCCGGCCAGATTTTTTTTCTCCTTCGCATATATGCCGTGTACGAGGAATCCGGCTCCACATCCGACAAGGCTCAGTTTCTGATGTAGAACTTTGCTCCTTGCATGGAAAACACACAAGGCATAAGTCTGAACATATAAAATGACTTTACATACAAAATAATGTAAATACTACCTATTCTAACCTTAATTTAACTAATATTACTACAAATCTAGCTTATAAAATATGATAAGTCTACGGCTTATCAAGGCCCTACACTTACCTTTTGCTAGTCCTCGAGCGAAATTAAATCAGGAAAGAGTAACTACTTGTGCACAAAACAGATAATCATAATAATGAGAATTAGATAATTCTTTCTTAACTACCTGACTCTCATTCATAAGCATCACTTAATCTTTCTTATTCCATCAGAAAAAATACTAGTGGGTATAAGGTAAAACATTCAATCCCAAAAACGGATCAAAGACTCAGGGGCTATTTTGCACAAGGGATTTTGTAATCTCTCATCTTTCTGGTTTCCAACATCCAGTCCTATTTTCCAAGGGTTTCTGAATGTGGCCAAGACTCTCATCAATGGTTTTCATGATTCAGCCCTATTTTTCAAGGGTTTTTGAATCTAACCATGATTTTTTCATTTAGAATAGGGAATTTAGGAGAAAAATAAAAGGAAAAACTCTCGTTTATTGCTTTTATTCTGAGGCAATTGTTGTAGCCTCGTAATGCTTCATTCTTTTTCTGTTAGAAGATTTTTTTTTTTTTGTTTTCTTCTTTTATTCTTCTTGAAGCTTTTTTCTCTTTCTTCTTTTTTCTTTTCATACATCACCCCTATTAAAGATATTCACCCACAAGACTTGAACTATTTTGAAAAGGAAGGAAAATATTACCCAAAAGTTGACCAAGGACAAAAATAGAAGTAAGGTCATATACTCATGTTAACAAAAAGAATCACGAAGTGAAAATCGACATCTAAAGGTCATTAGAAAGCTTACCTCTTGAGGAACAAATATTTAGCCTTAATAAACTTAAAACTTATTATATTGAATAAACTAGATAGGCTATATGTATATAAATGTTTTTTTAAGTTGAAACTAAATAAAAAAATTAAAGGGGGGTCCCCCTGCCCTACACTAGGCAGAAACACTGTCCCTATTGTTCTAAAGAGAAGAAATAAATAAATAAATAAATAAATAATAGCAGAGGAAAGAGAAAGGAAAACTCCCCTGGAATGTAGATCTCAAAAGGGAAAGGCCCTACACTTGGTTTGTGGCTGGAGCTTGCTTTTGTGGGGCGCAACGACGCCAGGTAGGTTTCTTTTTCACCTTTTTGAGAGGAGTCAAAATCTGGAAACTGTCTTGAAAACACATAAGGCTGAAATGGCGTTGCCAGGATCACTACTCAAATATTTCTTTAGCCTTGATCCATTGACTTTGAAGCGTTCGCCTTTTGCATTCTCAAGTTCAAAAGAACCAAAGTCATTGGCGGAAGTGATGGTGAAAGGTCCAGCCCAATTGGATTTCAACTTCCTAGGAAAAAGTCGGAGCCTGGAATTAAGAGGAGAACTCAATCACCAACTTGAAATTGTGAGTCAAGATAGCTTGATCATGGATCTTCTTGGTGCGTTCTTTATAAAGGTGGGCATTTTCATAAGCATTGTGGCGGAACTCCTCAAGTTCGGACAGCTGGAAGTTTCTCTTTACGCCAAGCCGTCATATCAAAATTAAAGCCTTAAGAGACCAGTAGGCTTTGTGCTCAAGCTCCACTGGCAGATGACAGGCTTTACCAAACATCAGGCGGAAGGGAGTGGTCCCAATAGGAGTTTTGAAGGTAGTTCGATAGGCCCACAAGGCATCATCAAGCTTCTGGGACCAATCCCACCTGGAGGAGCTGACTGTTTTCTGAAGAATCCACTTCAGTTCACGGTTGGAAACTTCAGCCTGCCCATTACACTGAGGATGATAGGGTGTGCTACCTTGTGATGTACCCCATATTTATGCAGAAGGGTATCAAATTGGCGGTTGCAGAAGTGGGAACCGCCATCAGAGATGATTGCCCGAGGCACGCCAAATCTTGTGAAGATGTTTTTTTGAGGAACTTAAGGACTGTCTTGGCGTCTACGGAAGGGCATGAAATTGCTTCTACCCACTTGGATACATAGTCCACATCGACTAAAATGTACTGATGTCCTTGAGATGGGGGAAAGGGACCCATAAAATCAATCCCCCAGACATCAAATAGTTTTACTTCAAAAATGTTGTTCAAAGGCATCTCATGACGTTGAGAGATATTGCCCATCCTTTGACAACTATCACACTGTGAGACAATTTGGTATGCATCCTTATGTAATGTGGGCTAGAATAAACCTGATTCTAGAACTTTAGCCATAGTTCGGGTGGAACCATGATGTCCACCTGCCTCCCTTGTGTGACAAAGGTGTAGGACTGGGGTGACCTCACTTTCAGGAATACACCTCCGGATGACCCCATCAGCACATACCTTAAAAGGGAAGGATCATCCCAGAAGAAGTGCTTGATCTGAGAGAGAAATCTCTTCTTTTATTGGGAAGAGATACCATGAGGCATTACCCGGAGGCTAGGTAATTGGCAATATCTGCATACCATGGTTCGTCAGTACTGGCACTCAATGCAGTGAACAATTCAACCCAATTGGAAAAAATAAGTTGTCCACTAAGTCCTAAACCTGCCTGACACTGAACACCGTCTCGTCCGGAAAATATTCCCAAATGGGAACTCCGTCATATGGCTTGTCTATGCGAGAAAGGTGATCAGCTACCCCGTTGTGGCTTCCCTTCTTGTCCACAACTAGCACATCAAACTCTTGTAGTAGTAAGATCCACTGCAACAATCTTGGCTTGGTGTCTGCCTTAGTGAATAGGTACTTCAGGGCGGAATGGTCAGTGTGAACTATTACCTCGCCGCCCCAGAGGTATGAGCGGAATTTGTCAAGGGAGAACACAACGGCGAGGAGCTCTTTTTCTGTGGTGGTTTAGTTTTTCTGAGCATGCACCACAGTTTTGCTTGCATAGGTGATGATCCGCAGTACCTTATCCTTTCTTTGACATAGAGCGGCCCCCACAGCGTAGTCACTAGCATCGCACATGATCTCAAATGGAAGAGACCAATCAGGGGCGACGACTACAGGGGCGGAGATCAGTTTCTCCTTGATGATCTCAAAGCTTCTAAACATTCTTTAGTGAAGTTGAACTTTGTATCTTTGGCCAACAGATCACTTAGGGGCTTCGATGTCTTTGAGAAGTCAGCAATAAACCTTCGATAGAAGCCAGCATGACCCAGAAATGCTCTTACTTCCTTGACTGAGGTAGGGGGAGGGAGTTTCTTGATGACCTCGACCTTGGCCTGGTCAACTTCAATACCTGCTTTGGATACTCGATGCCCCAAAACAATGCCCTCCTTCACCATGAAGTGGCATTTCTCCCAGTTTAACACCAGGTTAGTATCTTCACACCTGGTTAAGATCATATCTAATTGCTGCAAACAATCATCAAAACTACGGCCATAAACACTGAAATCATCCATAAAAACTTCAATAATTTTTTCAATGAAATCAGCAAAAATTGCTTGCATGCATCGTTGGAAAGTAGCAGGGGCATTGCAAAGCCCAAATGGCATTCGGGTATATGCAAAAGTACCATAAGGACATGTGAAGGTAGCCTTCTCGTGATCCTCAGGTGCGATTGGAATCTGGAAATAGCCCAAATAGCCATCGAGGAAATAATAAAATTCTTGCCCTGCTAATCTTTCCAACATCTGATCAATAAAAGGCAAGGGGAAATGATCTTTTCTGGTGGCAGAATTCAATTTCCTATAATCTATAAACATACGCCATCCTGTTGTCTTTCTTTGAGGGATCAGTTCCCCTTTTTCATTCGGGACCACCTCTATCCTACCTTTTTTGGAACCATTTGAACAGGACTAACCCAAGGGCTGTCAGAGATGGGGTAGATAACACCAGCATCTAATAATTTGAGAACCTCAGCTTTAACAACTCTTTTAAATTAGGGTTCAACCTTCTCTGAAATTGCCTTATGGGCTTGTGGTTTTCTTCCATGCAAATAAGATGGGTACAGAAACTAGGGTCAATCCCTTTTAGATCCGCTAAACACCAACCTATGGCTATTTTGTGATTTCCTAAGACTTCTAACAATTGGGTTTCTTGATCAGGAGATAGAAGCGAAGAAATAATCACAGTGAGAGAATATTACCTGATAGGAAAGAGTATTTTAATTCAGACGGTAATTCCTTAAGCTTTACCTCAGGTGGTTGCTCAATAGATGGTGTTGCTCTTTGGGGCGGGCGATCTAGACTTTTCAGTGGTGGTCGGTGGATAGGATTCTTCCTAATTCTGTTATCCAATTGGCCGACGAGAGCATTGACTTCCTTTATTGAAGACTCTTCAATGGATGAAACCAAGACTTGTTTTAAGGCCTCCAACTCGTGAGGTTCGATGGAAGGTATAGAGAATACCTCTTCATCGGCTGTGCAATCATCCTCTCCACCATCTGCTAAAAGTCCAACACAACAGACAGTATGGAAGAGACACTCTTCCTTGCCATTTGAGCCATATTGAACTCAATCTTTTCATCCTCGAATCGGAAGGTGACCTTGCCATCATACACATCGATGACCGCTCTTACAGTGCTTAAAAATGGTCGCCCAAGGATCAAGGGGACTTCAGCATCCTCGTTGATATCTCAGACGACAAAGTCGGCAGGGAAGATGAACTTATCAACTCCTACCACCAGATTTTCCACCACACCCATTGGTTTGATGGAGGATCGGTTGTCAATTGGAGACAGAAGGAAACTGGTTTCAGTTGACTACCACAGATCCTTGCTAATATGGAATACGGTATTATATTGATACTTACTCCAAGGTCACATAGACCATGACTGCAATCCACATCGCCTATGCAACAGGGCACTATTGGCAGTCCAGGATCCTTCTGTTTGGGCGGCATTGCACGTACCAGGGCCGCCGAACATTCTTCCGTTAGGGTGACTGTCTCCAATTCTTCCATCTGGCGCTTATTGCTCATTAATTCCTTAAGGAATTTAGCATATGTGGGCATCTGCTTTAAAGCATCAATCAAGGGAATTTAATAGTTAAACGTTTAAAAATTCCCAAAAATTTCTTAAATTGCTCATCCATATGCTTTTTCTTGAGCCTAGTAGGGAATGGTAATTTTTCAGTGGAAGCTTGATTATTAAGAGGGGAGAAGTCATTAGAAGTAGTGTTAGAAGTAGAGGGAGAAGAAGTAGGGTGCAAACGTTTTATTTGATGTATTAAATGCTAAGAAATAATCCTAGAAATCAACAAATCAATAGACCATCGGGTTGCAAAAATCCCGGCCGTAGTAGTATAGCAATTTAGAAGCGACCAGGTGTCAATCCACGGGACTTGATAAAGTAAATCTAGCCTAAGACAATGGGTAATTCAAAAGGGTTGTTTTTGTTTTGGGATTTAAATAAATAACAAGAATAAAATAATTAAAATAACAGTCAGGAAAATAAATAACAGATAAAATAAAGTGATAGATGATATGGATGAGCGGGACTCTAGGTTCAGGTTAAAACCGTTTTATTAATTATGTCTACTGGTTAATTAAAGACAGATTGGCAAAATTCCTAATATTCTCTTAAAAGCTAAATCATAGTCTCAGAAGAACTCGTTTACCAGAAATGCGGGGTCTAGTCTAGACTCGAGCAGAAAACACATGTAAACGGATTAAGTACGAAGAATAATAATTTGCATCTGCAGGAATAATTAATTAATCCAATCAATAATTCAACTGATACACAGATTAATTTAACCTATCTATTTATCACTTGGTCGGATCAAAATAGATTTAGTAAAGCAATTTAATAAACTCATGACATTTATTAAAAAGCGCAAGAATAACATTAATCGTAACAATCCGCAATTAATTAAAACCAGCAAAAATATAAGTTACATAATTAAAACAAACCGAAATAAACCATCACCCAGAGTATATATAAACTACTCACTCATTATTTCCAAAAACACAAATAAACATTAAAACAAAATCAAATGTTATGTGATAACTAAGAAATGTAACAAGAAGTAAATATCATGTAACAAACATATAATAAAGTGGGTTTAGTTTAACCCTTATAAATGAACCGGTCTGGTTCACTTTGCAGATCGATTCACTCCATGTTGTGCGGTTCGTTCAAGATCGTTTCCAAACCCGTGTCGTTCTCGCCCATTCTTCTTCAAAGCGATGGGCTTTGTTCTCCGATTCTCGACTTCGCCCCTCCTCTTCCTTGCTCGTCAGTGGATGAATCTCGTTGTCGACAGATCGGGAGCAAGCTCGGAGCAAGCGTTGTGGCGCTTCGGTGAGGGCGATGAACGTCGTGGATGAGGGTAGGTCGACAATGGCGGCGAGAATGGTTTCCGACGGTGGTTAGGTATAGTACGAGATGGACGTGGTCGATAACTCGTCGGTGGTGATGAATCGTCGACGATGGTGACCTGCGTGTGTGAGTTGCGGGCGTAAGTGAATGAGTGTGTTGGGTTGACGATGGCGGTGAGTGAAGACGATGAAGACGTCGTCGAGTTCGTGATGGTGAGTGTGGTCACGGTGGTGGTCTGGTGCTGTGGCGTGACGGTGGATATGGCGTGTGGTGATGAAGGTGTGAAGATGCTGGTTATGGTGGTGGATGGAGGTGCAGTCGTACTCGGGTGTTGTTGCGGGTGTGACGGTGGTGTTCTCCTCTGTTCGAAGATGGAACTAGTGGAACGCGAGGCTTTAATGACGGTGGTTTAATCACGGCTTAAACAGACACCGTGATTAATAGGAAGGCCGGAATTTATTAGCGACGATGATTGAATTATCCGTAATCAATAATCGATCGGAGGTTGGCGCGCCTTTTTTAGGAGGGACTTTAGCTGACGGTTATTAGTAAAACCGTAATCTAAAGTCCCGTGTTGATGCGCGCTTTACGGTCAACGGCTTTAGATTACGGTTTTACTAATAACCGTCAGCTAAAGTCCCTCCTAAAAAAGGCGCGCCAACCTCCGACTGATAGTCAACGACGTCGTTTTGACCTGACGAAAAAATTTCCCGTATTATTTGATTTATTCGACTCCGCGCGTAATCTAAATTACAGTTAACGACGTCGTTTTAGCAGTGTATTTTAGAATAATAAAAACTTTATATTAATGTGTTACCTATGTTTGAAACCCAACATATGCCAAATAATTATCGCGCTATTTTTTTAATTTCGTTACACTTTAGAGTACATTTAACGACGTCGTTTTACCACTGTATTTTAGATTAATAAAAACTTTATATTAATGTGTTACCTATGTTTGAAACCCAACATATGCCAAATAATTATCGCGCTTTTTTTTTAATTTCGTTACACTTTAGATTACGGTTTTTTGGGAACCTTCATGTAAAGTGTGACTTTAGTTTACGGTTTACATGTAAACCGTAATCTAAAGTCCATTTAAACATTTGCCTACACTCTGCACACTCTACTCACAGTAACTCTTCTTCTCTTTCGCGCTATCTTCCTCACTGAAATCGCCTCCTCTCTCCCGTCACCTTGCTAACGGCCATCGCCGCCGTCGCTCCCACCACCTTTGTCACTCCCATCGCCGCCGGTCACCACCCATCTACCACTGGTCTCACCGTCGACGTCTCTATCGCGTATTGGGTATGCGATCGATTGATTGTCGTTTTTTTCTAACTTTGTTCATATACATGCATTTCGATTGCAAGTTCTAACCTCGTTTGTATCGAATCCTGAGAGTGTAATGGCAAATGTTCTAACCTTGTTCATATATTTGTGCCCAGATTCACAGTTAATTGCGACCTAGTTCGTGGGCTGATTTCTACACTACTTGCCCACTTTGGTGCTTAGTTACGGTAACTTTGCAAACCAATCTGTAAACTGCTGTATTTATTTATTCTTAGCATTTAGTATTACAATTAATACATAATAGTGTAGTTTTAAAAATGCTACTACTTAAAACTGCCACAGGAAAGAAAGTAAGTTCAAGTATATTACCGATTCCTGAAAAATGAATGGAACAGAACTGTAGCATATCTCAGTTTCATGAATGGAACAAAACTGTAACAAATTGTTTGAGTTTTGGTCTGGATTTAAAAGCTTAATGGAATATTTAAGTAACTGGGTAAGGAGTTAGGAGAAGTATAATCAGTTGAAAGGAAAAAAAACAGACAGGGAAGAAAGCAAGAACACAACTCAGTTTCTGTTTTGATTTCAGTTTGGATTTCAGCTTCAGTTTCCTATCAGATCAGGTTCTGACTAATCTGCATCTGTAACAAAGTTGCCTTGGGTTAGTTGAGTTAGAAACTTTATAACACACCAAATTGACAGGATCGACAGTTTAGAAAGGTTTGAGAATTCAAACACGTGAACAAACAGAGAGGAGTCATACACCAGTCTCTGTCTGTCTGTTTCTTTTCTTTCAGTTTCTATTCTGTTTGAGTTCTGTGTGAATCTGTTCAGTAGAGGCAACAGAAAGATGTTGGGGCTGTTTAGAGAAGTGAAAAACTATTGAACCTAATAGCTCAGACAACACATTGAGAAGGGCTAGCCAATATAACAGATTGAATTAAATAACAGAAGGAAGGAACATCGACCTCAGTTTCAGTTTTAAAACTTAGACTTCTGTTCTGTAAACTAAATACATCAGTGAAGATAAGTTTATGTATGTTACCAGTTCTAGATGGTGCGTGCGAATTTGACTTTGATAAAACTGATTTGGAGACGTTAGAAATATAGGGGAGAAACTGTCGATTTTTTTCCGCGGTTTAGCTAGCATTTAACCTTGATTTTTTGATGAATTCTAATGTTGTCGTTTTTCATTTATGCATCAGGACTACGACTTTATTTAGGCTTCCGACCTCAACCGTCTTAGCATCGGCTAATCGTCTACCAGCGGTAAGATTTATGTATATACATATAATATTTGACAAACTACCAAACATAGTTATCCGCCCAAGATATACCTAATAGAGGTATATCTTCGGCAGTCCCTGTCGGGACTGTCCACGATTGTTAAATCACACACCTAGGGTGTGAATGTGCTTTAATATGTACTTTATTGATTATTTCAGCAGTATCTCTTTATTGTTCTTCGAATGCATATATTATTGATTAATATCATAATATCGTGCATTTGAAGAACTATAGGGAGATGCTGCCGAAATTTTCAATAAATTACATATTAAAAACACGTTCACCGGTGGGATTTAATACTCATGGATGGATTTAGGTTGATAAGATACAAAAGTGTAAAGACTCTGCCACGGGTGACGGTATGAAATGGCTGCCTTCATATAAATAGCTAGAAGGAGATGGAACGTTCGTGGATTTACAGCGGAAAATTTGGACGACAAGTTTTTAGAAGGAGTTGATAAGTTATGCACGGTGTTGGCGAACAATCTGAAACCTACAGACAAGGGATACATATTCTGTCCTGTATCGACTGCCAAAGCAATCTGAGATATCGCGGCGTTGAAACAATTAAGGAACATCTGATCCGCCGCGGTTTTACAAAAGATTTCCAAGACATAATCCGATGGCATGGTCAGAGTGCGTTCGATGTTATTAAGCCTGACGAAGGGGATAATGGTCAGGCAAACACAGAAACAGAACTTGGAGATGATACAGTTGCTGGTGATCCAGAAGACGTTACAGCGAACGTTGAGCCAGATTTCTGGGATGATGACATTGAGACTATGCTCGAAGATGTGGAACGACATTACTCTAACACGCCAGACAAGCATGAAAATTTGTTGGATTCATCCAAAACACCGTTGTACCCCGGGTGTGACCCTACAAAGTTAAGCAAGTTGAGTGTCGTCCTCAAGCTATTCAACTTGAAAGCAAAACATGGCTGGAGCGACGTAAGTTTCACTGATCTCCTGGAACTATTGAAATACGTTCTTCCAGTGGACAACGTTTTTACCAACGACTACGTACTCAGCCAAAAAAATGATGTGCCCAATGGGTATGGGGTACCAGAAAATTCATGCTTGTCCAAATGGTTGCATGTTGTTTTGGAAATCGGATGAATTTGCTGAAAGCTGTTCAGCATGTGGAGCGTCACGGTATAAGAAACAACAAACTCACATCAGCGGTAGTAAGAAAGGTTCACCAGCTAAGGTACTGTGGTACCTGCCCATCATTCCAAGGTTCAGACGTTTGTTCTCCATTGAGAAAGACGCAGAGAATCTTCGGTGGCATTCAGTTCACACGAAAAAGGATGGCAGATTGAGACATCCCGCTGATGCACCACAGTGGAGAAACATAGACGTAAATTTCCTGAGTTTGGTAACGAAACGAGAAACCTAAGGCTAGGCTTGTGCACGGATGGGATGAACCCTTACGGTACTTTGAGTAGCATACACAGTACCTGGCATGTGCTTTTGGTTATTTACAATCTACCGCCGTGGTTATGCATGAAACCAAGACACATCTTGTTGTCTTTGTTATATCTGGTCCAAAGCAACCAGGGCAAACAAATTGACGTATTCCTACAACCTTGATAGAGGATCTACAAACTCTGGTGGAATGGGTAAGTGGGATGTATTTGAAATACTTTTGTATACTCGGTAATCAGGAATGTAAGTAAGTGTTGGGAATGTAAGGCAGTAGTATTATATTGCTCGGAATATTCCCGTCCTCAGACCGTTACAGTAAGTAGTATGAGCCTAGTTAGTCATTGGTTAGCTAACGGCCTTGTATCAACCGCCGGAAGTATGTAAGTATCCGCTGCGTGTAGAGTAATTTCGGAGACGATTAGAGGATAATGAAAGGATTAGCGGTTGGGGTGTTATAGAAACTCATTCTTTTCCTTAGTGATCATACTTGATTTTATGACGTTTATCATTCGACTCTTGGACGGATCAATGTAAATACCATTTAGATTAGATTTTTAGTTAGTTTTATTAAATTTAATTATACTCATTTCCCCCTTATTTAGTTTAGGCAATTACCAAGGCTAGGACTGATTTTCTATACAAGTCCCTAGGGTTCGATATTCTTGGTCTTAATATGCTTCCTTGCTACTTTGACCGGGATTTTGCTACCCGTATAGAGTTGTAGGTTATTTATTCTTTTTATTATTCATTCTTTTTATATATAATTTTACCCTACAAATTCATAGTTAGCATCGGGTTTTCGCTTTTGACTACAAAAGGCGTCTTCTGGGTGGAATTCTTGGTGGTTTGTTATTACTCCACTCTCCGGACGATTTTTAGGAGTCCCTTATTGCTCTTAAATCAGAAGGGCCAACTCGGTTGCCCTTCAACTCCTCCCGCTGACATGCCCATTTCAAATGTCCTGAAGGCGCAGAGCCACAAACAGTTGACAGTTGAAGAATTCTTCACTAATGCGCGCCTGGACTTGCTAAAAGAATATTAAAGTAAGTAGTAGTTTTGATCATACAATTTTACTTTGGCCATAGCCTCCTTACACTTTGTGATGATTCTGGCAGACTTCTTTCGGAAGGGAGATAAAATAGGTCCCTTCAATAGCTGGAATTTTGAAAACTTTAAGGTTGGTGATGAGAGGGCCGATTATTATGCTTCTGTTGATGTCGCTACTAGTGAGGCTGAGAAGCTCTTAGGGGATACATCTTCTTCTTAAAAGCGACAAAGAGATGGTGGTGACGACGACCAAGCTAGGCATCAGAAAAAGAATAAGAGTACCAAGTCTCCTGACCGGTTAAGCGCCGATTTGCCAGGTACTTGGCACGTGAGTCCAGGGTCTGGGCGCCATGTTTTTCTTCCCCTCATCCCTGGTTCGGGTCTGGACATTAGCTCTCATTCAGGACGGGAGTCCGGTCACCCGACCCCAATTTATGATTTATTTCCCGATTTGCCAAGCTACTCTCTTCTGATCCGGCCCGAGGCAGCATTTTGGAGGAAGGAAACAGGCTTATGTACTGATCTTCCGGCTAAAGAAGGTTTTACGTTTGCCGACAATCCTCCTTTCTTTAATTACATTTCTTTTAATGTGCTTCTCTTGTATCAGGCTCTGAAGGTGCTCCGATAACCGTATCTGATAACGAGGTTGCGTCCGGTCTTTCTTCCCCTGCTGCTGCAGCGCAAACCTCTGGCGCGCAGAAGTTACAAAAGAAAACTGTGTCTAAACCGAAAGCTAAGTTACCAGAGATATTAGAAGAAAAAACAAGACTTTGTAGGTCTTGGAGTCTCAATTTCGTGTGACGTTTCTGGGGCTAGAGACGCGGTGCATGAAAAGGTGAGGAATACCGAGCAGTTCCTGAGTATCCTGAATTTCAGAGTAAACAAAGAGAGTATATTATCGCTTTTTCCTCCTCTCTCCCTCCTCCCATCAAGGGACTTTTACCGGCCCCTCGCCAAAAGAGGGATGGTTCTACCACCTTGGGCAACCTTTGCCCAAAATATCCATAGAATCTGCCAAGTATTCTAAAGCTTGGAAGGAAACAATAAGAAGGTCCGATCATCCGGATGGGATCTTCGCTCCACCATCTATTACCACTGCACTGAAAGATAACCTAAGAGTATGAGATGGGGGAGCTGACACTATCATGCGTTACTCGCCTCTAAAGGAGGTGTTCAATTTTAGGCAAGGCATTTTTGGGTTAGAAGGGTTCTTTTTTCCTCTTTTGCTTAGAATTTGGGAGCTGTCAATACGAGGAGAGCCTTTGGGTTAGACCATACTTGGTTCTTCACTTTTCTGTGCTTTCGCTTCTGATAGGGAAGGTTTGTGTAGCGTCGGATGCAAATTGGCGTGTTTTCGGACATTTTGTTCATTTTCAATGTGGACCTATTGCGTCAAAGAGTGTGCTGATACGTAGGAGAGCCGAGCTACAAGTATGAACCTGGAAGCTGAAGTCACACAAGTGACTCAGTCCAAGATACGAGGAGAGCGAGCTAATAATGCCCAGAAGAGTTGAAGCAGACCCGATCCACCACATGAAGCGTACATGATTCAAATACACTACGAGATCGATCTTAAGGTGAAGGAAATACGGACACACTAAACAAGGAGTTGGGGGTCATCCCGGCAAGAGTGCATCCGCCACACGATGAGTACGGTTGGAGCTGAAAAGTTTGTGAGAAGAGAATTTTCTCTTAAGAGCCGGAATCTTCAGCAGACGCTACTCTGAAATAGGTACGCAGCTGCCCTGTTGATGAGAAAGATGGCGGATGCAAGATTTTTCTGAATTGGAAGTTTTGTTGAGGCATGTACGAGCTGCTCATGAGAAAGAGCGGTGACCTCTCTTCTTACCGACAATTCCTTCTCCTTGAAGCGAAAACTACTTTTGAGAAGGAGGTGGAGTTCTTGAGTTTGAGAGAGGAAGGTCCTGTTTGAGAAAATGAGGCCTTGGTGGAGGACAAAGCCAAGCTATTCAAGGAACCCTTAACAGTTTATTAGAGGAGAAAAACCGCTCTGGAAGAGCAGGCGAGAGCCTCTTTTGAGCAAAGAAGCAGGCTTTGCTTCAAGATCATGTGGTGTTAGAGGAAGAGAAGAGGACCCTCTCCAAGAGAAGACTTTCCTTGCAGATGAGAAAACCAAGTTAACTGAAAAGGTGAAAGTCGGAAGAACTCTGTATCTTTTCTTCAATCTGAAAATGCAAAACTTTCAACCAAGGGTAAGTCTTACTGGTTTAGTTGTTATGTTCCCGAGAAATTTTTGTCTTTCTCCCTGTAATTTTTTTAATGTCAGCGGTTCTTTTTCTCAGGATCGGGCTCTGAGAACCTTTTGAAACATGTTGAGAAGTTGAGTGACCGGGATTGATAAACTCAATGAGGAGCTATATGTTGTTAGCTCACATCGTGGACCGGTACCGGGCTCAGGTTTACACCTGGATGGCCAAGTGCCAAGCATATGGCATACTCTCGATGAGTCAGGAGGAATTACAAAAACAAGGCACCGTTATTACTTACCTTGAGGAGACCTTCGCCTCCCAATGCCGGAGATAACCAACGTTTACCGACTAGGCCATCTCAAGAATTATTTGAAGAAAGGAGAGCTTTAGATGATGGCTGTTACAGCGAATTGTAGTTCGAGAAGGTTGCCAAGAAGACTAATTCTTCGAGGAATTTGAGAGTGTGGCCGCCTCCGGTGAAAACGTGTTTTGGTCCTGGTCAAAGCTTCTTTCCTTCTACCAGGGAGCGGTGCACATCAGGTGGCGGGATGTTCTCATCTTGTCGTAGGAGATCCAAGTCTTTAGGAAGTTCTAATCCTGCTGAGGGTTAGTTGCGAGGGAGTCTGGTCGTGAAAGAGACCAATAAGGATGCCGATTCTGGCACAAAACCTGTATATGAGCTTGGTTAATATTTTGATAAGTGCTTATGAGTTTTGTTTTTGTAATCATTATCTTCTTGTAATTGAATCAGGCTTTTAATGAATATCTAATTGTTAGGTTTTCTCATTGGCCTTATCTAGAGCGGACGGACTTCCAATGGTTTTACTCTTTTAAAGATAATGACCGGTTGTGACAATCCGGTCTTCGTTTGTGTCTTTTTTTTTAATTTGAATATAGCTTACTTAATTTTATCTTTTTAGGGCATAAAAGCCTGTAGGCGTATTAGCCGGTTTTATTTTTAAGGCGTAACAGCCTGTGGGCACACTGGCCAGATGTTGCATTTCAAGGCGTAATAGCCTGCGGCACGTTGGCCGGATGTTGCTTTCAAGGCATGATAGCCTGCGGCACGTTGGCCGGATGTTGCTTTCAAGGCATGATAGCTTGCGGCACGTTGGCCGGATGTTGCTTTCAAGGCATGATAGCTGCAGCACGTTGGTCGGATGTTGCTTTCAAGGCATGATAGCCTGTGGCACGTTGGCCGGATGTTGCTTTCAAGGCATGATAGCCTGTGACACGTTGGCCGGATGCCGCTTTCAAGGCATGATAGCAGCGGCACGTTGGCGGATGCTGCTTTCAAGGCATGATAGCTGTGTGGCACGTTGGCCGGATGTTGCTTTCAAGGCATGATAGTCTGCGGAACGTTGGCGGATGTTGCTTTCAAGGCATGAGCCTACGGCACGTTGGCGGATGTTGCTTTCAAGGCATGATAGCCTGCGGCACGTGGGCTGGATGTTGCTTTTTGGCTCAAAAATAATGCTTCCCTTTTTATTGAAAAGACCACAGTATTTGTTATACCCAAAATTTTAACCCCTCAGAATAGTCTCTAAGGCATCGTGTTACAAAGGGCAAAATGGTCAAAATGCACCAATGCGGGATTTTCCAAGGACATTATCGAGATTTTCTATTTTCATATGACTTGTTCACTATCTCTAAACACTTTCAAAAATTATAGTCATTATGAAAGGTATTTCATGATTTTTTGATAAATATATTTTGTGGAAATTTAGCTTTTAATTCATATTATAAGCTAATTTCTTTAATAATTATAAGAAATAGTCTCAAAATAGAAATAAAAAGGTTTCCAAAATTAAAATAAAATTGTCACTGGTTAGCATGACTACATACAGTTGTTAACTTGAAATTATTTTATTGGAACCTAACCCAAAATTTAAAAGAGAAATTCAATCCTTTTTGCAATTTTCTCTCTCCTTTGGAAAATACAGAAATAAAATCAAAATGTCATAAAATTTATACAAGATAGAGGATGATATTTAGAGACTAATGCCGTTGGAATTTTGTTATTTCGACGTTTTAATAATAAGTTATGAATTATGGGAGATTCAAGATTGTGAGATTTTTATCTGACCAGTTATTTATCAAAATAACCCGATTCCAACTCTCGCAATTCCTAAACATCATCCTTTACCTTCAGTTAAAATTTCATAATTTTCTCGGCCTGAAGCATGCTCAAAAATCATATTCCCTTAGAGCACAAAATCAGGGTTTTAGATAAAGATCGTGTTCTATCAATTTGGTCATGCTCTTTCTATAAAAGACCTTCCCAAAAATGACCTAGGGCAGAGGAGAACATTCCCAAAGTCACAAAAACACAGCCGCCTCATAATCTTGACCTACCCGTTGCCCTGTATAGCATCCGCCACCACAATTTTCAATGACTCCGGCACATAAACCTATCACCTTCCCATGCATAAATCTGCTCTTCCTTTGTTAAAATATTGTGAGCCTCGATTTTTAAACCCTACCCTAAGTTGATTAAAGCTGATTAGGATCTAACCGGGTTTTAGGTCCACTTATAACCAAGATTAATAACTATGTCATATAACAATAATATTAAACCTAAGCTAGCTCACTGGAACCTATTATGAGTCACCACTAATTTTAACCTAGAGTAAATTAGGAAAGGTGGAGTTCGGGTTCAGGGGCTTGGTATTCGACTTATTTAGGGTTCAAATTACTTTCATTACCCCTAGAAGTCGTTTTTCCTCTACTTAGTTTAATTACGGCACCTAAGTGCGCGAGCTTCTGTTTTTGTGTTTTTTTTAGCATTTTTTGACAGAAAATTAAAGTAAAATTAAAGATTCCTAAACTAGGGTTTCGGAGGCAGAATTAGGTCAAATTTTGTGTCCGTCCGTGGCTACGGACCTAATGTCGAACCCACGGACCCTAGTTAACCTATTTGAACATAAAAGTCGAAATTAAACAGAGAAAAACACAATTTTGAAAAGTCCGGGGCCACAGACAGGATGTCCGTGGGCGGCGGACATTATTTCAGAAAACCTAAATTTTGAAAAATTTTTGAAATACCGCCACCGTCCGGGGCGCCCGGGCTTACGGACAGGGCGTCCGGGACCCGGACTACATAGCGTCCGTGGGTGCGGACCGCCCTCGGACGGCGGCGTTTGGGAGGCTCCCGACGGTGTTTTGAGCTCAAATTTTATGGGTGTGTAGCCTGAAAGATGTACAAGACGTTAGTGATTGAAAGTTTTCATTTCACTACAAATTAAGGACGAAACTTAATGAACAAGTTAATGAACAGAAACAGAAACAAACAACAATTCAGAAACCTTAAAGAGTCAGTTCGAAGTCAAATTTTAACACCAGATTAAACACTTCGTGGGGAGTTAGGAGATTCAGATTTCTACCTGTTTTACCTTCGAATTCGATTGGATTCTTCACATCAAGGGCCCTTCGAGGCTTCGTCGGATTCGGTTCTGGCTTGAGTTCGAAAGTAGCTTCTGACCCTTTCTTCCCTGGGCTGTTAACCACGTTTTGGTTCTGTGTATTTGTTGGTGTTTTGGTGCTGGATGTTCAATGCGAGAAGAAAGGATGAGTTTTTGGTGGTTTCGGGTGATTTCTGCAGTGTTTCGGTATTGATTTGAGGCTGGAAGTGTAAAAACGTGGGGAGAAGGTTTGTGGCTGTTTTTAAGATTGGAAGTGTTCTCCCCTGCCCTAGGTCGTTTTTTGGAAGGCCTTTATAGAAAGAGCATGACCAAGTTGATTATAGAACAAGATTTTTATCTAAAACCCTGATTTTGTGCTCTAAGAGCATCTGATTTTTTAAAACGTGCTACAAGTTGATAAAAATTCCGAAATTTTAACCAAAGATAAAAGACGAATTGTAGGAATTTTGAGAGTTGAATCAGGTAATTTCGATTAATAACCGATTAGATAAAAATCTTACAATCTGGAATCTCCAATAATTCATAACTTACGATTGGAAAGTCGAAATAACGAAATTCCAACGGCATTAGTCTCTAATAATCATCCTCTATCTTGTGTTAAATCATGACATTTTGTTTTGATTTCGGTATTTTCTAGAGGAGAGAGAAAATTGCAAAAATGATTGCATTTCTCTTTTAAATTTTGGGATAAGGTTCCAATAAATAATTTCAGGTTTATGACTGTATGTAGTCATGTAACCATGTGACAATTTTATTTAATTTTGAAAACCCTTTTATTTCTATTTGAGGCTATTTCATGTGTTAATATTAAGAAACTAGCTTATTAAAAGCTAATTTCCAGAAAAATATTATCAGAAAATCACGAAATACCTTTCATAATGACTATGATATTTGGAAGTGTTTGGAGATAATGAGCAAGTCGTATGAAAATAGAAAATCCCAGAGAATGTCCTTGGAAAATCCTGCATTGGTGCATTTTGACCATTTTGCCCTTTGTAACACGTATGCCTTAGAGACTACTGATGGAGAAATATGTGACTACTTCTACCACATATGCAGTGTACCTATCATTTTAGGGTATAGTGATTAAATGGGGTTGTCGATCTCAGGGACCTCGTATAATTAATTGACAAATATTTGATTAACTGGGAGGTTAAGTTAAACTAAAGAAAACAGGAAATATCACTTTTTCGGTTTTGATTAATTAATTAAAAAGAAACTAAACTACAAGGACAATTAAGATAACAATAAACACAGAGGGATTTAAAGAGTGGTGAATGTGATAAATAAATAGAAAAACGCATCCCGGGTTGTTTGCTTACCTATTCCTTTTATATCTGTTACTAAATTCTTCCTTAATTTTACTGCAATAACTCAGAAACTTTAATTAATTCATTAACGACTAAGTATAATGAATCCTAACCAATTGTTAGACCTAGCAGCAGGCTAATGCTCTAGACCGGACACAATTAATCGCATAAAGAGCAGTTTCTATTGGAGTCTAATTAACCTATAGGCCGGATCAGGCTTCTAGCTGTTAATTAGGTTCAACTTCCCTGTCTAGTTATTTATCTCAGCTCTCGCATTTTAATAAAATAACTACAAGGGTTGTTTTAACTACCGGCCAAATAATTAAAACACTTGAAGGACAGGAATTGAACTGTTGCAGTTAACTAAATTTATTTAAAGAAATACATAACAGAATTTAGGAAATAGGTTCGCTTCCCAACCCGGAAGCTAAAATACTTACTCGCTCATCGTTACAGAAACAACGATAACAGAAAAGGAATGCATTAAATAAATTAAAGTAAGGGTAAGAGATAACTCCAGTTTAGAAGTTCACTCCGGTTTCTTGCTTCAACCTCGTCTTGCGTTGCCCCGTCTGCTAATTTATTTCTGTAGAGCTGGTGCGTAATAGTGGAAATAAAATAAAAAGTGGGATGTGTTATGTACGTGGGAATTTAATGGAGTGGATGGATTGATGAATTTGATGAAGTGAATGGAGTGCGATCGTGGGAGAATGCGTGGGTGAACGGATTAATTCGTGGACTGATAAATGGATGGATTGCTGGATGGATCGTGTGTATTTTAGCTTCCAGTAGTGTGGGTTTATATAGGCGGAGGACATGGGAAACAGACAAATTTAATTGATGATCTGCAGCAGCCATTGATTGAAGAGCCGGCGTCACGCTCGCGCAAATTAAGGTGGGTGATCGCAATAATGAAGTAGTTCGACTGCGGCGCCTGAACAACGAAGAAGAAAAACTCTGTCGGAATTCTATTCCGTGCGCTGAAATGCTCTTGTCCGCCTCGCGCCTAGCTCAGTCCGCCTCGCGGTCGTCTCTACCTTGTCCGCGCGTGTTGGTCCCGTCCGCCTCGCAGTCATCTGTGTGCTGTCCGCCTGATAAGAGGCGGTAGTCTCTGCTCTGTCCGTCAGGCGGACGTCTTTCCTTGTCCGCGACCAACCAGGCGGACGACTCTAATTGACCGCGAGATAAGAGGCGGACGCCTCTGTTGTGTCTGCGCCTCTCCTGTCCGCCAGTTATGCTATATATATATATATATATACACGATTGTAGTCCAATCTTGAATCGGCTCCAGATTATTCGTTTAAGTCCGTTTGACTCGCCGTTTGTTGCGTTGGAAAGCTTGTGAAGTAAACTACTTGATTCCAACACTTTTTCCTACATTTAACACATAAAATATATCAATTCATATCAAAACATAAACCTAGGAAAATCGTCAGATAAGTGAGAAATATTACTTAAAATACTGCAATTATAAGGTAATTAAACCCTTAAAAGTCTATATATTTCGCACTTATCAAACTTCCTCACACTTATCTTTTGCTTGTCCTCAAGCAAATAAAGAACAAACTTTCTCTAAGGTTACAGTATCAAACTCCGGGATTCAACAATCGTGGAAGGAAATCAAGCTAAATGGCAATCAAAAGAATAATCCTGCTCTTAGATGTAGGTTTTTGTAAACAGTGAAAACAGAAAATTTTTAATAAGAGCATGGATAAGTCAGATTGTAAAATTGAACATAGATTAGCTTGGAACCTTCCACCAATTTCTTTTCTCTAACCTTTGGATGACAAGGTGTGTGAAGTAACACCTTATTCCGTGATACCTTTCAACACCACATACTCATGATCGAAATATGAAAAATTGTGACAGTTATTCAGCATTAAGAGTTTTGCATGTTCATTTTTTTCTTTTTTCTTTCTCTTTGTTTTTTTTCATTGTTTGCACAATTTTTTTCATCCCCCAGACTTTTCTCTTCACCCATGTAGCGGTTTTGGGCCTTCTATCCCAGATCACAAGACCTTAGGTAGATGGGTGATAAGGCACCCCAAGGACTTAATAACCGAATGAACGAGGCCTGTTTTGGTTCAGAAAACTTCATTATATGATCAGAGGAGTACCTTGCCTTATCCTTTCCATACCAAACTTTCACTTAGCCCATGATTGCCAAGCTAAGGTAACT
The DNA here is from genome assembly GCA_023374045.1 of Limonium bicolor. Classification (NCBI taxonomy): domain Eukaryota; kingdom Viridiplantae; phylum Streptophyta; class Magnoliopsida; order Caryophyllales; family Plumbaginaceae; genus Limonium; species Limonium bicolor. Next base: position 109,823,227 of record CM041782.1, on the reverse strand, counting down.
CAATTTCCACAATCAGCTTATCCACCAGATTTTAGTGAAAATAGATTCAATTTTGAAGAAAGAAATTGATACATACAAACAACGTCAAGCAGAACGATTCTTGAGGTTGTCATCAGGCTCGATTTCAAAAACTTCCACAAAAAATTTAGCCCGAAAATTCAACATGTATTGGCCTTTAGAGAAGCTTACTAACATAATTAGAGAACAATAAAAATCAAGTGTGGCATTAGGTACTACTGGCATATTTTCAGGGAAAGGTCTAAACTTCCTCACACTTAAGAGGAGCAATGTCCTCATTGTTCATAAAATAATCAAGAAAAGACCTTTCAAAATATGCCAGACTCATGAATCAACAGTTAAAGCTCGAGTGGCTGAACATAAATATTAAAAATAAAGGAACTGAGACTCCCCTGATATCGTGAGATTGAGGAAGGTGCCCTTCCTCACACTTAAAGCATTGGCGGTGGGGTCGATGTTCCTCACACTTGAGTCTAAGCAAGGGTTCAGCTTGGAGTGATTGCAACAAACGGTTTACCTACACACACTGTCAAATACCAAAATAACGCTAGGAAGCGTTGCGTTAATAGCACAGGTATAATTATCTCCTTCCTCTTCTTTCTTCCTCGCCCTTTTTTTTTAATTATATATATCACAATAATTAGAGAGAAATAGATGCGTAGCTTATAAAACATGAATTTGAAAATTACCCCTGGGTTGCCTCCCAGTCAGCTGCCCTCTTTATAGTCATTGGCTGGACTTTGTGAAGTAGCTAACCTGCAATTGGATCTTTAAGAGATACTTCATATGTAGCAGCTTGATCCAGTGAAGTACCCAGAAATTTCTTGACTCTTGACCCATTGACTTTAAATGTTTCCCCTTTGCATTGGCGAGTTCAATCGCACCGAATGGGGAAATGCTAATAATAGGGTAAGGTCCTGACCAGTAGGATTTCAGCTTACCTGGGAAGAATCTGAGCCTGGAGTTGAAAAGTAAAACTTGGTCCCCCACCTTGAGTTCCCGATTGGCAATCATCTTGTCATGCCAGCGCTTGGTACGTTCCTTATATATTACAGCATTCTCATAAGATTCGTTCCTGAGTTCCTCCAACTCTGTCAACTGGAACTTGCGTTTATCACCGGCTTGCTGTAGGTCAAAATTAAGAGCTTTCAAGGCCCAATATGACTTGTATTCTAATTCCACAGGCAAGTGGCATGCCTTCCCAAAAACCAACTTGTAGGGAGACATGCCAATTGGTGTCTTGAAACGCAGTGCGGTAGGCCCAGAGTGCTTCATCTAATCGAAGTGACCAATCCTTTCGAGAAGAGTTCACCGTCTTTTGCAAGATCCACTTGAGCTCTCGGTTCGTCACTTCGGCCTGCCCATTTGTTTGAGGATGGTAGGGTAAGGAAACCTTATGTCGAACCCCATATTTCTTTAATAGTGCTTCAAACTGGCGGTTACAGAAATGGGAGCCACCGTCACTGATTATGGCTCGAGGAACGCCGAATCGAGTGAAAATATTTTTCTTCAGGAACTTCACAACAATTTTAGCATCATTAGTAGAACAGGCAAGGGCTTCCGCCCATTTTGAAACATAATCAACAGCTACTAAGATGTAAAGATTACCGAAAGAGTTTGGGAAGGGACCCATAAAATCAATACCCCAGACGTCAAATAGCTCAACTTCTAACATGTTATTCAGTGGTAGCTCATTCGACGAGATAGATTACCTTGCCTTTGACACCGATCACATGTCGAAACAAACATATGACAATCCTTGTGAAGGGTGTTCCAGAAAAAACCTGATTCTAGTATTTTTGCAGCGGTTCGAGTGGCGCCATGATGTCCACCGGCTTCTCTGGAATGGCAATGGAGGAGAATATTTCTGCTCTGACTTCTGGACACATCTCCTAATGATACCATCTGCACAGACTTTAAACAGATAAGGGTCATCCCAAAATAATGTTTGACAATGGAAAAGAACCTCTTTCTCTGCTGATAAGTCATATCAGCGGAACAATCTTCCTAACAAGGTAGTTAGCGATATCAGCAAACCATGGATCCTCAACATCTTCAGCTGCAAATGCTGACTCATCGGGGAATGACTCGTTGATGGGAGTCCCGTCATCAGATGCTTCCATTCTGGACAGATGATCAGCTACCACATTTTGTGTTCCCTTTTTGTCCCTGATCTCAATATCAAATTCTTGCAATAGGAGAATCCACCTAATCAACCTGGGTTTAGACTCTGCCTTAGCAAACAAATACTTAAGAGCAGAGTGGTCAGTATGCACAATAATTTTGCCACCCAGTAAATAAGATCGAAACTTATCTAGAGCAAAAACTACAGCTAGTAATTCTTTTTCTGTGGTCGCATAATTTTTCTGGGCATCATTTAAAGTTCGACTTGCATAATATACTACCCGAAGAATTTTATCAACCTTCTGACATAAACCGGCTCCACAGCGTAATCACTAGCGTCACACATTATCTCAAAAGGGAGGAGTGACCAATCAGGAGACACAACGACAGGTGCAGAAATTAGCTTTTCTTTTAATAAATTAAAAGCTTTCAGACATTCTTCAGAAAAATGGAACTTGACATCCTTCGCAAGTAGATCACACAGAGGTTTAGAGATTTTGGAAAAATCTTTGATGAATCTTCTATAAAAACCTGCGTGTCCAAGAAAACTACGAATATCTCTAACAGAAGATGGTGGTGGGAGCTTTTCAATTACCTCGACTTTAGCCCGATCTACCTCAATTTGTTTGAAGAAATTTTGTGGCCCAGGACGATTCCTTCTCGAACCATGAAGTGGCATTTTTCCCAATTTAACACCAGATTGGTTTCTTCACACCTGGACAGCACAAGATCAAGGTTTTCTAGACAGGATTCAAATGTTAGACCATAAACAGAAAAATCATCCATAAAAACCTCAATGCATTTCTCAATATATTCAGCAAAGATGGCCATCATACAACGTTGAAACGTGGCAGGAGCATTACATAATCCAAATGGCATTCTTTTATAACTATAGGTTCCATACGGACAGGTAAAAGTTGTCTTATCCTGATCCTCAGGAGCTATAGGGATCTGAAAATAACCTGAAAAGCCATCCAGAAAGCAGTAGTAGTCATGTCCAGCTAGTCTTTCCAACATTTGATCAATGAAAGGTAATGGAAAATGGTCCTTACGAGTGGCATCATTTAATTTTCTATAATCAATACAAACCCGCCATCCTGTAGTGGGACACTGGGTAATCAGCTCACCCTTTTCATTAGGAACCACAGTTATTCCTCCTTTCTTTGGCACTACCTGAACTGGACTTACCCATTTACTATCTGAAATAGGGTAAATAATGCCTGCATCGAGTAGTTTGATTACCTCTTTCTTAACTACCTCTTTTAGGACTGGGTTAAGACGTCGCTGAGGCTGAGCCAATGGTCGGTAGTTATCTTCCATATAGATTCGGTGAGAACACAACTGAGGGCTGATTCCTTTAATATCTGCTATCGACCAACCAATAGCTGATGTATGATTGCGCAATACCTCCAGTAGTTGCTTCTCTTGAGTTCCTGTCAAGTCAGAGAGATTATAACAGGTAATTCCGATGGTTCATTAAGAAAAGAATATTTCAAATGAGAGGGAAGAGGTTTCATCTCCACTGTAGGAGGTTTTCAATAGATGGTCTTGGCCGGTCAGCACTTCGCTCGACTTTCTCAAATTGCTGCTGGTACTTGTGGAAGTGTGGCCGCCTTTTGTTTAACTCCTCAGCCATGAGGGCCATATCTGGATCCTCATCATCAGCTTCACAAGATGCCATAAGACATCTTTCCAGGACTTCCTCTTCTTCTCTGCTTAAAATAGTTTCCTGCACTAAAGAGTCAATAATATCTATAGCAAAGCAGGATTGAACAGTGGCAGGACGCTTCATGTTGCGTGTCATGTCGAAAACAACCTGCTCATCATGAAACCTTAGAATAATCTTTCCTTCCACATCAATGAGAGAGTGCGGGGTTCTCATAAACGGTCTGCCCAAAATTAGTGGTACATCTGTATCTTCCTCCATATCAATGATGATAAAATCAGCAGGGAAGATAAATTTATCAATAGAAACTACCAGGTCCTCAACTTTTCCTTTAGGATAAATTATGGAACGGTCTGCTAGTTGTAACTGAACAGATGTGGGAGCACATTGACCTACACCTAATTTCTTGAAAATAGATAAAGGCATCAAATTAATACTTGCTCCTAAATCACATAAACCGTTACCGCAATCAACCTTCTCGATAGCGCATGGAATGATGGGAAGACCCGGATCTCCTAACTTGGGTGGCAGTTTCTCAGGAGAACTGCAGATACTCTTTCTGTCAACTTGACCGTGTCAGACTCTAGCAAAGAACGCCTGTTAGACAAAATATCCTTCATAAATTTAGCATACATAGGCATTTGAGACAAAGCATCAGAAAAAGGGATATTAATAGTTAATTTCTTAAAGATATAAGAAATTTCCCATATTGCTTGTAACACCCCTAAACCGGCCTAAGAGTTAAGGGTGCCACACGCCGCGTATTACTACCTAATAACGCAAGGCTCTAAAACACTCAAACGCAATAAAGGCCCAAAACGAAGTTTACATAAACACTGTAAACCAATATATTCAAATACAGCGGAACTAATACCAAACCCCAATACAAAACCGAGTCAGAAACAAAGGTCAAAAGCATAAGGCCCGAAGGCTACAACATCTCAGAGTATCAAACTGAAAGAACATAAAAGCTAACTACTATAGCTCCAGAACTTAGGATGATCCTCGCTGATCAATCTGCAAAATGTTAGAAGTAGGGGAATGAGCACACAACTATGCCCAGTAAGCAGCGACCGTCATCAGCAAGGTCGCTCAAAACAATTGAAATCAGGAGAAGAGAAGATAAACATCTTATGCACAATTCTCAAATAGTCAGAAGCTTTCAGAAACAGAAGCAGAGTGGAACACAAGGGGTTCCCATTTCAGAAACAGTCAGAGCACTTAAACAGAAAAGGGGGGGGACAAAACACAATGCACACACTCAGAAGGGTCGAAGACCCATAGACCATACCAGGTCTCTCGCGCAACGCAGAAATGACTCGAAAGAGCCAAAGGGTTCGTCAACCCCACAGAACAGAAGGGAATGACCCACACTCAGAACGACGTCTACATGGTATACCACGGAATAGCTCGACCCAGCCATTCACGGCTCAGAAACAAAGTGCAATGTCCCAAAACAGAAAGGTTGCTTAATCAGAAGCAAAGTTGCATTTAAATATGCCAAAACACTCATAAATCAGTAGCACAGATCATAAGGAAACCAACGCCACAAACGGCACTCAAATCAGAGTTCAAACGAAGAAGTTATGTTGAAAACAGAGGGGTGTCCGAACTTGTGTCCGGACGTCGAAGTTCGGACACAAGTCGAGACTCAGAAGCCAGAGAAAGCCAAATGTCCGAACTTGTGTCCGGACATCAATGTTCGGACACAAGTCGAGCTGAAATCAGATAGAAGAGTTCAGCATGTCCGAACATCCAAGTTCGGACGGATGTTCGGACAGGTTTTACGGGAAAACACGCGGAGGGTCCGACCTTGTGTCCGGACGTCGAAGTTCGGACACAGGTCGAACTTAAACCAGAGGGAAAACCTGAGGGTGTGTCCGAACATCCAAGTTCGGACAGATGTTCGGACATACCCCGAACTCGCAAATCAGAAAGGCAGAAACGCACTGTCCGAACTTCAAAGCTCGGACGGAAGTTCGGACAGTGCGAAAAATGCAGTTTCCAGAAGACGAACAGCAGAAGAAAAAACAACACAATCAATGCCTCAAAATGCCAATTAAGCACACACACCAAATCAGACATTAAAACAGGAAACCATGGGGTTTAGCCATTCTAAAACGCAACCAAACAGACATCACAAACGGAAATCACACACGAACAGAACCATTGCAATCCCATGGCTGAACTTCCAAACTGAATCGAGTAACCACCTACCTCAGTTCAGAGTGCAGAAAATCCACAGAACGCAGCAACAACAGCAACGAACAATTCCTCAACAGGCCGAACCGAACAGCCACTGAATTCCCATAAATGATAATCCAAAATCAGAAAAACGGAAGAGACAAACCGAGACAACACAACCCTTAATCTGCAACACGAACTGAACCCGATGTGCAGAGAATCCAACAATTCGCAACAGCTCACAGCCCGTGCAAACCACAGATCGACAGCAACCCCGTTGTCTCTGAATTCAGCCATTCGAAGTTTAAAAAAAATCAGGAAACAGAAGAGGGAAGAACGCAACACCGACCGACACAATCAGAGAATCCAAACCTGAGTAACGAAGGCGGAACACACAGCAGCGAAGATCTCCAATCTGATTGCAGCAGAACAATCACCGTTTCAACAAAGTGAGAAATTGAGAGAGAGAGAGAGAGAGAGAGCAGAGAAAACTGTCGTTCAAACCACGATGAGGGCGCTCCTCACGACTGAACTGACGTGAATGAATTGATCGGGAAATAAAAGTGATTAAGAAGGAAAATAAATAAGTAATTCTTTACTTATTATCAAATAATCTGATTACCTTAATAGCAGGGGTAATGACCTCCTCGCCCTTGGCAATTAAAAGAATACCACCGGAGTCCCAACTGACAGCAAAGAAATCAATAATCCAACTCAGAAAAACATTGCAACTGATAACCTAAGGTATGAATTATGCGGGTTATAACATCACCTCCCCTTAAAAGAATCTCATCCTCGAGATTAACTCACCTTACTGCTCGAATAGGGAGGGAAACTTGGCACGCAGCTCATCTTCGAGCTCCCACGTAGCTTCACACTCTAACTGATCTGACCACTGGACCTTCACCATAGGTAGGGTCTTGCTACGAAGCTGACGGACGTCCCTGGCTAGAATACGAGTAGGCACCGCCTCGAAGCTGCAGTCCTCTCTCAGCTGAAGCTGGCTGTAGTCGATCACATGAGACGGATCATGCAGTACTTCCTCAACATGGACACATGGAAAACTCCGTGAACAGCAGACAAAGCGGGTGGCAATGCTAACCGGTAGGCCACAGGGCCAATCCTCTCCAAGATCTCAACGGTCCAACGAACCTCGGGCTAAGCTTCCCACGCTTCCCAAACCGAACCACGCCTCTGACCGGCGACACTCGCAGATAGACATGATCACCAACATCGAACTCAGCGGCCTGCGCCTCTGATCTGCATAGCACTTCTGTCTGCTCTGAGCAACAAGCAAACGCTCCCGAATCGTCCTGATCTTCTCTACCGCTCCCTGAACCAGCTCGGGTCCAACCAAGACCCTCTCCTTCAGGTCATCCCAACAGATGGGGGACCTACACCTCCTACCGTACAACGCTTCAAACGGAGCCATACCAATGCTCGCCTGAAAGCTGTTGTTGTAGGCGAACTCAATCAGAGTCACATGCTGCTCCCAGCTACCACCAAAGTCCAGGACACATGCACGAAGCATGTCCTCCAAAACCTGATTAGTCCTCTCCGTCTGGCCATCCGACTGAGGATGGTAAGCTGAACTGAATGCTAAATTCGTACCCAAGGCCTTATGCAAACTGCGCCAAAATCTCGAAGCAAAACGAGGGTCACGATCAGACACAATAGTAGTAGGCACACCGTGAAGTCTCACTATCTCATCCAGATATAAACGGGCTAGGCGCTCCAAACTGAAGGTCTTCTTCACCGGTAGAAAATGAGCAGACTTCGTCAGACGGTCAACTATCACCCATACAGCATCACAACCCGAAGGAGTCCTGGGCAAACCCATAACAAAATCCATCCCCACACTCTCCCACTTCCACTCAGGAATGGGAAGGGGCTGAAGCAAACCCGCTGGCCTCTGGTGCTCAGCCTTAATCTGCTGACAGGTCTGGCACTTCGAGACAAACTCTGAGATATCACGCTTCATCCCAGACCACCAGAATGACTCTCTGAGGTCTCGGTACATCTTCACCCCTCCTGGGTGAACTGAATAAGGCGCTCCATGGGCCTCCTGAAGGATCTCTCTGCGCAGCACTGCATCGTCTGGCACACATACACGGTCTCTGAAACGTAGACAACCATCACTGGAGACACTGAAATCTGAACTCTGCTCTGCAGACAGCCCCTCTCTAATCCGACATAAAGCTGAATCTGACTCCTGACCAACCCGAATCCTGTCGACCAACGAAGACTGCACCTGAAGCGCTGCTATCACACTGGCACTGGCTGGTCTGACTACCCAAACACCCATACGCTGCAGCTCTAAGGCGGACCTCTGGACTCCAGTCAGAGCACAAGCTACACCCGAAGCACCTCTCCGGCTCAAAGCATCTGCAACCACATTCGCTCTACCCGGGTGGTAGAGGATCTCTAAATCGTAGTCATGAAGTAGCTCCAACCACCTCCTCTGTCTCAAGTTCAGCTCCTTCTGAGTGAACAAATACTTGAGGCTCTTGTGGTCAGTGTAAACCTTACACGACGCTCCATATAAATAATGTCTCCAAATCTTCAGCGCGAACACTACAGCTGCCAACTCCAGATCGTGGGTAGGGTAGTTCTTCTCATAGGGCTTAAGCTGTCGGGAGCCATAAGCCACTACCTTACCCTGCTGCATCAAAACACATCCAGTCCCTTATGGGATGCATCACAGAAGACCTCGAACCCTCGGTCCCAGAAGGCAAAGTCAGAATCGGTGCCGTCGTCAGTCTCTTCTTAATCTCCTGGAAACTCTGCTCGCAAGCCTCGCTCCACTCATACTTGATCTCCTTCCTCAACAGACGGGTCAGCGGGGATACAATCTTAGAAAAACCCTCTACAAACTTCCTGTAGTACCCAGCTAACCCAAGGAAACTGCGAATCTCAGCAACATTCGTGGGCCTCGCCCACTCCATCACAGCTCTAACCTTCTCAGGATCTACTGAGATACCGTCCTTCGAGACCACATGTCCCAAGAATACGACGCGATCAAGCCAGAAGTCACTTCTTCAACTTAGCATACAGCTCACGATCCTTCAGCGTCTGCAAACAATCCTCAGATGCTCCTCATGCTCCTCTGCGCTCCTGGAGTACACCAAGATATCATCTATGAAGACCACTACGAACTGATCCAGATAGGGTTTGAAAACCCGGTTCATCATATCCATGAATACTGACGGAGCATTAGTCAAACCAAACGGCATGACTAGGAACTCGTAATGACCATAACGAGTCCTAAAAGCGGACTTAGGCACATCCTCGGCCTTAATCCTCAACTGATGGTAGCCTGAACGGAGATCTATCTTCGAGAACACTGTGGCACCCGCCAACTGGTCAAACAAATCGTCGATGCGCGGAAGGGGATAGCGATTCTTGATGGTCACCTTGTTCAGCTCCTTGTAGTCGATGCACAAACGGAAGGTCCCATCCTTCTTCTTCACAAACAGCACTGGCGCTCCCCAAGGCGAAACACTAGGGCGTATGAAGCCCTTATCCAACAGCTCCTGAAGCTGGACCTTAGCTCCTTCAACTCCGCCGGACTCATACGGTAAGGGGCCCAGAGATGGGCTGAGTCTCTGGCGCTAAATCGATGGTGAACTCCACCTCTCGCACTGGTGGAAGTCCGGGCACGTCGTCCTGGAAGACCTCAGGAAACTCTCTGACAATCGGGATGCTCTCCAAGCTAGATCCCTCACGCACCTCTGGCAGATAACATAAGAAGCCCTGTGCAAACGATAATTTGACCTATTAAATACAAGAAATAATCTTAGAGAATAGTAAATCAAACGACCGTCAGGTTGCAAAAATCCTGGTTATTGTAGTAGAGTTTATGGGAACCAGGTATCGAACCGTGGGACTATGTGACAATTATCTAGACTTAGCAAAGGTTATAAATTGAGGGGGAATTTTTGTTTTGTTCTAAACTGTGAATTATAAAAAAGGACAACAAGAATTTAAATAACAGCTAATAATTAACATAACAGGATATTAAAAGTGGTTGTGAATATGGAAGAACGGACTCTGGGTTCAGGTTTTACTCGTTTGATTCAATTATGCTATTCTACCGGTTTATTAAGAATAATTTGGCAAAATTCCTTTTATAGTCTTTAGATTTAAATCCTAAATTCTAATGACCTCGTTTACCAGAACATGCAAGGTTTGATTTAAACTCAGGCAAAACACATGTAAACGGCTAGTTAAAAGGAATATATAATTTGCATCTGAAATACTAAATTTATTCAATCAGAATAAATTCTTCCACAGACATAACAATTAATATGACCTATCTATTTCTCACGGATCAGTTCAAAATAGATTTCGTAAAGCAATTTAATAAACTCATGTAATTTATTAAAAGCGAGATAATAACATTAATCGTATCAAATTATAATTTATTTAAACCGGTAAAATAAAGTGCACAATTAAAACAAACTAATAATAACCATCTCCCAGAGTAATATTAATCTAGCCGGAATGTTAAATAAATGAGCAGAGATAAGAGTAAAAGAAATCATCTGTTTGCTGACTCCTGCTCCGTTATTCTGACAGACCGGAATAGAATTGAGGCGGATGATAATATATGGAGAATGGTGGGCGTGAGTTTTGTGGTGGTGGTCGAATGATTTGTGAATTGTAAATGGAATGTGTACGTAAGTGAATTTTTGTGAAATGGAAAAGGTGAAGGTGGGGGCGATGGAGTAGTATGGTGTCGGGTGATTTTGTGAATGGGTTTGTGAATGGAGTGGAGCGATTTGGATCGTGGGTGAATGACTGGATGGCTTCAATTTTAGCTTGCAGAGCGTGGGTTATATAGGCAGAGGACATGGGAAACAGACAACGGAGAAGTGACAGGGATAGTGAGCTAGCGAGTAGAGGCGGTGGAGTCGATATGCAGATCTGGAAAAATTGCTGTCAGAGATTTCATCGGGAGCAGAGCAATTGATTGCAGAGTCACGCGTGCAGAAATTAAGGTGGGCGATCGTCTGTAATAAATGAGGTAGATCGGTAGCAGTCGAATGCGCGCCGGCGAAGAAGGAAGAAGAAGACGCGAAGAAATTCTGCTTCGCGAGCTTCGTCCGCCTGTATTACCGCCTAATAACAGGCGGTTGCTCGTGTCGTGTCCGCTCGAAAAGGAGGCGGTAGTGCCTATTTGTTCCGCCTGCTTAACAGCGGTATAGTCTCTATGCTTCCGCCTCGCGGTGGATGGTCTCGACCGCGCCTAAAACAGGCGGTAGTCTCTGTTGTGTCCGCCTCTTAATAGGCGGTAGCTTCTCCTGTTCCGCTGTTATAGGCGGTTAGTGTGTTATTTGTCCGCCTCCAAGGGAGGCGGTTAGCCTCTGTTTATCGCATCATTGTTGGTCCGGGTCCTTGCACATGAGTCAAGTCCCGGACCATGTTCTTATTTCAGCCGAGAGAGTATTGTCTTGATGATCCGGGCCTTGGGCAAGTGTTAAGTCCCGGACCATGTGCTGTTTTCACCCGAGAGTATATTTTGAGTGTTGATCCGGGCTTCAAAGGTATTAACAACTCGGACATAACATATTTCGGCTCTAAAATCTTCGTTCTGACTCCGATTTGATCCCGTTTGTTGCGTTGGAAAGCTCGTGAGAGGAGAACTATGCATTTCTATCATCATTTCCTGATTTTATCATATAAATTGGAATTAGTTCCTACCCAAAGTAAGAGTTACAAAAAGCATAGGATAAGTGTGAGAAGGTGCGTAAAAAGTTATATAAATAATGATCAAGCACCTATAAAACTATATAAATTTCACACTTATCAAATCACCCCACACTTAGCTCTTTGCTTGTCCTCAAGCAAAACTCTCAAACACGAGTTCAAGTCAAGCGAATGAAACTCAACTCAAAAGGAAGGACACAAAAGAAAGATTATTAGTTTTACCAATACAGGGGCATTTTTCTTTCTTCATAAAAACAGAAGTCATTCAAAGCTAATAATAGAGAAACAAAACCATAAGAACCTCGTTTTTTTTTTGCAATGAGCCAATCCACTTTACATTCTCAAAACCGTTAGAACGACAAGGGGCATGAAGTAAGATCTTATTCCATCATACCTTTCAATGCCACATACTCTTGATCCATAGAGAAGATTATTTTTTCATTTAGCACAATGATTGCACATTTTTTTTTTATTTTAAGCGCTTTTAAGTTCTTTCACCACAGACTTTTCTCTCCACCCATGTAACGGCTTTGGGTCAACTATCCCAGATCACAAGGATCTTAGGTAGCTAGGTGATGAGGCACCCCAAAGGACTTAATAACCAAGTGGACGAGGCCGACTTTGGATCAGAATTAAAATTAAGCATGCTTAGGATCAGCGGAGAGTACCTTGCCTTGTTCTTTTTCCAACCATTTCAATCCAGACATTCCAAGGCTCAAGGCTAAAAAACAGGGTTCAGATGATGAGTATTCTCAATCATTTATGGCATCACAGAACATAGACTTCATTTTTAATCAATTAAACCAGAAAAATTTAAAAATTTTGCACCCCATTATCAGCTAACCAATTATTCCTCCTCTATGGCTTCCTTCCAAGTTGAGCAACACAGCAGGAGTCAAACAAATGCAAGAGAAAGAGCTCAAAGATAAACAAAAGATAAGCTACGAAGGAGGTTACCCCACCCCACACTTAGAGTGAAGCAATGTCCTCATTGCTGGGAAGAATAACATTGTGCAAGCAATCCAACGGGAAACAAAAGTAAGACATATATAGGGTTCAGAGGGGAGTATGTGTAACAGTAAAGAGTGAAAAGGATTTAGAATACTCCCCAGAGTCCGTTCACGGTGTGTTGCACGGTCCACCCCACACTTGAGTTCAGCTGTAGAATTGCGCAAGATGTGCCTGGAAAGAATTTTCTAAACAGCCAGAAGAACTCAAGTTATTACTGCCTCATGTGCTGCCACTCCTTAATGAAGAAAAATAAGAAAATAGACTAATAACATTTTTTTTTTTTTTTTATAATATTAGATAAATTATTAAAGCACACAGAAAACTGTAAAGTAAATGTAAGTGTAAGAAAAAGATAGAGAATTCTTCCTGTAAATTGAAATAAGTGGTGGGTTGCCTCCCACCAAGCTGCTCTTTTATAGTCTCAAGCTAGACTCATAAGTCCGATTAGGAGAAAGAGGAAGAGGAGTGGGGAGGGGTCCCACAACTTCCTAGAACTAAGTTGCGCAGCTTTGGAACTTATGCTTCAATCGCCATGGTAGAGACTTCATCTTAGGTGGCACCGACTCTGAAACAGGGAAGAAAGATCCTGCTGTACCTGGACAAAAGAAACTCCAAGCAAGTTAGTAGAAACATCAGCAGGACAAGTATACCTTTCAGACGGGCCCATTAACTTTGAAGGTTTCACCCTTCTTGTTTTCCAGTTCGTAAGCTCCAAATGAAGTAACCCCTACCACCTAAATGGTCCTGCCCAATGAGATTTAAGCTTTCCTGGAAAGATCTCAATCTAGAATTGTAGAGGAGCACCCAATCTCCAACTTTGAAGTCACGTTTCTTGATCATTTGATCGTGGAGTTTCTTGGTGCGCTCCTTGTAGATTCGAGCACTGTTGTAAGCTGTATTTCTTAGTTCTTCAAGCTCTGAAAGCTGAAATTTGCGTTTCTCACCAGCAGCATGTATGTCAAAGTTCAGGGCCTTAAGTGCCCAGTACGCCTTATGCTCCAACTCAACAGGTAGATGACAAGATTTCCCATATACCAGCCTAAAAGGAGACATCCCGATGGGTGTCTTGAATGCTGTCCTGTAGGCCAAGAGAGCGTCATCTAACCGTAGAGACCAGTCCTTCCTTGAAGAGTTTACTGTCTTCTGGAGAATCCACTTCAACTCTCGATTGGATACTTCAGCTTGTCCATTTGTTTGTGGGTGATACGGTAGTGCAACCTTATGACGTACTCCGTACTTAGCCAGCAAGGCATCGAATGAACGGTTGCAAAAATGTGATCCCCCATCACTGATAATTGCTCGTGGAACTCCGAAGCGAGTGAAGATGTGCTTCTTGATAAACTTGACCACGGTCTTTGAATCAGCATTCTGGCATGGTATGGCTTCAACCCATTTGACACATAGTCCACTGCTACCAGAATGTATTGATAACCTTGTGAAGAGGGAAATGGCCATAAAATCGATACCCCAACAGTCAAAAAGTTCGACTTCCAAAATGCTTTGCTGAGGCATCTCATGTCGCCTTGAAGTATGCCCATGCGCTGACAGCTATCACAACTAGCCACAAAAGCTTGACAATCTTATGTAATGTGGGCCAATAAAATCCTGATTCAAGAACTTTAGCTGCCGTCCGATGGGATCCATGATGGCCTCCTGCTTCTCTGGAGTGACAAAACTCCAGAACACTAGGTACCTCATCATCAGGGAGACACCTGCGAATTAAGCTATCTGCACACACTCGAAACAAGTGAGGGTCTTCCCAGATATAATGGCGTGAGTCAGAAAGGAATTTCTTTTTCTGAGCATATGATAAATCATGAGGAACAACTCCAGAAACAAGAAAATTAGCCATATCAGCATACCATGGCTCTTGCAACTTTTTCAAACTGAAGACGGCTTCATCAGGAAAAAATTCATAATAGGAATACCGTCGTCGGAGTTACCATCCTAGAGAGATGGTCAGCAACAACATTCAGTTTACCACTCTTGTCCCTCACTCTATATCGAATTCCTGTAAAAGAAGAATCCAACGTAGCAAGCGAGGCTTGGCCTCTTTCTTGGCAAACAAATATTTAAGAGCAGAGTGGTCAGTGTGGATATCACTTTACTTCCCCATAAATATGATCGAATCTATCTAAGGAGAAGACCACTGCTAGGAGCTCTTTCTCAGTTGTTGTGTAGTTCTCTGGGCATCATCTAGAGTTTTGCTGGCATAAGCAATAACTCTTAACACCTTATCTTCTTTTGGCACAGGGCTGCACCTACTGCAAAGTCACTAGCATCACACATTATTTCAAATGGCGATGACCAGTCAGGAGAAAACAACGAGGGGCAGCTACCAATTTTGCTTAATTAAATTAAAAGCAGAAATACAATCTTCAGAAAATATAAATGAAACATCTTTCATTAGCAGATCAGTCAAAGGTTTAGAATTTTAGAGAAGTCTTGAAAAACCTTCGATAGAAACCAGCATGCCCAAGAAAGATCTTACTCCTTTACACAAGTGGGAGCTGTGCTTCTCTATCACTTCGACTTTTGCTTTGTCAACCTCAATCCGTTAGCAGACACCTTGTGGCCGAGCGACTATCCCATCCTTTACCATAAAATGGCATTTCTCCCAGTTGAGAACTAGGTTGGTCTCTTCGCACCGTCCAAGGATAAGATCAAGCTGTGATAGACAAACATCAAAGTCAGAGCCATATACAGAAAAATCATCCATAAATACCTCTATACTCTGCTCAATGAAGTCTGCAAAGATGGCCTGCATGCAGCGCTGGAAAGTGGCAGGGGCATTGCATAAACCAAAGGGCATTCTTTTGTATGCAAAGGTACCATATGGACAAGTAAAGGTAGTCTTGTCCTGGTCCTCAGGTGCAATAGGAATTTGAAAGTACCCTGAAAAACCATCTAAAAAAACAGTATATTCCTTCCCAGCCAATCTTTCGAGCATTTGATCAATAAAGGGGAGTGGGAAATGATCTTTTCTGGTGGCTGAATTTAAACGCCTATAATCTATACACATGCGCCATCCAGTGATCTTTCTTTGAGGAATAGACTCACCTTTTGTCGTTCAACACACCGCCTCAAAACCTCCTTTCTTAGGGACTACCTGTACAGGACTTACCCACGTGCTGTCTGATATAGGATAAATGATCCCAGCGTCCAGAAGCTTCAACACTTCCGTCTTGACCACTTCCTTCATGTTAGGGTTGAGCCGACGCTGGGGTTGTCTGACAGTTTTGTAGTCTTCCTCCATATATATATGATGTGTACAGAAGGCCGGATTGATACCCTTGATATCAGCTAGAGTCCATCCGATGGCTCTCTTATGTCTTCTCAGGACTTCAAGTACCTGCTTTCTTGCCCAGAAGTCAAAGAAGATGAAACAATGACAGGCAAGTAATTATCATTAGCTAAAAAGCAGTACTTGAGATTAGAGGGGAGTTCCTTAAGCTCAAGTACTGGAGGTTGCTCTATAGAAGGAACAGGTCTTTGGATTTCTTATCAAGTCTCTCCAAAGGAGGGCGATAGGCTTGAAAACCTGGTTTTCCTCTCTCTACATGTGCTAGAGCTGTATTAACATCCATATTAAGAGTTTTATCCTCAACAGAGGATACAAGAATGTGTTCTAAAGGTTCAAAATCTGAAAAAGTAGAGGACGTATAGAATAAATCTCATCATCAGTAGAAAGTTCACATACCTCGCCATCCTCATCTTGCATACTTACCGACATAACTGAATGAGCTGAAGTAGAACTTAACTTCATCATCTTTTTCATATCAAACTCTATCTTCTCATCTCCGTACCTCAAGGTGATTCTGCCATCATGCACGTCAATGACCGCCTTGGCAGTACTCAGGAAAGGACGACCCAAAATGAGTGGGACCTCCACATCATCATCTATGTTTTAAAACAACAAAATCCGCAGGAAAGATGAAGCGGTCAACTCCCACTACAAGATCTCGCACAATTCCCATCGGTTTTAATCTCAGATCTGTCGGCTAGCTGGAGTTTAAAAGGGACTGGGTGAAGCTCTCCTCCTTTTACCTTCAAGAAGGTTGCATATGGCATGATGTTGATGCTTGCACCCAGATCACACAGGCCACTTCCACAATCTATATCTCCGATAAAGCAGGGAACAATAGGAGTGCCCGGATCCTTCTGTTTTGGGGGAAGTGCTCGAAGTAACGCCGTAGAGCACTCTTCTGTAAGGTGGACAGTCTCCTTGTCCTGCTTTCTTCTTCTCTTCTTCCTCTTCGTCACGAGATCCTTCAAAAATTTTGCATAATTGGGCATCTCCTGTAAAGCATCAATTAAAGGTATATCGATAGTCAGTTCTTCTTGAATATACTTAAGAATTTATGGAACTGCTCATCTAAACACTTCTTTTTCATCCTATTTGGAAATGGAAGTTCAATTCGCTTAGGAGTAGAAGAAGGTACATCAATTTGAATAGAAGATGGAGAAGGAGAAGAATTGATTGGAGCCTGTATCTCCTTAGAAACTACCACTGGTGGGACCGAAGGCTGGGTGATTCATTAGAATGGGTGATCTTTTCACCAGTTTGTTGGGCTGTCACTTTTGTTGATTATTCCCCAGCTGCTTGCCACTTCTTAACATCACGGCTGCACTGAGCTCATCCCCAGGTTGGATCTCTGAAGATACACCACAATTGCAAACCTCAAGGCCTTGGCCGTCTCTCTTGGATTCTGCTGAGATTGTGATGGAAATGAGCCTGGCTGCCTTTGATGCTGGTTGTTAAGTAGCTGGCTCATCTGCTGCTCCAGATTTCTCTGGCTATTCATCAAGGATTGGTTGAGAGTTTGTTGTTCCTTCTGGTTGGTAGCCATGGAAGTAATTATATCTTGGAGCTTCTCCATCTTTTCATCAGAAGCTGACTTGGCAGGTGGCTGGTAGGAACTCTGGCCCTGTCCCATCTGCATCTGAGGACGGCCTTGATTGTATGGTTGCCTCGAGAAGCCTGGGGGACCCTGCGCATTACTTTGTAAAAGATTAGAATTTAAAGCATTATTGGGATTACCATACCTGAGATTCGGATGTTGATTTCGGTTCCAGGGCTGTTGGTAATTCCCTTGTCCTACAAAGTTGGCTTCTTCAGCGATCCGTATCTCCTCCAGATAAGGGCATACTTCAAACGAGTGATCACCACCACAATGAGAGCACAGATGCTCAGATGAGGATGAAGAAGCTATCCTCTTTACCTGCTGAGAGGCTGACCATTAATTAGAAAATCGTCAAATCTTTTCACTAGTGAGCTTACCAGTGTGATTGTTGAGCTTGTGACTCTGCCATCTGTTCCATCCAAGGATCTATATTTCTTGCACCTTTGGTACCCATAGTCATAGTTCTGCCACCCTCGGTGCCCCACTGACGAACCTCTTCTATGTACGTCTCCATGGCCGCCATGAAATCATTGCCGGATCGGTTGAGGATGTTTCCTCCCAAAGCTGATCTAACTTCGGCTTGATGTATATGCTGCAAACCATTAAAGAACGTCATAGCTATAAAGTGAGATCTTGTCCGTGATGAGGACACTGTCGGAGCATCTCTTTAAAACGATCCCATGCTTCACAGATAGTCTCAGTACCTCCCTGTTTAAAAGCAAGTAAAGCTGCAACCAAATTCCTAGTTCTAGAATAGGATAATATTTTTCATAGAACCTGGTTGTCATCTCTTCCCAACTAGTGATAATACCAGAGGGAAGACAGTAGAACCATTTCATTGCTTCACCGGTGAGGCTGCTAGGAAATAAACTCATTCTAGCATACTCCAGGAGACTATCTGAGCACCCAATTTGATCAATATTTATTAGAAATCGGTTGACATGATCTAGGGCGTCGTTGGGGTTGGAACCGTCAAATGTGCCTGAGGGCATCTCTCGTATGACCTTGTTCTGATGTGAAGGCTTCAGATCCTTCCATTCCTTCATTAATTCAGGTGGTAGCGTAGGAAGAGCTACTGGGCTTCTTCTTGGAATGGCTGCTGGTCTGCTAAATTGCTTCATTGCTTGGCTTCCGTTTGTAGGAGTTGCCATTTGTATTTCTCTTTGGAACCTCTGTTGGCGTCTGGCTAGCTGAGCGGTACGTTCGATTTCCGGGTCAAGGATTCTGTCCCAATCGAGATGAGTGTCTGACCAAGAACGAGTGTACACCATCAACAGTCTGCAAAAAAAAAAGAAAATAGATTCCACAAAAATTTAAAAGTAGAGTAAATAAATAAAAATAATAGATACAATAATAAGAGTAATAATAATAATAAATTTTTTTTTTTTTTTAATTAAATAACCCAAGCTAAGGACTAGACAGGAGTCTAGTCCCCGGCGACGGCGCCAATTTGCAAACGATAATTTGATATATTAAATACTAAGAATAATCTTAGAGAATAGTAAATCAAACGACCGTCAGGTTGCAAAAATCCTGGTTATTGTAGTAGAGTTTATGGGAACCAGGTATCGAACCGTGGGACTATGTGACAATTATCTAGACTTAGCAAAGGTTATAAATTGAGGGGGAATTTTTGTTTTGTTCTAAACTGTGAATTATAAAAAGGACAACAAGAATTTAAATAACAGCTAATAATTAACATAACAGGATATTAAAAGTGGTTGTGAATATGGAAGAACGGACTCTGGGTTCAGGTTTTACTCGTTTGATCAATTATGCTATTCTACCGTTTTAATTAAGAATAATTTGGCAAAATTCCTTTTATAGTCTTTAGATTTAAATCCTAAATTCTAATGACCTCGTTTACCAGAACATGCAAGGTTTGATTTAAACTCAGGCAAAACACATGTAAACGGCTAGTTAAAAGGAATATAATTTTGCATCTGAAATACTAATTTATTCAATCAGAATAAATTCTTCCACAGACATAACAATTAATATGACCTATCTATTTCTCACGGATCAGTTCAAAATAGATTTCGTAAAGCAATTTAATAACTCATGTAATTTATTAAAAAGCGAGATAATAACATTAATCGTATCAAATTATTAATTTATTTAAACCGGTAAAATAAAGTGCACAATTAAAAAACAACTAATAATACCATCTCCCAGAGTAATATTAATCTAGCCGGAAATGTTAAATAAATGAGCAGAGATAAGAGTAAAAGAAATCATCTGTTTGCTGACTCCTGCTCCGTTATTCTGACAGACCGGAATAGAATTGAGGCGGATGATAATATATGGAGAATGGTGGGGCGTGAGTTTTGTGGTGGTGGTCGAATGATTTGTGAATTGTAAATGGAATGTGTACGTAAGTGAATTGTTTGTGAAATGGAAAAGGTGAAGGTGGGGGCGATGGAGTAGTATGGTGTCGGGTGATTTTGTGAATGGGTTTGTGAATGGAGTGGAGCGATTTGGATCGTGGGTGAATGACTGGATGGCTTCAATTTTTAGCTTGCAGAGCGTGGGTTTATATAGGCAGAGGACATGGGAAACAGACAACGGAGAAGTGACAGGGATAGTGAGCTAGCGAGTAGAGGCGGTGGAGTCGATATGCAGATCTGGAAAATTGCTGTCAGAGATTTCATCGGGAGCAGAGCAATTGATTGCAGAGTCACGCGTGCAGAAATTAAGGTGGGCGATCGTCTGTAATAAATGAGGTAGCAGTTCGAATGCGGCGCCGGCGAAGAAGGAAGAAGAAGACGCGAAGAAATTCTGCTTCGCGAGCTTCGTCCGCCTGTATTACCGCCTAATAACAGGCGGTTGCTCGTGTCGTGTCCGCTCGAAAAGGAGGCGGTAGTGCCTATTTGTTCCGCCTGCTTAACATGCGGTAGTCTCTATTGCTCCGCCTCGCGGTGGCATGTGTCTCGACCGCGCGCTAAAACGGCGGTAGTCTCTGTTGTGTCCGCCTCTTAATCAGGCGGTAGCTTCTCCCTGTTCCGCCTGTTTATAGGCGGTAGTGTGTTATTTGTCCGCCTCCAAGGGAGGCGGTAGCCTCTGTTTATCGACATCATTGTTGGTCCGGGTCCTTGCACATGAGTCAAGTCCCGGACCATGTTCTATTTTTCAGCCGAGAGAGTATTGTCTTGATGATCCGGGCCTTGGGCAAGTGTTAAGTCCCGGACCATGTGCTGTTTTCACCCGAAGAGTATATTTTGAGTTGTTGATCCGGGCTTCAAAGGTATTAACAACTCGGACATAACATATTTCGGCTCTAAAATCTTCGTTCTGACTCCGATTTGATCCCCGTTTGTTGCGTTGGAAAGCTCGTGAGGAGAACTATGCATTTCTATCATCATTTCCTGATTTTATCATATAAATTGGAATTAGTTCCTACCCAAAGTAAGAGTTACAAAAAGCATAGGATAAGTGTGAGAAGGTGCGTAAAAAGTATATAAAATAATGATCAAGCACCTATAAAACTATATAAATTTCACACTTATCACCCTGGCAGCCCTTCCTCCAGAAACGGGCTGCCTGCATCGCTGACACAATCACCGGCGCACATGGAACTGCATTCCCAGAGAAAGCAAAACGAGACCCGTCTGGCAAGTCGAACACCACCCTCTTCGCTGCACAATCTATATGGGCATGGTGCTCTGCTAGCCAATCCATGCCCAGAATCACATCAAAACAGGTCATCCGCATCGGGATGAGGTCAGCAAAGAAAGTCTTGTCCCTAACTACTATGGGACAAGCCTTACACACAGAATCCAGCACACAAGGGGCAACCCCACCTAATGGACTACTCACATACAAGTCTATTTCACTAGGCACAGCAGTCAGTCCAAGTCACCCAACAAATCACAGCAGATAAAGGAGTGCGTAGCTCCAGAATCAAACAGACAAAACACATCTCGAGAATGGATCTGGAGAATACCTGAGACGACGCGATCACCAGCTCGATCACGCTCTCCAGCCATAGCATAAACCCGGGCCTGAGTCTGAGGCTTCTTCTGATCGGACCTCGCCCCTGAATCTGAGCCGGTACCTCTATCCCCTGAGCCTCTACTGGACGCCTGAGGACACTGAGCAATCCGGTGCTCCATCGACCCGCACTTAAAGCAGGCACCGGTCTTCTTATAGCACTCCCTACCAGGATGGGAGCGACCACAAGACCCACACTTCGTCCCAGCTGACGAAGATGAAGAAGCTCCCCGGCGATCTCCATAGGTCTGCTTCTTCTGAGGAGGAGCAGCCTCCTTCTTCTGAGGCTCCTCAGCACGCCTCTTCCCCTTATGGTCTCTGCCCGCCTGTCTGCCCTTGATGTCCGCCTCTACCAGCAAGGCGACATCCGCCACATCTCTGAAGGTCCGGTGACGAAGAGGTGTCACCGCCGACCTGATGTCTGGCCTCAATCCGCTCTCGAACTTACGAGCCTTCCTGTGCTCATCCGGCTCTGGAGCATACTTCGACAGCGTCACAAACTTCCTCACGTACTCCTCTACAGACATCTCTCTCCCCTGGCGCAGCCGGTTGTACTCATTGATCTTCTGGTCTTTGTACACATCCGGATAGAACTGCTTGTTGAACTCCAAGCAGAACTGATCCCAGTCCAAGGTTGGGGATGCCTACCCATCCCATGCCCACCACTCTCTTCGCCTCCCCCTTAAAGAGGAACGTAGCGAAGTCCACCTTCTGGTCATCCTCCGACCCCATCACTCTCAGCAGGTCCTCGACCTCTGTATCCAGTGGCTCGCCTCCTGAGGGTCACCACAGCCATCAAAGGATGGAGGCTTAAGCTTCATGAACTCCTGGAGAGCTCGGACTCGGCCTCCCACAGCATTCGCCCCTGCTGGGCCAGCACCACCAGCTCCTCCACCACGCTCCCCCCAGCACTGCAGCCATCGTCTGCATCAACTGCGTCACAAACTGCTGCACTACATCCGCAGCATCTCCCTGAGGGGTCACTGGTGTCCTACGAGGAGCCATTCTGAGATCACAAATCCAAAACTTGTCAGGACTGACTCAGACTTCAAAACAAATGTCACAACTGAACCTCGCACAAGCAAACACACCCCCAGACACCAAAGAAAGCCAAACTGGCTCTGATACCACTAAATGTAACACCCCTAAAACCGGCCTAAGAGTTAAGGGTGCCACACGCCGCGTATTACTACCTAATAACGCAAGGCTCTAAAACACACTCAACGCAATAAAGGCCCAAACGAAGTTTACATAAACACTGTAAACCAATATTTCAAATACAGCGGAACTAATACCAAACCCCAAATACAAAACCGAGTCAGAAACAAAGGTCAAAAGCATAAGGCCCGAAGGCTACAACATCTCAGAGTATCAAACTGAAAGAACATAAAAGCTAACTACTATAGCTCCAGAACTTAGGATGATCCTCGCTGATCAATCTGCAAAATGTTAGAAGTAGGGGAATGAGCACACAACTATGCCCAGTAAGCAGCGACCGTCATCAGCAAGGTCGCTCAAAAACAATTGAAATCAGGAGAAGAGAAGATAAACATCTTATGCACAATTCTCAAATAGTCAGAAGCTTTCAAGAAACAGAAGCAGAGTGGAACACAAGGGGTTCCCATTTCAGAAACAGTCAGAGCACTTAAACAGAAAAGGGGGGGACAAAACACAATGCACACCTCAGAAGGTCGAAGACCCATAGACCATACCAGGTCTCTCGGCAACGCAGAAATGACTCGAAAGAGCCAAAGGGTTTCGTCAACCCACCGCCACAGAACAGAAAGGGAATGACCCACACTCAGAACGACGTCTACATGGTATACCACGGAATAGCTCGACCCAGCCATTCACGGCTCAGAAACAAAGTGCAATGTCCCAAACAGAAAGGTTGCTTAATCAGAAGCAAAGTTGCATTTAAATATGCCAAAACACTCATAAATCAGTAGCACAGATCATAAGGAAACCAACGCCACAAACGGCACTCAAATCAGAGTTCAAACGAAGAAGTTATGTTGAAAACAGAGGGGTGTCCGAACTTGTGTCCGGACGTCGAAGTTCGGACACAAGTCGAGACTCAGAAGCCAGAGAAAGCCAAATGTCCGAACTTGTGTCCGGACATCAATGTTCGGACACAAGTCGAGCTGAAATCAGATAGAAGAGTTCAGCATGTCCGAACATCCAAGTTCGGACGGATGTTCGGACAGGTTTTACGGGAAAACACGCGGAGGGTCCGACCTTGTGTCCGGACGTCGAAGTTCGGACACAGGTCGAACTTAAACCAGAGGGAAAACCTGAGGGTGTGTCCGAACATCCAAGTTCGGACAGATGTTCGGACATACCCCGAACTCGCAAATCAGAAAGGCAGAAACGCACTGTCCGAACTTCAAAGCTCGGACGAAGTTCGGACAGTGCGAAAAATGCAGTTTCCAGAAGACGAACAGAGCAGAAAAACACACAAATCAATGCCTCAAAATGCCATTAAGCACACACACACACACCAAATCAGACATTAAACAGGAAACCATGGGGTTTAGCCATTCTAAAACGCAACCAAACAGACATCACAAACGGAAATCACACACGAACAGAACCATTGCAATCCCCATGGCTGAACTTCCAAACTGAATCGAGTAACCACCTACCTCAGTTCAGAGTGCAGAAAATCCACAGAACGCAGCAACAACAGCAACGAACAATTCCTCAACCAGGCCGAACCGAACAGCCACTGAATTCCCATAAATGATAATCCAAAATCAGAAAAACGGAAGAGACAAACCGAGACAACACAACCCTTAATCTGCAACACGAACCTGAACCCGATGTGCAGAGAATCCAACAATTCGCAACAGCTCACGCCCGTGCAAACCACAGATCGACAGCAACCCCGTTGTCTCTGAATTCAGCCATTCGAAGTTTCAAAAAAATCAGGAAACAGAAGAGGGAAGAACGCAACACCGACCGACACAATCAGAGAATCCAAACCTGAGTAACGAAGGCGGAACACACAGCAGCGAAGATCTCCAATCTGATTGCAGCAGCAAAACAATCACCGTTTCAACAAAGTGAGAAATTGAGAGAGAGGAGAGAGAGAGCAGAGAAAACTGTCGTTCAAACCACGATGAGAGGCGCTCTCACGACTGAACTGACGTGAATGAATTGATCGGGAAATAAAAGTGATTAAGAAGGAAAATAAATAAGTAATTCCTTTACTTATTATCAAATAATCTGATTACCTTAAATAGCAGGGGTAATGACCTCCTCGCCCTTGGCAATTAAAAGAATACCACCGGAGTCCCAACTGACAGCAAAGAAATCAATAATCCAACTCAGAAAAACATTGCAACTGATATAACCTAAGGTATGAATTATGCGGGTTATAACATTGCTCGTCCATGTTCTTTTTCTTTAGTCTGTTAGGGAATGGAATAGGAGGATTATAAGAGAGTTGAGAAGGTTTAATAGTGAGAGATTCAGGAGACTCCTTCTCCTTGGGATTTGTTGTTTCCTCCACTTCAGGTTGAGATTCAGCTGGCTTATTAAAATCTTCTTCAACTTCTGGAACATCAGAAACTAGTTCCTTGCCGCTTCTCAGAGTTACTGCTTTTGCATGCTCCCTTGGGTTAGGGTCAGGCTGACTGGGAAGTGACCCCGTCGGTCGCTGTGCCAGCTGTTGTGAAATTTGACTCATTTGCCTCTCTAGGCTCAGGTTGATAGAAGCTTGATCAGCGTTTTTAGCGGCTTGTTCAGAAAGTTTAGCTTCTATTTCGGCAATCCTGGAGTTTGTAGTTTGGCCTTGTTTAAGGATTTCTGCCAGCATATTCTCAATTTTACCACTGCCTCCTTGAGAATTTTGGGATTGCTCCTGCTGTCTAAAGTAAGGTGGTCTATTTTGATTGAACCCAAAATTACCTATAGACTGATCATTACCCCTCCATGGAGGTTGTTGATTGTTCCTCCAATTATTCTGATTGAAATTGTTAGGATAGGGGTTACCTGGTCTGTTGTTGATCGATTTTAGCTCTTCGGGGTTACCTGCAAAGCTAGGACCTTCACAGTTGAACGTTTCGTGGGCTCCTCCACAATTCTCACAGCAAGGATTCAGGAAAGGCGAAGAAGTAGCTGCCTTCGCGGTTTGCTGTTGCGTCTGGTTTACAGCTAACTTTTCCACAACTTTAGTAAGAGCTGTTAGTTGAGCGGATAAATGATCCTGTGGGGGAATATTATACATACCTGCTTTTGGCTCACCTCTCCCCTTGTTCTTGCACCACTGTCTGGTACTAGCGGTCATGGTGTCCAAAAGCTCCATCGCTTCATCCCCAGTTCTTGCCATAAAGTTTCCTCCAGATGAGGAACTTAGTACCATCTTGTTTGAATCATTCAATCCCTTAAAGAATGACAGTACTAGTTCTTCGCTACTCATACCATGGTGTGGGCATTGAATCTGCAGCTCCTTGAATCTATCCCAAGAATCATACAGGGACTCACCTGGTTCTTGACAAAAGTTTGTGATTTCAGCGATCTTTCCCTTGTCTTTGACGGTGGATAGTACTTCGCCAGGAACTTGTTTGCCAAGTCAGCCCAAGTGTGGATGCTACCCGGTTGCAGACTCCTTAGCCACCTGGACGCTCCGTCTTTCAGAGAATAGGGGAACAGCTGTAGACGAATGCGCTCGTTCAGGTTCCCCGTCTTGTTGAATGTATTGCAGAAGTCCAGGAATGCAGAGATGTGGTGTGGGGCATCATCTGAGTCAAGTCCGCTGAATTGTCCCTGGTGGTACAACGTGGTGATGAAGCTCGTCTTGAATTGCCAGGCGTCGAGCTCAGTTTGCGTCACTTGAGGGAGGACGATAGCAGAGGATCGTCCTTCTACTGATGGTTGCTGGTACTCCCCCAGAGTTTGTCTGGTCGTCATGGCAAACTGTAGTTGTCGCCTGCTGTGGAGAACTCTTTCGATCTCTGGCTGAAATTCAGCTATAGGTTCTCCTGCAGATCGAGTCCGACGCATAAGAGACGAGTTGGTATGAATATGGAAAAACTAGATTAACTATATACGTGGCAAAAATAAAGAGAAAAATATCAGAAAATAAAAATAAAAGAATGAAAAATTTAACTTATCCCAATTAAATAATAATTGTCAATTAACCGTGCCGGAGGTCCCCGGCAACGGCGCCAAAAACTTGATGGAGAAATATGAGACTACTTCTACCACATAGGCAGTGTACCTATCGTTTTGCGGGTATAGTGATTAAATGGGGTTGTCGATCTCAGGGACCTCGTATAATAAATTGACAAATATTTGATCAACTGGGAAATTAAGTTAAACTAAAGAAAACAGGAAATATCACTTTTTCGGTTTTGATTGATTGATTAAAAAGAAACTAAACTACAAGGAAAAATAAACAACTTAAATAAACACAGAGGGATTTAAAGAGTGGTGAATGTGATAAATAGAAAAGCGCACCCCGGGTTGTTTGCTTACCTATTCCTTTTATATCTGTTACTAAATTCTTCTTTTAATTTTACTGCAATAACTCAGAAACTTTAATTAATTCATTAACGACTAAGTATAATGAATCCTAACCAATTGTTAGACCTAGCAGCAGGCTAATGCTCTAGACCGGACACAATTAATCGCATAAAGAGCAGTTTCTATTGGAGTCTAATTAACCTATAGGCCGGATCAGGCTTCTAGCTGTTAATTAGGTTCAACTTCCTTCGTCTAGTTATTTATCTCAGCTCTCGCATTTTAATAAAATAACTACAAGGGTTGTTTTAACTACCGGCCAAATAATTAAAACACTTGAAGGACAGGAATTGAACTGTTGCAGTTAACTAAATTTATTTAAAGAAATACATAACAGAATTTAGGAAATAGGTTCGCTTCCCAACCCGGGAAGCTAAAATACTTACTCGCTCATCGTTACAGAAACAACGATAACAGAAAAGGAATGCATTAAATAAATTAAAGTAAGGGTAAGAGATAACTCCAGTTTAGAAGTTCACTCCGGTTCCTCGCTTCAACTTCGTCTTGCGTTGCCCCTGACTGCTAATTTATTTCTGTAGAGCTGGTGCGTAAGTGGAAATAAAATAAAAGTGGGATATGTGTTTACGTGGGAATTTAATGGAGTGGATGGTGATGATTTTTGATGAGGAATGAAGTGAATGGAGTCGAGCGTGGGGAGGATGTGTGATGATTGGGTGATGGATGATGTGAATGGATGGATGGATTGTGTTTTTAGCTTCCAGTAGTGTGGGTTTATATAGGCGGAGGACATGGGAAACAGACAAAGGAGAAGTGACAGGAGTGAGCTCTGAGTAGATGGCGGTGGAGTTGGTGCAGATCGTGAAGATTGCTCAGAGATTTCATCGGGCAGAGCAATTGATTGCAGAGCTGGTCACGCGTGCACAAATTAAGGTGGGCGCCGTCTGCAATTAATGAAGGAGCAGTGCGGCGCCGAAGATCCAGAAAGAAGAAAACTATTCGCGTTGTCGTAATCTGGATCTGGCTACTTTTTTAAATATGTCTGCGCCTCTGTTTTGGTCCGGGGCTTAGGCAATGTTTAGAGTCCCGGACCATGCGTTACAAGCACCCGAGAGACATAATTTGTGTGATGGTCCGGGACTGGGCATGGAGTTAAGTCCCGGACCATGTGTCTTGAATTGCCCGAGAGAATATTTATGTGTGATGGTCCGGGACTTGGGTTAAGGACAAAGTCCCGGACCATGTGTCTTTGCCAGTCCAAAGAATTCTTGCGTGTAGTGGTCCGGGACTTAAATCTTGGAACAGGTCCCGGACCATATGGTGAAATCAGCCGAGAGTTTTCTTTATATGTTGTCCAGTTTTGAAGGTCCATTCCAAGCTCGGACACAACTTAAAAACACTCTAAAATCTTCGTTCGGACTCCGTTTTAGTCCCCGTTTGTTGTGTTGGAGAGCTCATGAGATTACTATCCATTTACATGGATTTTTCCTACATTTAAAACCATAAAATATATCAATTCATATCAAAACATAAACCTAGGGAAAAGCGTAAGATAAGTGAAAATTGCCCAAAGTATTGCGAATTATAAGATAATTAAACCCTAAAAGTCTATATATTTCGCACTTATCATTGTAACACCCCTACCGTAATCACACCGTTACTCCTACCCGTCTCCATTATCAATACACAAGCAGTGAAATTCTAATACGACCGGGTGTGAAACAATGCCGTTAGCACCCACGTGACTAACAAGGCCAACTCCAAACAAACAATACAACACACTATCGGTCCTGATGGGGTCTTTACCGAGTACATTATCATAATTATACATTCCATTCCTTATCAATTCTCAACCAAATACAACCTTCGATCCCATGATAAACATAAAAAAACTCCATTTAATACTATACCGAGTATCTACAATTCCCAACATTATTAATGACCTTTCGGTATTACATTTCCATAATACAACAATACAATAATAACAACTACCCTTGCTTAATCACAACCCCGTCCTACTCTCGAACGGTGATCGCCTCAACGTTCCTGTAAAATAAAAACAGCGCCCCAAGGGCTCAGCAAAATTGCTGCATATGACTTCCGCATACCCCGCGTACTAGCGAGGGTATGCCGACTATTTGGTCGAGAGCATGCGGTTCATTTTTAATTCAAACAATCATGCTCAATAACTATGCATTAATCAGCACACATTCAAAGATATACAAACCAGGAAATACAATCCACACAGATATCACATCCAGCTAGGTAAATTCATTTACCTTATTCTTAAACCTTGAGAGACCATATCTCAAGGAGTTTCATTCTCATCATATTTACCAACTTCCCATCCCTACCAGGTAGTTTACTTGACTCCTAGATCATTAGACCCTCTCGGTCCCGATCTAGTTTCTTAATTATTATACTCTTGAATAATTTTAGTAAGCCTCAAAGGCCTCCGGGCATAGACATATATAGGTCTCACCACCGGCTTTTTATTCGCAATACAGGATTAGAAACATTCTCTCATGTTCCCTCTTTCCTATCCCATAATACCCAGCTTACCTCTTTAGACGGGTAAGCTCTGCCAGACTTACTCCAGTCGGGACCACTATTGGCACACGGCCGGTAACAAGGGAGTTCAACCACGGATTCGGAAACATACGCTCTGTTGCTTCCTCTTCCTTGCACGCGTGACTCACATTCCCCCTAACCCAACTCTCGGGTTAGTAACAATAGGTACTCATATATAATAATATATATATATATATATCAGTCAGCCGCATCTCTCTTGATGCTATCATACAACTTAGGAGATTTTCCTATTTCATCGTATCTACCATTTAAGGGTAGCCCCTACACTCCCATTACTTAGGACTATGTTTGTTTTCTAACATTGAGTCGCTCCTTGCATAGAGGTCAGCTATTCATTAAGGACGTTCCCTAGTCCCATGTGTCGCTTGTTCTCATTTCGAGTAAATTCTAAAGTTGATTTATCGTTGTCCATTGATCGATGGTTTCGTGTGTTTACCTCGTTTTCATTATTTCACAACACGACTCGTTCCTCGAGTCACTAATCAATCAAGACTCAACTATGAGTCGCACTACCCATACACAATACATTCAAGCAATTCATTCACAACTCACATTTCATGAATTATACAAACTTAGTTTAAATTCAATCCAACAAACAACAATACAATACAAGCACTATTAAGTGCGCACAATCCGATTTGTGCATTTATCTTGTTAGGTGATCACACAATCAAACAAGCCCACAAATCGGGGTACCAAGTTAGGATACAGCATGACGAAATCATACCTTCACCCGCGGTTAACTTTACTGGGTGTTCTCACGTTCCTTGGTTCATCCTTGTTCCTCGAATCTCACTCACGAACCACTGACTACATGCCAAATGGTTCTATTAATATTTGAGCATTACGATATGTACATATTTACTACTCCCGTATTTACCCCGTTATCCTGTTATTTCGGTTTAACTAGTTGCACTTAATTCCTTAACTTACTCACTCACTTCTAACACTTTTTTATACTTCTTAGGACCTTTACAAGTCACCAACAACTCCTAAACATCATCTAAAACCAATACCATTCAAACCCCATCTTTAAAACCCTTAAAACACTCTCTGGTGAATTCTGGGGGTGGTCCGGGACTTGGTCCGGACCCAAAGTCCCGGACCAATCATTTTGTGTACTCTCGGCCTAAATTACTACCCTGGTCCGGGACTTGGTCCTGGACTAAGGTCCGGACCACAACCTGTTTTCACTCTCGAACTGATTTTTAAATGTGGTCCGGACTTGGTACATATCCTAAGTCCATGACCCTGCTAAAAACTACTATTAAGGTCATTTTTCAACCCCAAATCAACCCTTAATCCACCCCTAATATTTCCATAAACTTTCCACAAGTTTTCTACATAACTAATCACCCTAAAACATGCTCTAAACCACTCCAAATCTTTGGTTTAATCCACCACCCAATTCTTGCTCAAATTCAACAGATCCAAATTCCCACATTTTGCATTTTGCACTCTTATGCATTTCTAACTTCTCCTTGCTTGTTTTTACCTCCTACCATCCTTACCAAATCCATCAATGACCATTACAAATCATTCCTACACAAATGCACTTCTAAAACCCAAGTCTAACTCTCATTTCTTAAGTCTTGCACACTAGCTCCTTTTCTAGCTTTTCCAAAGCATTTCAATACCCCTTTGCTATAGATTTTGCCTCTTCCTTTTTCCTCCCCTTATATCCACTCAAGAGTGGTTAACTAATCCAAATAAATCCATTCCAATACCTAGTTCATTCCCTAGGTTGCTCTTACTCATTACAACACCTAGAACACATTATTTCTACCAAAATGTTACCATAACCTCCCCATAAATTTACATATCCCAAACCACCAACTCTCATCAATTTTCATTCCTAATCTAACACACCCTTACAAGGGTCCTACCAGCATTCAATATCAATCCAAAATTAACTAATCACAATATAGCTCCAAAATCTTAATAAGCCACAATATAAACCTAACTCAACTCACTTGGCTTAAAAACCTTAATTCACACTTAAATTCACCATCCTCTCAAATCAACTAAACACCTCATTTTCATACTTTGGGTTCATTATTCAATTTAACCCATCCCAAATTCTTAACAATCAAAGCAAGCTTTAATGTAGGTTTCTTACCTTAATCACAAGTTCTCTTTTAATTCTCCTCTTGCTCCTCCTCTCCTCAAATCCGGTCAAGTGGGAATGGAGCTGCCAAACTCCATCCCAACATCCAAGGAACACAAAATTCATTGAATTAATTCTCTAAAACCTTAAGAGACTCTAAATCAATTTAAGGGCTTAAAACACAAGGTTAGGTTTCCTTTTGGAGCCTTTTAAGGGGGTTCTCACCCTTGATTCAAAAGGGAAATTCCACCACCATTGGAGGGTTGAATTGAAGCTCCAAAACAAGGAGAAACAAGGTATCAAAATGGGGGGAAAATCGGCTACACCAAGGATGGAGGGAAAGTGAATTTTTCTTGGAGATTTTTACCCTTGTTTGAAAGAGGAGACTCCAAGCTACACTTGATCATTTTCTCTTCAAATGGGGAAAACCCATGGAGATGAAGTTCTTCCTTTTGGAATTTTAAAAGAGAGAATGATAGAGGATGATGAGAGGAAGAAGAATATGTATTTATTTTTGTGATTGGAGCCTTAATGAGCTTGGGCATGAATTAAAGGCTTGAGCAGCCATGGGAGAAGAAGAGAAATCGGCTTCCATGGGGAAGAAAGAGAGAACGGCAAGGAAGAAAGAAGGGAAAAAAAGAGAAAGAGAAATGATCGGAGAGAGGGGGGTTACTTTTTAACTTTTCCCTTTCTTTCTTTTCTTTCTTTCTTCCTTTCTAGCTTAGTGTGTGTGAGTGGGGCTGCTTTACTAATTAAACCGGCCCACTATATATGTACCAGCTGGAGCGCTTTTCGTCTTTTACAGAAAATGCTCGTTTATTTACCCGGTTTAGCACTATTCACTAACCTGGCCCGTTTCCCCGGAATTTTCTCGTTTCTTTAATTTTAATGGTTTTTATACTCCCATTAATGTTTATTTACAGTTATTTAATGACTATAATTTTTTACAGGTTCGTTTGACCACTTAAAGTCACGTTTTCGGGTTTTCTCTCGAAAAATGTGCGCTAAAGCTTTGTTAGCATTTTAGTACATTATTTGGATCCATTTTCTTCGGAATTATTCCCATATATTATTTAGGCATTATTAAGCCTTTTTAAATTCATCAAAGACCACCCTCGAGGTTGTATTCCTCCTATGGTCACTTAACGCTCAATTTAGCGTTTTTTCACTTTTTAGGCGTTTTTTCTCTTTTCTTTTGGATTTATTTTCTTTACCACATTCTTTAGGCATAATAGGCCCTTAAATATCATGTTAGAGTAATTTAATCCCCTAATTAGGTTCGGGGTATTTCAGGTTGTATGAATGACCATTGTGAGCTGAAACAATATGTAGCAATGTTAAGAATTTAGGGGAACTATGTCAAAATTTGTCTAGAAATTAGAAGAATTAGTTGTGAAAGAAGAGGGGATAACCTAGACAATAACTAGGTGTGTTTTGGTAGTGTGGTGAGTAGTTTAACTCTTTGAAACGGATTTGGAAAGGAGCTAGGTAATGGTAGGAACTAGGATGTAAAGTAACGCATTGAGAATGCTAGCAGTAGCATTGGTAAAGGGAGTATTGAATGGTAGAAGATAGAGTAAATCTGTAGCATAGGAGGAACCAAAACTGGTAATAAGTGCTGGAAGGAAGTGAGAAAGAAATTGTGTAAGTGAATCTAGAATTGAGAAATGAATTTAGGAATAGTAAGTGGATGAACTAAAGTATTTAGGAGGTCTAATTAGTATT
This sequence comes from Limonium bicolor, assembly GCA_023374045.1. Lineage (NCBI taxonomy): Eukaryota > Viridiplantae > Streptophyta > Magnoliopsida > Caryophyllales > Plumbaginaceae > Limonium > Limonium bicolor. The sequence goes on along the minus strand of CM041782.1, from coordinate 109,789,713 downwards.
AAAACACATTAGGATACATGTAGGAAGATTTGGGAAGAAATGGGTAGAAGAATGAAGTTGAAACAAATTCAGTAAGGCAATTCTGACCTCGACCGATCCATAGGTTGAGTCGGTTATGGGTCAGTCGCCCTACAGACATTGGAACGGGAACTTTCTGACTTCGACCGACCCAGACGGGTGAGTCGGTCGTGGGTCGGTCGGGTGTAAAAAAAATTTCTGAAGTCGAAGTTTCTGACTTCGACCGACCCAGGAGGTTCAGTCAGTCGTGGGTCGGTCCAGACGAATTCCTGAAGCCGATTTCGTTCTGATTTCGACCGACCCAGAGGGTTATGGGTCGGTCAGGTCACACTTGGGTCGGTATATGTATATATGTACATATGTATATGTATATGGGGGTTTGGTAGTAGATCATTAAAAGAATAAAAATGGAAAGAAGTAAGTAAATAAGTAAGAAAGCAAGTCCCAGAAGTAATGAGTAAAGAATGATTTTCAATCAAGTATGGAAAGTAAAGAACCAGTAAGCATGTAATGGAAGTAGTAAGGTAAGGATAAGTTAGGTCAATAATAGATCATTGACCATACAACTTCATGTATGTATAGGATTCAAATAGTTGAATTCCGAGGGGAAACCGGAAGTACGAGTATGATGGTGAACGGTATGATTTCTTCATGCCCTGTATCCTAACTTGGTTACTCTGATTTGTGTGCTTATGTGATCACCCAAATAAGATAAATGCACGAATCGGACTCTTATTGCACTTAATTGTGTTTGAGCTATATTGTTCTTGTTGTATTATCTTGAACATTTAGTTTGTATAATTCATGAAATGAATGGATGGGAATGAAGTGTATGTGTACCTTGTAGTGTACTTGTGTAGTGTATTAACCATTGGTATGGGAGTGATGACTTCTACTAATTCCTAACCACCTAACTCCTAACTTGAGTATTGAGTAAAATGGAATGAGTAGAAGTCCGATATAGTTTCGGCCACGCGTGAGGATAAGGAAACACAAGAGGTTGGATCCGAATCCTGGCCTTAATCCTTTCTATGGACCAAACCCCTTAAATGGGTAGCAGCCTAGATTGGTGAGCCACCCTAAAGCCCGGTGGTGGGATATTGTAGTCCCTGCCCAGAGGTCATACCGACTTGACTTGAGTAAGTAAGTAAGTAAGTAAAGTATAGTATGAGTAATGGTCTTGGCTGGTGTAAGTCATTGACCTTGAGTAAAAGAGTAATTTGCACCCGATTAACCCGGGTGTGTAAAGAAGCTAACAAGCCTTGTGTATGTACTGGAGAAGCGTATCTCCGTAACGGTAAGTATGAACGGTTGACTTGTAATGTCTTCCTTGTATGTATTGAAATGAATGTATGTATGCTTTGTAACGTATTGTATTATTGTGTATAAAAGCATGTATGTATGTATGAGCAAATGAACCGCATGTATTCGACTAAATAGTTGGCGTACCCTTGCTAGTATGCGGGGTATGCGGATTTCATATGCAGCGTAAGCTGAGCCCTTGGGGCACTGTTTTTATTTTACAGGTACCCGTGAGGCTTGAAGGTCGAGTAAGGACCGGGATGAATCCCTTTTTAAGTAGTTAGTAGATTTGAATGGTGTACCGAGTTGTACACGGCTTGACGCCTTTTTGAGTAGCCGGTGTACCAAGTGGTACACCCTTTTGAGAGATTTGAATTGTGAAACTTGTATGAATGTGTAGATGTACAAACTCATAATTTTTGGAATAGAATTGTAGACTTGGAATGTAATTCATATATTTTGGATACTCGGTAATCACTGTGTAAGTAAGTATTCGGAATTGTAATGTAAGTATTTTGTGAATCGGTATTGTTATCCCCAAAATCTTTACCATCTTTTAAATGTGAACAAGGTTTTTTTTTACGGTCGGTGCATGGCTAGGGGTAAAATTGTCATTTTTCATCCAATGGATTCTTCTTCGATTTTGGAGAAAATAAGGGGCTTTAAGGTTAAGATATGAATGGTGATACAGTGAAAACTTAGCAGGTGGTATGTTTGACATGAAATCATATTGGCATTGTGGTGAAGAGTATGGAGGAGATACAAGAGGTCAATGGTTCGAGGCTAATGACAAACAACTTTTGTAGTTTTCCCTTTCTACTTAATTCTTCATTCTTCTCTTTTCTTTTTTATTTCTAATTTTCAAAATCAGAATTTATTTGAAAAGTAAAAATCCAAAAACAAAACAAAAACAACAAATGTTCTTCTTTCCTATTTTGATTGCTAGTTTATTTTCTTTCCAACAAACAACAAAAAAAAGAAAACCTTAGAAACGTGATTTCAAGGAAAAAAAAAACTCATATTATTTTCGTTGGTTGTCTTCCATTTTTTTCTCCTAATTATTCATTCTTTTTTTCTAGATAATTTCTATTTTTAATCCTTATCCCTTTTATTCTCTTAACTTGTTTTCAAAATTTAGGAAAAAAATCTTTTCTATTTACTAGTAGTTTATTTTATTAACAAAACATGTTTTTGAAATTTCATCATTATTGTTAAGTGACTTTTCATTAGTAGTTTAGTTATTTTACGTTTTCTTTTACATAAGTTTTTACTTTTCTTTTCATCTTAGCTCTCACTACCTATTAACTAGTTTGTTTATTTTCAAATTCGAAAGTTTGTTAAGTTGTTAAGATTCTTGAGCCTGTTCATTTCCTCTATATAATCACTCCATACTTCTGTTGCAGGGAGGACACAAAAGTTCATTTGCAGGAAAAATACGGAGAACGTTCATATATTTCATAATAGCAAAGTCAGAAAAAACTCCTAGATACATCCTTGCATTCCCGTCTATTTAGCATCATCAGCGTCCTCCACTCCACCGCGCATGGAAAGCTGTAGTCCGTTGCCAGACTCTACTCCAGCAACGCGCGGTAATACACAACAATAGATTTTGCCCATCCATCCGCACTGTCGCTAGGCATCAAGTGGATGCAACCAGCCCCGTCATGATCATTGCCCACCGACTTCTTGTCCAGTCCCGTGAATCTTGACCACCTTCTGTCGAACTGGCTCGGTGTTATTCTCCTTGTCAGATCTACTGGACTGTGCCATCACCAGCGCGAAGGGGGAAAAACTTCCATCACCGTGTGCAACTTGTAGGAGCAACCTCCCTCGTCAAGCACCACAAGGAACTAGCAACTTCTTCTGTTCGTCTTGCTCATCTCAGCACCACCACTATTTAGCTACGGTAGCAGCCAGCTTCTTCATGGTAACGCGGTTGATCATCATCGTCTTCAGTTTCTTCCACAATTTTTACTACCAACCATGTTGTTAGCTCTCTACATAAGAATCGAGAAAACCTGAAAATGGAAGAAAAGAACAAGCCATGTGGAGCCAATTCGGTTTTAACGATCCATCGCAATCGCGCAATCACCTCCCATTGTTCTTTAACGTCAATATTCAAAGATCAATCAGAAGTGGTGAGACACAAAGAAAAGGTAAGTATTGGTTTCCTGTTGCACTCTTTTATTATCAATTAAATTCATAGCTTAGAGCAAAATAAACCCTCCACGTAGTGCGTATGCAACAGATACTACATGTACTAATTATTATGCCAATTTGTTGTAGGTGTTTAAGGGGTTTAGATTAGTTTTTGTTTTCTCTTTTTTTTAGAAAAGTTGAAAAAGGAAGATGACGTTGTTTACATGTGTGAGTTATAGTTATTAGGTGTGGTGAAATTTTCAAATAATAGAGTTATGCTATTTTATTTTATTTTGGTCTTCAAACTCGCGTACACCCTTTTGCACGTTTTGTCGATGTGGATAATTAATCAATATCATAACACATATAGCCTTAGATTTTATAATAAAGGAAAAGTTATTTATGAGGGTAATGAAGGAATCTGAACCCTTTATAAATTTCATATCAAGCCCCGGACCCATAGCTCTAAAAATTGTAACAGTATTTCCTTTCCAAGTTTAGAAGGTTAAAACTTAGGCGGTGACTATATTTAGGTTTGTGTGGGCCAGTTAGAATAATTAAGCTTTAATTTATAATTTCGGATTAGTTATTCTAATTGCAAATCGAACCTTCGGCGTTGTATCACCCGCCGGGAGTAAAGTATGTATCCGCTCCCCAACACGCAGCCGGGAATCCAACTTTTCTCACTTTTGGGTACAACACGCTGCTGTAACCCGGACCCCAACACGCAATCGGGAATCCAACTCGCCACTAAATCCTTAAGTGTGCACACCCCCAATAGTTCAAAAGACTAAGGAGTATAACTAAGGAGTATATCTAGGGTTAACTGTGTCCTAGTGCAGCCCACAGTATCTCAAACTTATGCGGCCTAATGCGGCCTGCATTTATCATCTCATTCATGTGTCCTAATGCGGCCCACATGCACCATGGTTTTCTCTCTCTTAAAAATTCTTTTGTTCTTCATTATTATTTACCATATAATCTCATCGAAGTCATATATTTCACTATAAATAATTTATGACATCATTCATCATGAATATATCATTTTATTAACGGTTCCACAACAATTTCAATTGATCTCAATTTCCACTATAAAAAAATAAATAATTGAATAAATCGCATACTTAAAATCAATAATCGTTATCATCAACAATTCAATCCAAAACAATAGTAACACACAAATAAAATTCACATCACGACAAAAATTTATTTTACAGAGTTAATAAAACGGTGAACGCAGTAACTTACCTACCTCAAAATAACGTTATCATTTGCACCCACCAAACATATAATTAGCCACTACTCTTCGTTTACAAATTTTAGCACCAATTTGTTGACATCATCAATGAAAGAAACCACTCTAGCTGCTGCTACATGCTACCGTTACTTCATATTGTGGCCGCCCAAGATAGAAAAAGAAAAACTAATTGATCCTTTTTTCATCTTTTCCTTTTTTTTATGTGAGAAGAGAGATTTTTTTTCTTTTGAATCTATGATACAGAGGGAGGCACGACATAGAAGGAATTTTTTTCAGTCTAGATGAAAAGAGAGGTATTCGAATATAGAGGATGGGCAGATAAATGGAACATCAAATGAGCGTATTAAAGGAGGTCGGAGGGTAACTAAAGAGCGCGGAATATAAACTGTTAATTAATACAGAAAGTAATTATTCATCAATAAAGAATATTAAACTTTTAATGAATAGAAAATTAGAAGTGTGGAAATGTGGAAAGGTAAAGATGATTTAATAAATGGAGTTGGAAATATGGAAAGTTTAAATTGATTATCTAAATAAATCAGAAAATACCAAAGGTGTAACCAGCATATACTAAAACTAACTTTATAGTGTGTGTAATAAAAACAATAGTAGTATTTAAATCATAACATAATTATTATAACTTAACCTTTAACAGTAAATACTTATTAATTATTTTTATTAAAAAAAACTGGGCTATCTATTTAAACGAATCATCTTTATTAGATACTATATAATATACTTGTAGTAATGTAACGTACTTATAAACTATAAAGCTTCGTCCTCGAAGCTCAAACTCACACTACTAACCAATGTGCTAATAATCAACTAATCTTTCTAGCTAACTTTCGCTAAGGTTTTATTCTTACCATTAACCCTAACTTTGGGTATTGCAGCCTACCCCCTTAAAGAATATTATGTCCTTGTAATTAACCTCAGAATTAACTTTTACCTGACTCAAAGAGATGAGGAATAATTCGATAAGGTTCTCCACCGCAAGAAATCATGCCTAAGTTCACAACAACAAGACTATAATTCATTCAAATAAAATTCCTATTATTCTCAATAAGATACAATTCACTATGAAGTTTCAATCACCTGACATTCATTCAATATATCCTTCAATAAAGGAATTACTGTAAATCACAAAATTCATAACATTATCACTTGAGCATCATAGGCTATCAACATTACATAAATATCATCAACTTTGACTCATATCTAAAATAATCACTTATGCCTTACGCCAACATATACCTCAATCAACATCTCAAGCATAAAAGATTCAGTTATCAACAAACATAATATCACAACATGCATTAAAAACAAAGAAATCATCATCACATTAAAGAATATAATTACCCCTAGGAGACGGCTTTTCCAATTTATAATCCTAAGACCAAATATTCTATTTTATCTTTCTTAACCTATTTTTCTAATCAGTTTTGCTCTGATACCACTTTGTAACACCCCGGATTTTCTAACCTTTTATTTGGTGAATTTTTTACAATTCAAGTTTAATATTGATAAGTAGCGGAAACAATCCTAATCCGGGACATTATTACCACACTCACAAATAAACGAGTGCTAAGGCCTAAATATTTAACTAAATAACCAACTTTTATTTTAATAAGAAAATCCAATGTCCATAATAACAATTCTATAAAAAATTTGAAGTCTTTGCCTATAATAAAATAAAATTACAAATAACCAGTATATATGGAGTCGTCTTCCCAAGCCCCAAGCACATCAAAACGTGTGGCAAAATCCAACAAACACAAAAGTGACACGATAAAGTCAGGAAACTGAGTAAGCTACCACTTCACTTTGTAAAAACATTTTTCTCTTTAGAAATCTTTTTTTTCAATATATTCACACAACACATACAAATCATTTCACATAGTTATAACACAACGGTAAAACAATCATTGCATTACTTCATGGTTTGGTTCTTAATAACCTAAAAATATATTAGTTAGATTATTTTAATTATCTTCCTTGTCCCAACACGCAGCCAGGACAAAACAACCTTTCTCAACTCTTGGGAACAAACACGCAGCAGTAACCCGGACCCCAACCCGCAGCCGAATCCAACTTTTCTCACTTTTGGGTACAACACGCTGCTGTAACCCGGACCCCAACACGCAATCGGGAATCCAACTCGCCACTAAATCCTTAAGTGTGCACACCCCCCAATAGTTCAAAAGACAAAGGAGTAGATCTAGGGCTAACTGTGTCCTAGTGCGGCCCACAGTATCTCAAACGTATGCGTCCTAATGCAGCCTGCATTTATCATCTCATTCATGTGTCCTAATGCGGCCCACATGCACCATAGTTTTCTCCTCTTAAAAATTCTTTTGTTCTTCATTATTATTTACCATATAATCTCATCGAAGTCCACATATTTCACCATAAATAATTTATGACATCATTCATCATGAATATATCATTTTATTAACGGTTCCACAACAATTTCAACTGATCTCAATTTCCACTGTAAAAAAAAAATAATTGAATAAATCGCATACTTAAAATCAATAATTGTTATTATCAACAATTCAATCCAAAACAATAGTAACACATAAAAAAATTCACATCACGATAAAAATTTATTTTACAGAGTTAATAAAACGGTTAACGCAGTAACTTACCTCAAAAATAACGTTATCATTTGCACCCACCAAACATATAATTAGCCACTACTCTTCGTTTACAAATTTTAGCACCGATTTGTTGACATCATCAATGAAAGAAACTACTCTAGCTGCTGCTACATGCTACTGTTACTTCATATTGTGGCCGCCCAAGATAGAAAAAGAAAACTAATTGATTCCTTTTTTTTATCATTTCCTTTTCTGTGTGTGTGAGAAGAGAGATTTTTTCTTTTTGAATCTATGATACAGAGAAAGGAGGCACGACATAGAAGGAATTTTTTTTTCATTCTACATGAAGAAGAGAGGTATTCGAATATAAAGGATGGGCAGATAAAATGGAACATCAAATAAGCGTATATAAAGGAGGTCGGAGGGTAACTGAAGAGCGTGGAATATAAACTGTTTAATTAATCAGAAAGTAATTATTCAATCAATAAAGAATATTAAACTTTTAATGAATAGAAAATTAGAAGTTAGGAAATGTGGCAAGGTAAAGATGATTCAATAAATGGAGTTGGAAATATGGAATGTTTAAATTGATTAACTAGATAAAATCAGAAAACCAAAAGGTGTAACCAACATATACTAAAACTAACTTATTTAGTGTATGTAATTAAACCAATAGTAGTATTTAAATCATAACATAAATTATAACTTAACCTTTAATAAGTAATATATCAAACTAACCGGATATATGATGATAATTACAACCACATTAAAAATCATAACTGACTTATTAATTATTTTTAAAAAAAACCGGGTTATCTATTTAAACGAATCATCTTTATTAGATACTATATAATATACTTGTAGTAATGTAATGTACTTATAAACTAATAATATGCTTGTTATTTATTTAGAATATTTGTATATTTATAATATTCGTATTCTAAATTTTTGGGGTATTTCAAGAAAGGAGGAAGATTTAAGGAAAAAGGTGTAACAAGCTTAATCCACTATTAATGAGTTCTTGAATAAAGCAAGAGGAAAAAGAAGAAACTTAAGGAAGAAGACACACTTGCTCTCGGGCAAAGGGAGGAGAAGAAAGATGAGTTATTTTGTTTTGTTTAAGTGAATGAAGTAATGAATAGTCAAAGGATGACTAGGTGCCTTAAGGAGATATTTTCCAAGGTGAAAAATGGCACTTTGCCACTTGATTCTTCTTATCTCATTTATGGCCCCAATATGTTATATGGGGGTATTTTGTTCTTATGTGTCTTTTAATATTATGACTTAAATGTTATACATTTTGGACTTGTTTCATATGTTAGGTTGTAACACACATTGTTACCTTGTCCTAAGGTGTATATCCTTGTATTTTTAAGTGATTACTTTACCTAGAAGTTATCTTGACTTTCTAAGGTATGTTTCACTCTTGTTTTTGTGCTCATAGTTCAGTAATGATGTATTACATGTTAAAACAACTTTTAGTTGATTTTATCCTTTATAAATACTCATCTTTAGTCCAATGTTTAATGTATGGTTTAATAACCGTTTAGGACTATATTCTTTATTTATATAAATATGTTTGGAGTTCCACTATTCTTGAATCACTTAGGCTTATTAGCTTTTAAATCCTTTATTTAACCCTTAATCATGTAATAACCTTAGGCGTAGTTTCATTAGGGCCTTACATGAGAAGATGCTCCCTTAGTTTTTTAGCAATCAGAACACGATCCCTCGTAGGACCATGGACCATAGGAGGTACAGTAGGAAATGGGCCGCCAAGAATTTGATCTTGGTTTGCCTAACAAAGGGATATTTGGGCCTTGTAAGATTGTTCTATAGGGCCAAGTCAAATGGGGTCCAGAGTGATCAACTACAAGGCCAATGGATTGCGAGGACCCATACATGGTCTTACCATTAGCCGTAGGAAGACTCGATTAAACAGATCCATTAGCATGGAAGACCATGCTAGTCGCTTGAGGTTGATGCGTAGAGGCTGTCACGACAGCCTAGGTGGGACCAACATTTCTATTTCACTCCCAATTGTCTCAACAAGGCCCAAACGCTTGGTTGAGTAGATCCCACGCCCTGGAACACCAGCAATCGGTAGTGAACCAAAAGAAGGAGTTCATTCCTGACGAACCACACTGTCAGAGGTCGAACGAGCCATCCCACTCTCACTCAAAATTAGCTCATTCAAACTCCCACTCAAAATCCCACTATCAGAAACACACGAAAATGTGCAGCAACAGGTGGTATTACTTCACTATCAAAACCGTAAGAGTAGGAACAACAAGAGGATGCTCTAATACTACCGAATCTACAGAACCAAAAAACGGTGACGCCAGAACCTAGATGTTGGGAAGTAACACCTGTGGGAAACCAATATCTCCACCAAATTAGAGATGGTTTCCATAAGACATGGCACCTCGGACAATAGAGCAGAACCCAAACTCAAAGAAGAGGTCAACAAGACGGACAAAGAGGTGAAAGCGGACAGTGAGGAGAACACGGAAGAGGGACTAGCGGTAGAGGAGTCAACTGCACTAGGGCACCACCAAGCAAGAAAGATTTGTCATAGTAGAGCGGTTCCAATTCGCATGCGACCCATCTACAGACCACATGAAACGGGGGAGCGAGAAGCACCACTAACGGGGTCCTAGCCACTAGGCGATGGCCTGGCGGCACATGCGGGCCCCGATGGTGGCTCACAGGCGGTGGCGCTAGGTCAGAAAGCCAAGGGAGGTTGAATGCAAAGAAGAGGAAGTAGGGGGTGAGGAAAATTTCCAGGAATGGAGAAGAGACGACACCGTGGCGTGTAGACCAGCAACAAGAATATTGGGTTATTCAGTATAAGGACAATAAACACATAGAAGAAAATGGATATGATTTGTAAGGAGAGGGAGATGGATGATAGAATCACCATAAAAGGATAACGTTCAAACAAAAAGACGTGGAACTTTTTTTTCGAAGACAAGATTATATATTAGTTACTTGAGTGAGATACAAGGGGGATTCGATTAGACTAGACCCCCTGGATGTCTCTGCATCTACCCATGTAAGCAAGGGTGTGCTTAACATTTCTGATCCCTAACTAAATGGGACCAAGTGTAGCTATTAATGTTTGGGCAATGTTAATTCCTCATTTAGAATAAACTGGACATCATCCTAACCAGTTTCAATACCCTTGAAGTAGTTTACAATAGAGATGCAATCAGATAGAAGATGGATGGAGGAAGCTCATACTCTTGGAAACTTCTTAACCCAAAGGACAACTTTCGCCTCACACTTGAGATTCCTAAGAAATCTTGCCGTTCCCAAACGCAATGGCTTTAACTTTTCCTTCGGATTCCTTACAGATGACTCACATACCTTATCCATTTTGTGTGTACTTCCATCCACAAAATGTGTATATATTTGGTCGAGGGTCACTATCATCAAGGCTATTATTCATGATTTGATCCTCCCAACCGGGGCCACATTCTCAGAAAATAATTTGTTTGATCCATTCTCTGATCAAAAGATTGTGTTGCATCATGCTGGAGTTGGCACCTTGTAAACCATAGTTTCATGATAGTTGGATGGCTTCCTTGACATGATTCTAACGTCTCATGCAAATAGAAATGAAGCATCCAATCCTCTGAAGGCATTATCACTTTCTAGAGAAGCGGGTGTGGAATTGTTCATCAACCACCAGTTAAAAGCCATAAGACAATTAAAACCACATGAGCAATAATCTCTAACCCACCAAAAGATGATATTGCTAATAAATGTTCATCCTACATCTTTGTTGACATAGCTTTACAAGGTAGGATTCCATGGAATTTTCCAAGCAAAAAGACAAAGTCTTTAGGGAAACCCCAACTTAGACTTCTTTTCATAGCTAGGCCCACTGATCACTTAGAGGAAGAACCGTTCGTCCTAGCATTGGACTAGCTCTTTTTACCCTGACAATCTGGACACCTATATACAATGTGTTCCGGCTCACGGCCTTTGTCCAGATATAATTCCCATCCGGACACAAGATTGAACGTTGCCCTGTACATAACCCAATCTTTGTGTTAGCTTTGATTTGAGATCTGTTTTCTCCCACATGCTCTTTTATCTACTTTGATCCTATCTTAGTTTATCCTAATGTTTAAAAAAATTGTTTAAGAAAAACAATAAAACACAAAACTAGAGGAAACTAGCACTAGTGGAAAAAACACTATTCGCTGTTGTAAAAGTATAACCAACAAAAATAGATAGTTTTTCCAAAAATAAATCAGACCTATTTTGACGTTTCATACAAAAAACTATCGGATCTTATCTACAATCGACAAAATAGATGGTTTTCTCAACAAAAAAATAACCCTATTTGGCGATTCTATTTGCAACCACAAATATATGGTTTTCCTTAGGCCAACATATCAATACCTTCAATATGTCCCAATAATAACATTGTTCATACAACTGATATTAATGTATCATGTGGATGATTTGCCATACAAGGTACCCAAAGCTAGACCAAGGGAAACAAAATTATATCATAACAAACTTCAAATACTTTATCAGTTTACCATTTGCTAAAGTAAGTTAAGAGAAAGTTTTACAAGCAAATTTCACTCTCCTCGTCAGTCAAGCCATCTAGTGATAATTCAACTGAGCGGGTTTGTTCCTTGTCAATCTGATTGCAAGGAGCTAAGTGAGCTGATAATGTAGTAGAGATTACCATTAAAGACATTATGTAGATAAAGAGCATGTTGGTAGCTAAAGCAACACATATACACCGAAAAAATCCTGAAGGCGAATAATTCCCTAGCGCACTAGAACCAGTTGTAACATATACAACTCATATAGCAACAGCCAGGAAAACCCAGGTCTGCTGCTTCCTTTTAAATTGTTTATCATTATCGCATACAGAGGGAAGAGAGAAGAAAGGGTGTGCACCATCAACTTACTACCAAACAGAACAACAGAAAGAGAGCATACTTGCGCTTTTCCATTATGTGCAAGGTAAGAAGCTTGGATTGAAATTCTTAACCATATTCACTGAACAAAATATTATGACCAATCTGATAGAATTCAATAATTTAATGTCATATTAAAGAACGTAAATGTGAAAAATAGACTATAAAGTATAAAACCAAATCAATTGAATCAAAATAAATATACACTGAAATGGAAGTTAGGGTTAGGAAGTAAATAATATGGATAGAAATGCACAACGAATTTGGCATGACAAACCTGGTAATGGGAATATACAAAAATTTGAATCATTTCAGGGTAATACACCATCAAATATGACTATGTTATCATTGTACAATCTCCCGTGCTCAAATATAAACCTGCTTGTATTAGGTAGTCACATCTATTCTTTGGTGCTAGACTGTAGTTCAGTCATCATTGTGTTCAAGGAATGTTTTGGTTTAACGTTGTGGTAGAGTAAGGCTTGTTAGCCTCTCATCATTGCTTAGCAATTGAAAGAATATAAAGCACGCATGAGTAAAGCTTCCTTTAAGGCTTAGAACAATGTAGTATCTATTGCTCATTTAAGTCTTATATGTAACTTTTAGATCATTGCCACCTTTCGCTTACGAATTGCCAACTATAGTATAGAGCAGTTTTCATCCTAGTATTGGAAACACTTCTAAAAGAAGAGGTAGAGAAGTTGTAACAAGGATTTTGTGTCGACCATACAACTTACTACTATAGTATAAACTTGTTAAAAAAGGATAGTATAAAACCAAATGATGATCCTAATGTCTTGGAAAAGTTTTCCTAAAAGGATAGTATAAAACTAGTGAAGCAATAGGTGTTCGTTGCTCACATATTATACTGTAAATGAAGACAAACACAAAGAGATGCAAATGAAATGTTCCTTTTTTGCCTGTTAGACTTGCAAAATTACCGTGAGAGTAGTAGTGTTTTCAGCCCTAGTCTTCACTCTAGTGTGCGAGAGCAGCAATGCCAAATCTCTACAGAGGCATAGACACAAGAGGTGAATGAAGACAAATGCAGAGCATGTATGTTGTTCACCAGTTAAACTAGAAAGATTACCGTCGGAGAAGAGAAATAGATCAGACAAAGTATGTATATTAACAGTTCCCAATTGAGGTTCTTGTAGTTGTTGCAGCCCCTATCCTCAATCCGGCGTGCGAGAGATGCAGCGGTGCTAGCTGCTAAGTTTTTACAGAGGCACAGACTGAAATACCCCAAACCTTAATGCGTTAATTAATTATGTAATTATAATTTTCTAAGGCTAATTAAGTCCTTAAGATCATTGGTGAAGAAATGAAAACCAAAAAGAAAAAGGAAATGCGTAAAAATCACAAAACGTGAAAATACGTATTTAATTATTTTAGGAGGTACATAACCTTCATTAGGGCTATAAATATATTTTTATACCTTAATTACACATTAGGAACGTGTGGGAAAAATCCCGGAAGGAAACGGATCCAAACAATGTGTTTAAACGCTAACGGAGTCTTAGAGCGTGTTTTTCGAGAAAACTCGAAAACGTGACTTTAAACAGTCAAACGACCCCGTAAAAATTATAGTTGATCATATAACCATAAACAAACATAAATGGGAGAATAATAACCATTAAAATTAAATAGACAAGAAAATTCCGGAAAACGGGCCCGGTTAGTGAATAGTGCTAAAACCGGGTAAATAAATGAGCGTTTCTGTAAAAAAACGAAAAACGCTCCAGCTGGTCTACTTATATGGGGCCGGTTTTAAGGGGGGAGCCAGCTCTCTCTCACACACTAAGTAAATAAAGAAAGAAAGAAAAAGAAAGAAAGGAAGGAAAAAGTACAAAAGCAAAAAAAAATACCTCTCTCCTCTCATTTCCCTCCTCTCTCTCTCTCTTCTTTTCCTTTCCCCATCGTGAGCCCTCTTCTTCCTCCCCTTCCTGCTGGCGATTTTGAGCTTCACCAAACAGCCATGGCTTCTCCACTTGTCTCCCTTGTACAAGCTCCGTTGAAGCTCCAAATTCAAAATAAATTACATATTCTTCTTCCTCTCATCATCCTCTACACTTCTCTCTTTCCAAAATTCGAAAAGGATGAGTTTCATTTTTATGGGTTTTACCCATTTGAAGAGAAAAGCACACCATCTTGTAGCTTGGAGTCTCCTCTTCCTCCTAAGGTAAAAATCTTCAAGAAAAAGTCATTCTCTCTCCACTCTCCATGGTGGCCGATTTTGTTCCCTTTCTCACCTTGTTTTTCTCTTGTTTTGGAGCCTTGTTTCAACTCTCCAATGGTGGAGTAAATGCCTTCTTGATTCAAGGGAGAGAATCCCTCTTAAAAGCTTCAAAAAAAGGTAAACCCTAACTTGTGTTCTAAGCCCTTTGATTGAATTGAGTTTTCTAAGGGTTTAGGTAATTAATTGTGTGTGTGTTTTGTGTTCTTGGATGTTGGGATGGAGTTTGGAAACTCCATGCCCTCTTAACCGATACTAGAGAAGATGTGGAGCAAGAGGAGAATTAAAGAGACTTGTGAAATTAAGGTAAGGAATCCACCTTGAACCTTGGTTATGATTGTTTAAGTGTTTGGGATGGGTAAACAAATTAATGAACCCAAAATGATGGATTGGAATATATGTTGAAAATGTGTTTACTTGGTTTGGAGAGGTTTGTGAATTAATGTTGAGTTGAGGGCCTTAAGAGCCAAATGTTGTGAGTTTGTGATTGATGATGTGGTTGTTGAGATTATGGAGATTTTTGGTGATTGTGTTGTTGTTGTTGTGAATTTGAGGATTTTGTTATGTGCTGGTAGAACCCTTGTGGGTTTGGTTAGTTTTAGGATGGAAAATGTGAAGAGGTGAGTTTTGGGAAATGCTTTGAAAGTAGCCAAGTGCTGTCAAAATTTGTTTAGGAAAGTATGGCCTTGAGTGTTTTACCAAAGGAAGAAGCTAGGTGTGTTTAAGAGGTGCATTATCTAGGAGGTTTTGAAATGGTCATTGATGGATTGGAAAGGTTGGTGGAAGGTTGTGAAATGTCTGAAGAGGTTTAAGATGCACTGATATGCATAATACAACAGAGGGAAAATAAAGTTTTGTGAATTTGAACAATAATTGGGTGGTGGATTGGACCAACGTTTTAGGAGCATTTGAGGAGTGTTTTAGTGTGTGTAAACATGTAGGAAACATGTGGAGAGTTTAGGAAATGATTGGAGGTGAGTTAGGGGTGGAAAAGAGGTCAAAAACTGTCAATTTAAACACCTACAGACATGGTCCGGGTTGTAAACAAGTACACAAACCCGGACCACATCAAAACGCACCAGAAAGCCATCCCAGGGGTTGGTCCGGGTTTGAAACCAGGACACAAACCCGGACCACATGAAAATTTGTCCAGAAACTGAAATCCGTGTTGGTCGGGTTTGTAACCCCGGACACAAACCCGGACCATGTTAAAAAGTGTCCAGAGAGTGTTTTAAGGGTTGTTATGGTGGGGAAGTGAAAGGTAATGTTTTAGATGTTGATTAGGCCTTGTTGGAGTTTAAGGCCTTAGATGGTGTAAAAAGTGTTAGGGGATTGTGAGAAAATTGTGAGTTAAGTACACAAAGTTAAAAACCGAAACAACGGGATAACGGGTTAAGTACGGGAGTATAGTGTTACATACCGTAATGCTTCGATGTTAATGAAAACATTTGAATGTTATCAGTTGAACAAGTGTGAACCAAGGAACGGGAGATCACCCGGTAAAGTAAACCCATGGTGTAAGGTATGGTTTTCTTGCAACCTGTGTCCTACCGGGTTACACCGGCTTGTATGCCAATGTGTTTTTCTGTGTGTTGCCACCTTGCAAGATAAAGCATGAAATGAGTTTACAGTAATTCATTATTGTGGCGTAATTAATTCCGATACCGCTTAACCTTAGTTATGTGTTAAATAATAGTTAACCGTCCTTAGGTTCACATAAGAGATCGGTATTCGGAATAAACGTCCCCACCACGGGAACGTTCTAACTACGGCTATCCGTGCGTTAGTGTATGTTGTGATTAAAGTGTGATGTATGTGACTTGTTTACTATGTTGTTGTTGTTGGATACTGTTATCCGTGTTGTGAAATGGGATATTATTTCCCTTATGTGTCTAACCGAATTAGTAACACTATGTCATGTATGTATGTGATAAGTTCCATAAGGGAACCCTTAACTAATAAGTATATGTTATGTATGGAGAGGAATCCGGTCGTTCCGGTCACGCGTATTGTTTGGGAGTTAATATATATATATATATGAATTAACTCCCATCCTGTTATGTTAAGGGTTGACTTCCTTCATTGGATTTCGACCTCCCATTAGCTTAGCCAAAGCTTACCTACCCAACTTCCAATCGGGTAGGGGGAAATCATGTTTAATGTTGGTAGGGTGTCGATGCCTAAGTTCGCTTCGACTCCCTCTTTGTTATGTTACGGTTGTGGTTCCTCCTTGAACTACAACCTCCCACAAGCTTAACCAAGGCTTACCTAACTCATCATTATTGGAGCTAGGGGAAATTATGTATGTTGTGATCGGTCCTATATGAGGCCGCCACTCAAGTAAAGGAAATGTATGTATGTTGTGCTCGGGCTTATATCACCCCGGCATTCCCTAAGTAAAGTTATATCCTCTCAGAGGAGAAAATTAAGTTGTGTATGTTATAAAGTGAAGTGTGTTGCTATTGAGTGGTGTGCTAATTTGTGTTTGTGCCCTATTAATTGATGTTTGCTTATAAGCATGATATGTGTGAGTTTGTGCATGTTTGAAATAAAATCAACCGCATGCTAAGACGACAAATAGTTGTGCGTGGCCCGGTAGCATGCGGGCTGCGGGATTACCATACCAGCAAAGGTGCTGACCCCCTTTGGGGGCCCCTACATTTCAGGTATTATGGAGCTGACAGCCGTTCGAGAGCGGGACGGGGTTGTTAGTGGTATACGGGCAGTTCATTTAAATGCTTATGTATTGTAGAAGTAGTAAGACCGAAATTGTTGTCGGCACTAGCTTGTTAATACTCGGTGCAGTTGTAATGTAAGTGTATAAAGAATGTTGGACGTGGAACGGGATTAATGTGTAGTTGCTCGGGAGTTAGTCCATCAGACCGATACGATGTATGTATGTTAGCCTTGTTAGCCACGTGGGTGGCTAACGGCGTGTAACACCAAGGAGCTAAGTTATGTTGAGAGTTATGAATTCCGCTGCGATATGATATTAAGTGTGTTATTTGTAGTTGGGGTGTTACAAAAAGTGGTATCAGAGCGAAGTATCGCTCTGATGACTGAAATACCGAGCTTAGGAAGTACCGAGTTAAGAGTTTAGTACTTTGGGTTAAGGGTTGAGTGATAGCGTGAGAAATACGCAAATTAAGAACTACCAGTGAATACTGGATACCTACAGTATCCATCCCGCCCTCCACAAACCCTATTTTATAACCCAGAAAGAATGCCAGAGAGATGAAGTCCTCTCTTACTCGGGAAAACCCGATCTGGCAGTTGATATTTACCCCTGTAAGTACGGAGGACCTGTCATACGGTAGATCCCGAAAGGGGTGATCCCGAAGACGGTCTCCATTTTAACAATATTAACCGCTCTTGTTAGCGAAAAGTGAAGAATCTTATGCACAAGAGAATGGAATTTCCAGCACCCTGGGTCAACATGCGGAGCAGTCGAGGACAACCAGCTTGCAACGCACTAACGTGCAACAGTGGAGAAGTGAAGTAGTAGAACCCGAGACGAGTGTCTACGGGACTACAAATGTTAACTAATACACCAACAGTATACCAACCGATTAAGGAACTACAACACAGTACGAGGAGGATACAAAACTAAGGAAAAGGGGTCTCCCAGAATGGGAAACGCCCTAGTTAATGGTTATCACGTGAAGACAGTGAGGAGTACCCAGAGGATTCATTGTTAAGACGATAAGATCAAGCAAGGGCCAGCAAGGCCACAGATGTTAAAGCGGGTCAAAGCAGTACCGCAACCAGTGTGTATTGAACCGATAACCAGTTAGCATGGCGCACTTGCCATGGCAAGTGCTGCTACAACAAGGTTGTGTGGGAGATCTTTTTTTTTTAGCAACTACAAAGTACTCAGTAAAGCACCATGAAATAAAGTGAGATCATAAACTGTGGAAGGGCTTAGCAGCCTGACCTCTGTAATTGGAAATACACCAGTCAGCAAGAAGCTAGTCTTGGACAAGGCTTGAAATGTTGTAAAACCACGAAAGTTTTCTTCCAACCTAAATTTATTTCGAACTCTTTTCAAAACCAAATTTTCTTTCAAACCCATCTTATTTCAATTCTTCTTTCTTTAAACTAAACCAGAAGACCTACACGGCCTCAGTGCCACATGGTAGGTAAGTTTTACCCAGTTACTTTTAAATAACCGATGGAAACCAGTAAACCCAAGGGTGACAACCCGAGGGAATGGAGTGAGCTCATAATAATACAACAGTGGATACACTTCCCTTGATTAAGTTCGGGAAGCATGGAATGCATATTATCATAGGATAATATAAGAGGAGTTGACAACAGAATACTTCACCTAGGCGTGTGACGGACACTACGAGTACACCAACTGTAATGTGGGACGACCGCACTCCGATAGGAGCTTGTGGGCCTGACAAACCTTCCTATAGGTTAATCGGGTAAGTAGCAATGTATCAGTAGGGTACCCCACACATGTATACGAGTGGAGTCTAGAACACGGGAAGTAGTCGACTCCATACTACGGTCCGAAGTAAAAGTCAAGCAAGAGCAATGGATTACATCGAATCGTTGAAATAAAGGAACCCAGTTAAGTTAAGGAAGACTAAAGGAATTAGTAAGTGTATTTTAAGGAAATGTTTAAAGGTGAACAAGTGCGAAGTGCACTGATTAGTAAGTAAAGACATAGCATATGTCTCAAGGATCTGGAAGGATGAACATAATAGCTGAAGTAAGTACCCAGCCTACATATGGTGGGGCAGATGCCTACTATGGATACATCGATGTGCAATAAACGGGATGACTCCCAAGATGATCACTAGAGATATCAACCTCACTAAAGAGGATATTTAACCCAGCAAAGAACGCAGGGCGAAGTAATAAATTAAACATACCAGTAAGTGCAAGCCAGATGTAATGGCAGAACCCAGCGACACCCAGGATTATCCTTAAAAGGGTATTTGGGTCAACATTGGTTGAACGACTAACGTGACAGAAACGCAAGGGTCGAAACTAACACCCAGTTTAAGCGTAAGGCGTCAGGTGGAAGTCTGACATCCTTGAAGGGGCATCCCATGAAAGGAACCGTGTAATATAGTACGGAGAAGTAAGTGTGTCTGAACAGCCTACAATGAGCAGAGCTCGAGGCAATAGGGCTTATAAGCCACAAGTAAATGTGTTAAGGAAATTTTATTGATTATGGAAGTTTATGTTATATAAGTAGGTAAGCGGATAAAGAACCACTGATTAAAGTGTGGGGATACCTCTTGATATGGGAGACCGCAACAGCGGTAGTTATGTGAACTAAGTCTAGGGAATGTGTTAAGAGTTGACTATGTTGCTATTACCCAAGAATGATGTGAGTAGGAATAATACGAAGGGAAGTGTTTGCACCAGTTGTGGAGATCAGACGAGTAAAAAGTCAAATAGCAACCACCATAGGTGTGGGATGCTAAATGTGTAATGAACAACGCTCAAGGAGCATAAAGACTCGTAGAATAGCGTATTCAACAATCAGCCAGATAAATGGCGAAACACAGTGAAATGACAGAAGCTAATATAATAGCGGATGCAGTGTAAGTTAATGTTATACAATGAGTAAGAGCACGGTGCGCAGTAAGCGACCGTTGCATAAGTGTTGTTAAATAATAACGTGGCAATAAGACCAGTTATGAGTGAAACTCAATGGACATACAAATAAGTGATGATACACAGATGGAGCAATACGCCAGTAGTTGATGCTACATGATAAGGAACACAGTATGAATTCCTATTGCTATCGCATAAGAGACTTACTGTCAAGAGTTTACGCCTCTGCACTCTGTATGACTGAGTGTTTTGGTATTGCGCTTGTGCGGTAATGATCAAGTGAGATAGCTAGGAAGTCTGAAAATGTTAAATGTGATAGAAGAACAGGACTTATGATGTGATAAAACCGATGCATAAGATAAGCACGGTAGTACCAATCAAAGGGTACTTGGTTGACATAAGTGACTACAGTAGCACAATTGTTGAATATCGGTATGGAACATACCTCAAGTGTTGGAAATAACCGACAGAGTACTACACAAAAGGTAGTAGCTCAAACTTAACCGACAGTAAGTCGGAAGAAACCAAGTAAATCATTGTAGAATACAATAGATTATCGTGGAAACGAATAGAAAGTTTGTAACTCACCGAATTCGCTCACGGTAAGAAATACCACGCGTCGGTTGAGAAACCGTTATTACCAAGATAAAGGTGATAATCGGGGATGTATAATACAGTAAGGATAATGTATGGAGCAAACTAAGCTCTAAATTATCAAGAGTTGCGCAGCAGAAACTAGTGAACCAGTGAGTCAAACGATGAATGTGAATAGTGAACATGAGTGAATGGCAAACTAATGATGCCTAAAAGCCTCACAGGCCATAATCGAAACCAGTTAAGAGTCAAAGTAAACTCCAGGAGAATTCTTGGTTAGGGACTAACCGCCAATATGGCTAAGATCCTCAAACCAGAACACATTGTGTAATAAACCGCGTGGGGATAAACACTTCACGACGGTAGAATGTTCTAAACCAGTGATTAACTGATTGATTACGTGGGCGTAATCCCTTTTAAGGGGGGTAGAGCGCAGAACCACTTAGTGTCTTTTACCGTACAAGTGTACGTGAACTATGATGTGCATAGCACAAAATGATTTGTTTTGATGATTGGTGTGTGTGTTACATAAACATACACATTCATTCATGTTTAATTATGGTAACTGCGCACAGAAGATGCGAATACCATTGTGATAAGTGTGTTTATTGTGTCAACGGATGTGTGAGAAAGTATAAGTATAAGGGAGTAGAAAAACTCCCGGGGAACTAAACCCCGACAGTATATGTTTATATGATACCAAATGTAATATTGTGTATTATATTTTGATAAAAAAATATATATATCGATATGTGTATATATACAGTATTGTGGTTCATGAGGATGTATGAAACCGATATAAAACCTAGTAAGAATTAAATTCCCTAGGTAACTTGATTTAAAATAAATCTGGAAGATGATTGATGGACATAGTTCCACCCTTGGAGATGTATGATTATGACTAGAAGGATTAAAGATAGAAAATTGGGAATGAATGTATATCTGTTATTTGAAAATGAAGTGGGAGGTGAAACTTGATTATCATGAGATCAAGGGAAGCCGAACACAAATTGGGGTGGAAAGATAGTTCGACTCTGATGCTGATCACATTAGGGTTGGATGATTCTTGAAACTCCCTATAAGTGGTCATAAATAATCACATCAAGAATAAGATGCAGTTAACAATAATTGGACTTGGAGTTGTATGGAGCTTTTAAAAGAATTTTAAATTGGGTTTCAAATTTGCATTGGTATTTTCTAGACTTCAATAAATATTTTAAGATTCTTAGGTGGTATTCTCAAAGGAAGGACTACCTTTATGTGACCTCGTAGAGGATTTCAACTTGTATCCTTCCAATAAAGGATTTCATTATACTTAACCTCATAGAGGGTACTTTCCTACTACTTGCTCACGAGCTGAGGACGTACGAGCCTTTGTCTTCGGACCGGTGACATGAGAAGTATACTTTAAAGATGTATGCAATTGTTTTGATCTCCCAAAGGAACGGGGACCAGAGTGTCCATCGCGACCGGTTCTGCGGGATCACAGTGTATATGTACTCTACATGGGTCTCGAAACTCATGAAGAGATGGAAAAGGAATTTCTGGTTGATATACATGCTATGACATGTTGTGTGGTATGTGTAGTAATTATTTTTGGACCTTGAGTCCTAATGTGATGAATTCCAAAGGTGTTATGTTACCTAGACCATGTGTCTAAAGGTTGTTATGTTATCAAGACCTAAGAGTCTAAATGTTGTTATGTTACCCAGACCTAAGAGTCTAAGGGTTGTTATGTATGTACAATGTTGTTAAGGACCCGGACCATTAAGTCCGAGACTACTAAGTAAGTATGTTATGTTATGTATGGATGTGTATATGTACCCGGACCGTTAAGTCCGAGGGTGTGATGTAAAGTATGTTGTTATGGAAGTTATGTTACAAGTAATCCTGTGTTCTAATTCAATGATGCTAGGGAAGTGTGAACTTCGAGGACGAAGTTCTTTTAAGGGGGTAGATTGAAATACCCCAAACCTTAATGCGTTAATTAATTATGTAATTATAATTTTATAAGGCTAATTAAGTCCTTAAGATCATTGGTGAAGAAAGAAAAAAAAAAAGAAAAAGGAAATGCGTAAAAATCACAAAAAACGTGAAAATACGTATTTAATTATTTTAGGAGGTAAAACCTTAATTAGGGCTATAATATATTTTTATACCTTAATTACACATTAGGAACGTGTGGGAAAAATCCCGGAAGGAAACGGATCCAAACAATGCGTTTAAACGCTAACGGAGTCTTAGAGCGCGTTTTTCGAGAAAACCCGAAAACGTGACTTTAAACAGTCAAACGACCCCGTAAAAATTATAGTTGATCATATAACCATAAACAAACATAAATGGGAGAATAATAACCATTAAAATTAAATAGACAAGAAAATTCCGGAAAAGGGCCGGTTAGTGAATAGTGCTAAAACCGGGGGTAAATAAATGAGCGTTTCTGTAAAAAAAACGAAAAACGCTCCAGTCTATTATATGGGGCCGGTTTGTAAAGGGGGGAGCCAGCTCTCTCTCACACACTAAGTAAAAAAGAAAGAAAGAGAAAAAGAAAGAAAGAAGGAAAGAAAAAGTAAAAAGCAAAAAAAAATACCTCTCTCCTCTCATTTCCCTCCTCTCCTCTTTTTTTTTCCCCATCGTGAGCCCTCTTCTTCCTCCCTTCCTGCTGGCGATTTTGAGCTTCACCAAACAGCCATGGCTTCTCCACTTGTCTCCCTTGTACAAGCTCCGTTGAAGCTCCAAATTCAAAATAAATACAATATTCTTCTTCCTCTCATCATCCTCTACACTTCCTCTTTCCAAATTCGAAAAGGATGAGTTTCATTTTTATGGGTTTTACCCATTTGAAGAGAAAATCACACCATCTTGTAGCTTGGAGTCTCCTCTTCCTCCTAGGTAAAAATCTTCAGAAAAAGTCATTCTCTCTCCACTCTCCATGGTGGCCGATTTTGTTCCCTTCTCACCTTGTTTTCTCTTGTTTTGGAGCCTTGTTTCAACTCTCAATGGTGGAGTAAATGCTTCTTGATTCAAGGGAGGAAGGAATCCCTCTTAAAAGCTTCAAAAAAAGGTAGGAAACCCTAACTTGTGTTCTAAGCCCTTTGATTGAATG
Organism: Limonium bicolor; assembly: GCA_023374045.1. Classification (NCBI taxonomy): domain Eukaryota; kingdom Viridiplantae; phylum Streptophyta; class Magnoliopsida; order Caryophyllales; family Plumbaginaceae; genus Limonium; species Limonium bicolor. The sequence goes on along the minus strand of CM041782.1, from coordinate 109,765,937 downwards.
AGTTTTCTAAGGGTTTAGGTAATTAATTGTGTGGTGTGTTTTGTGTCTTGGATGTTGGGATGGAGTTTGGAAACTCCATGCCCTTAACCGATACTAGAGAAGATGTGGAGCAAGAGGAGAATTAAAGAGACTTGTGAAATTAAGGTAAGGAATCCACCTTGAACCTTGGTTTGATTGTTAAGTGTTTGGGATGGGGGGTAAACAAATTAATGAACCTAAAATGATGGATTGGAATATATGTTGAAAATGTGTTTACTGGTTTGGAGAGGTTTGTGAATAATGAGTTGAGGGCCTTAAGAGCCAAATGTGTGAGTTTGTGATTGATGATGTGGTTGTTGAGATTATGGAGATTTTTGGTGATTGTGTTGTTGTTGTTTGAATTTGAGGATTTTGTTATGTGCTGGTAGAACCCTTGTGGGTTTGGTTAGTTTTAGGATGGAAAATGTGAAGAGGTGAGTTTTGGGAAATGCTTTGAAAGTAGCCAAGTGCTGTCAAAATTTGTTTAGGAAAGTATGGCCTGAGTTTTTACCAAAGGAAGAAGAAGCTAGGTGTGTTAAGAGGTGCATTATATAGGAGGTTTGAAATGGTCATTGAGGATTGGAAAGGTTGGTGGAAGGGTTGTGAAATGTCTGAAGAGGTTTAGATGCACTGAATGCATAATACAACAGAGGGAAAATAAAGTTTTGTGAATTGAACAATAATTGGGTGGTGGATTGGACCAACGTTTAGGAGCATTTGAGGAGTGTTTTAGTGTGTTGTAAACATAGGTAGGAACACATGTGGAGAGTTTAGGAAATGATTGGAGGTGAGTTAGGGGTGGAAAAGAGGTCAAAAACTGTCAATTTAAAACACTACAGGACATGGTCCGGGTTGTTGTAAACAAGTACAACAAACCCGGAACCACATCAAAAAACGCACCAGAAAGCCATCCAGGGGTTGGTCCGGGTTTGAAACCAGGACACAAACCCGGACCACATGAAAATTTGTCCAGAAACTGAAATCCGTGGTTGGTCCGGGTTTGTAACCCCGGACACAAACCCGGACCATGTTAAAAAGTGTTCAGAGAGTGTGTTTTAAGGGTTGTTATGGTGGGGAAGTGAATGATAACGGTTTTAGATGTTGATTAGCTTGTTTGGTGAGTTTTAAAGGCCTTAGATGGTGTTGTAAACAAGTGTTAGGTTGGATGTGAGAAAATTTGAGTTTAAGTACACAAAGTTTTAAAAAACCGAAACAACGGGATAACGGGTTAAGTACGGGAAGTATAGTGTTACCATTACCGTAATGCTTCGATGTAATGAAAACATTTGAATGTTATCAGTTGAAACAAGTGTGAATCAAGGAACGGGGAGATCACCCGGTAAAGATAAACCCATGGGGTAGGATGGTTTTCTTGCAACCTGTGTCCTACCGGTGTACACCGGCTTGTATGCCAATGTGTTTTCTGTGTGGTTGCCACCTTGCAAGATAAAGCCATGAAATGAGTTTACAGTAATTCATTATTGTGGCGTAATTAATTCCGATACGCGAAACCTTAGTTAGTGTAAAAATAGTTAACGTCCTTAGGTTCAATAAGAGATAGGGATTCGGTAAATAAACGTCCCACCACGGGAACGTTCTAACTACGGCTATCGTGCGTTAGTGTATGTTGTGATTAAAGTGTGATGTGTGACTGTTTACTGTTGTTGTTGTTGGATACTGTTATCCGTGTTGTGAAATGGGATATGATTTCCCTTATGTGTCTAACCGAATTAGTACACTATGTCATGTATGTATGTGATATAAGTTCCATAAGGGAACCCTTAACTAATAAGTATATGTTATGTATGAGAGGAGGAATCGGTCGTTCCGGTCGCGCGTATTGTTTGGGAGTTAATATATATATATATATGTGAATTAACTCCATCCTGTTATGTTAAGGGTTGGACTTCCTTCATTGGATTTCGACCTCCCATTAGCTTAGCCAAACGCTTACCTACCCAACTCGACACAACGGGTAGGGGGAAATCATGTTTAATGTTGGTAGGGTGTCGATGCCTAAGTTCGCTTCGACTCCCTCTTTGTTTATGTTACGGTTGTGGTTCCTTTGAACTAACAACCTCCCACAAGCTTAACCAAGGCTTACCTAAACTCATCATTATTGGAGCTAGGGGGGAAATTATGTATGTTGTGATCGGTCCTATATGAGGCCGCCACTCAAGTAAAGGAAATGTATGTATGTTGTGCTCGGGCTTATATCACCCCGGCATTCCCTAAATAAAGTTATATCCTCTCAGAGGAGGAGAAATTAAGTTGTGTATGTTATAAAGTGAGTGTGTTGCTATTGAGTGTGTGCTAATTTGGTGTTTGTGCCCTATTAATTGATGTTTGCTTAAGCATGATATGTGTGAGTTTGTGCAGTTGTTTGAAATAAAATCAACCGCATGCTAAGACGACAAATAGTTGTGCGTGGCCGGGGTAGCATGCGGGCTGCGGGATTACCATACCAGCAAAGGTGCTGACCCCCTTTGGGGGGCCCCATACATTTCAGGTATTATGGAGCTGACAGCCGTTCGAGAGCGGGAGGGGTGTTAGGGTATACGGGCAGTTTTTTAAATGCTTATGTATGTAGGAGTAGATAAGACCGAAATTGTTGTCGGAACTAGCTTGTTTAACTCGGTACGTTGTAATGTAAGTGTATAAAGAAGTTTGGGACGTGGAACGGGTGGATTAATGTGTAGTTGCTCGGGAGTTAGTCCATCAGACCGATACGATGTATGTATGTGTTAGCCTTGTAGCACGTGTGGGGGCTAACGGCGTGTAACACCAAGGAGCTAAGTTATGTTGAGATTATGAATTCCGCTGCGATATGATATTAGTTGTTATTTGTAGTGGGGTGGTGTTACACAGACACAAAAAGTGAATGAAGCGCATAGCATGTATGTCCCTTGTTCGCCAATTAGACTTGCAAAATTACCATGAGTGAGAGAAAATAGATGCAGCAAGCAACAATACTAAATATTACAGAGGCGCGCGGACACGGGAAGTCATTGAAGACAGACGTAAAAAGCACTTATGTTCTTGTTCGCTGATTCGCTCTATTGTGATTATAGATTCTGGGTTCTTGCTTGAGTGACGAGAAAGAAATTTCCATATCTAAAATATAGAGAGGAGGCAGACAAATACGAGATGCACCATCGTATACTCAAGAAGAGAATGAAGAAACAAGTACAGAAGAAGAACATCAAAAAGTGAAGAGAGGAATGAAGAACACATAAACTAAAGAAGGGAAGAAGAATGGCGCAGACTCGAGAAGAGAATGAAGAACGCGTAGAGTCAAGAAGAAAATGTAGTATAGTATAAAAGATTTGAGGTCTATTTGGGTACTGAAATAAATCAGTGAAAACATTGTTGTTTTTGATGGTTATGATATAGAAACCAATGAATAAGTTAATTTCTTGTTTGTTTATTTTACATACTATTTTGTGCTGGTTGTTCTTAGGAACCGACATATTAGTTCAACAAAACAGTATATGGTTGGTTTCAACAGGAACCAGCAAAATAAAAGCGCCAAATTAAATAGGTCTTTTTTGTACTAGCATAGCTAAAGTAGAGAAATGAGCATAATAAACATTGATCAAGCATATGAAATAAACCCTTAAAACATGATCATTTATACACTTGTCAACGAGTATCTTGAACATGCAAAGAATAGTTCTTGGATCACTTTTCACCAGTGAATCATTAGTCATTATTCACCAATTTTAGATATCTATAGGATGCGCGCTATGAATGATGCCTGCTGACCACCATTCAAATGATAATATATAACTGTTTGGGCATTTGAAACATCATTTATAACCTAGCAACATGACTGTAATATACACATGTTTTTTACCAACTACCATCTATGATTGTTTCCCAAGTTGCTATATTCCACTAGAATAAGGCCACATCTGAAAAGTTTTTAATAAATTGAAGGCTTTTTTATCAGATTATGGATGACCATTTACCTCTCTTTTAAGATATTGTAAAACACCAGACATTATAGTTGCATATGAACTCCAATATGACATAAATTCAAAAACATTTCTTGGTAACCAAAACCCAAATACATCAATCAGTCAGTAACAATGTCAAAGTATCTTTTTGACATTTATGTGGTTAAAAAAATAAAACATCTCATCTATTTGCAATATCAAAAGAAGAAAACACATCCAATCAACAGAGTATCAAAAGCCACAAAACCATCAACCCTAGCCTATTTTGATCCTCGTTTATGTAAATGAAAATGTGTGGGGCTGGCTCAATACCCGATCAACTACGGAAAATGAGCTTAGATAGATATACTAGTTTTATTTGTATGAGTAATAGCCTTACCTAGAATGCCATGCTATGTTCAAAAACTTGGATGAGTTACTATAGGGACATTTAAAGGGTCTTGCTGGTTGCAAGGGGTACAAATAGACTCTTATTAACCATGTTGAGGTCTTACTAGAGAAAATCTCAATCTGAACTTGTCCAAACATGGACGTAGTTGGTGAAGGGTGGAGAGTAGGGATCAATGAGTCAGGGGTTTGAATCCTTCAACATCCCCTTCTTATTTCAGTTCAGCATGGTTTGCAGGCGCTCGCATCAACCTGTGGGTTATTCCAGAGCACACTTAAAGAGTAGCGGTTGCGGGTTCTCACGTATATAAAAAAATCTCAATCTAAACTCAGATTTTTCCTGATTGATTTCGGGTATATCTATGAGTTCAGAGTAAGTTTACATCCCTATAAATGATTTTGTAAATAATTTAATTAATTTAATTTAACAAATAATTTTAAGTAGTGAATATAGACCTCATTCATATTTTGACATATTTATACTGGCTTCGTTCGTGGCAGTACGAAGACGCACCGCCTGGGACCCATCTTTTCTCCTGTACTTTATTTTTATAGCCCCATATTTTTTCTACTAATTTCAAAAGTGTGACAACTAACAAAAAGCAAACATAAACGTACCCATCATATTTGAAACCAAAATCAACCTACTTTCCATTTAAAAAATGAAGGGTACGACAATGAGCCTAAAGTAGCCAAAACATAGTCAGGATACAAGGACGATATTGATGAACCCAATAGCCCTTACCTAAACAACAACTAATTCTAAAGTATAAAGATCCATGTAAATGTATATATCCTATATACTTACGGTTTTTGATGTGTGGCAAACTCTATGCTTCGTCAGCTCTACACTCAGCAAGACAGGATCAGATAAATGTGTTAACTCAACTTCCATTACGAGTACTTCTCTAGCTGTTAGGCTGTTATGATTTGCTGCTCCTTATTCCTCTCCTCTTAGTAAATATCTTTAGTAGGAAATCAAGTAGAGTTGTTAGGATTCTATCGCCGATTTAGTTTATATATATATCTGTACAGGCTTGTTATATGGGTACGGCTTTCCAGATTGAATGGAAGAGATTTATGCAAGATACCCTTGGTAGAATAGCGAGAACGTTGATAGTCATTAGTATTTGAGTTTTAGGTTCTAGAGTAATTCTCTGAATGTGATTGTTCAAAGTGGTGAATAGATAAGGTGACAAGTTTTTCATGCTATTAATAAAAGATTAGTAGTTGAGTTTTCTTTTGATTCTCGGTTTTGTTTATCACATACACTCGACCATTAGTTCAGTTCTATACTGATCTTTCTGTAAACATACTACCAACTTAAAAGTGGTATCAGAGCAGGTTTACCTTTTTTACGAGGCCAACGCTTCAAGGTAGATCTTGAAGATGAGTTTGTACAATGTTAAGGCACCCAAGTTGACGAAACTGAACTACTCAAAATGGTGCGAGAAAATGGAAGCACAATTGATGTCCGTAGACTACAAGGTGTGGAAAGTTATCACCAAGGGAGATTTCAAGCCAATTGTCATGGTGGATGGACAATCCCAAGATAAGCCAGAAGTACAATGGACTGAAGATGATGAGAAACTACTGAGTAAGAACAAGCAAGCCTTACGTATACCGGTGTCCTCGCTATCTGATGAAGATGAAGGAAGGGTTTTGAGAATCTAAACCACAAAAGGAGTTTAAGATTTCCTAAAAATTACGTACCAAGGAACAGAGTCTATCAGACAAGCAAAGGAAAATCAATTCAAAAGGGAGTTTAATAATAAGATGGGAGATAAAGAAAGCCTGGCTTTTGCTATTGAAAGATTTAACCAAATCCTAATGGAGATCAAAACTGTAGGAGCGTCATTTTCAAATGAGCAGACCAATGAAAGGTTTTTGGAATCGCTTACCAAGGATTGGTTGAACTACACATCTATACTGGAAAAGATGGACAAAGTCTCCTCCGTCTTACAAGGAACTGTGCTCTGACTTGATTGTGCACGAAAGAAAAATGAAGGAACAGACCCTTGGAGGTGTGTCTGTTGAGAGAAAGGATCTTGCACTTAAGGCAAAGAAGGTAGATGAACCCATGGATTGGGATTTAGATGATGATGTTGACAATGAAATAAATCTGCTGGCACAGGGATTGAAGAGAATATTAAACAAAAGAAAAGGAGGACAACAAGGAGGAAGTAACAACAACATACGTGAGACAAACATCAGTAATTTCGAATGCTTTCGATGCCATAAGCTAGGACATATGATAAAGGATTGCCCTTTGTCATCAAAACCACCACAGTACAGAAACAGAGATTCTCGTATGGCAGCCACCGTATGAGGAGAAGAAGAGGATGAACTAGAACAAACAGAAAAGGTGGAAGCACACTATTGCATGACTGCAATTCTTCCCTCTCATTCTGATGAATCTATCTTCGATGATTCCATGTGTCTGCTGGTCGAGGACAAAAAACATCATTCTCTCATAGGAGAACAGGTAAGTCTTCGAAACCTTGATGAATTGTATAGAGAGTCTACTTCAAGTCAAATATTCGATGCGTTAAAGGTAGCTCTTTTAGAAATCAATTCTCTCAAAAAGAAGCTTAACAAGTCTCTTAAACTAGAAAATCAATTAAAATAATCAGAACTAAAAGTTATTGAGTTGAAAGAGAAAAACAAGGAACTTGTGGCTCAAATAGTGGCCAATTCTACCAAAGTTCTACAATCAACCTTTACTCCACCCATCGATAGTAAACTGAGTAATATTCCAGAATGGGCAGAAAAGGAAATACAACTACTCAAGACAGACAATGAACGTATTCGTCAGGATGACACTGGTCTTCGGAAACAATGTGATACCCTAGACAGAAGAATTCATATTATGACTTTAGAAAATCCGTCGTGGTATACAGGAAGGGTCAAACTTAATGACATAGTTCAAAAGCCCAACCAAAATCATAAAGGATTAGGCTTCCATGCAACTAAACCAACCACACTCAAGTTCTGAACCACAAAGCAGTATTCACAAGATAGATTTACTTCAGCTAAATCCTCTCATACTCACAAACGTCTAGAGTGTAGCTACTATCATAATCTAGGGCACCATGTTAATATGTGTCACAAACAACGGAAGAATACTAGAATTGCCCTTAATAATATAGTTAGATATGCCCATATGTATTCATCACGACCCAAACAACAATGGGTCCCCAAGTATCTTTGACGTATTATCTTGTTTTATTCTTCTTTTTTTAGGAGTATGCAAATGTATCCAATCTATGGCTCATGGATAGTGGTTGTTCAGGCCATATGACTGAAGATCACACCTTATTCCGTTAACTAGAAGGATTGCATGGAGGATTTGTCACTTTTGGAAACAATGGGAAAGGCCGCATCATTGCCGTGGGAACTATTGGTAAAAGAACGACTATAGAAGATGTTTGCTTCGTTGATGGTCTTGAGCACAATCTACTTAGTGTTTCTCAAGTCTGTGACAAAGGTCCCTCCACTATCACGTTCGATTCACATGGTTTTATAGTTACAGATATGGTAACTGGAGCGCCGTTACTGAAAAGATATCGACGAGGAAACTTATATTTGGTAGATGTTAACTCTCAAGAACTGGATGCCACTTATCTTACAGTTTCCACCGTCAGTACAAATCTGTGGCATCAACGGTTAGGTCATGCTCACACTAGGTTGATCAACAAACTACAGTCACAGAATCTTGCCGAAGGTTTACCATCATCAGTATTACATGAAGAAGATCCTTGTAGTATATGTCTCTTAAAGAAGTAGACACAATCTCTTCATATTCCAAAGGCGGTTGTATCCACTTCTGTTGTCTTGGAGCTTGTACACGTGGACCTAGTCGAACCTATGTGGACCATGACTCGAGCCGGCAAGCAATACATATTTGTAATCGTGGATGACTATTCTCGATTTACATAGATTTATCTACTCCATAATAAGTCAGACACATTTGATCTCTTCAAAGGGTTCTACACTCAGATTTAACGACAATTAGGATTACTTCTTTGTACCATTCGATTTGACAATGGTACAGAATTTGTTAATCAGCACTTTTGACAATTCTGTACAGATCAAGGCATCATATAGACATTCTCGGCCCCTCGTACACCGCAGCAAAACGGTGTCGTTGAAAGAAAGAATTGCACCCTTGTGGAAATGGCCTGTACGATGTTGAATGCAAGTGGACTGGCACCCAGCTTTTGGGGAGAGGTCATTAACACAGCATGTTATATTCTAAATCGCGCCTTGATCAGGCCAATACTGAATAAAACACCATATCAGTTGGTGAAAGGAAGACCCCCGTCTATTCGTCACTTTAAAGTTTTTGGTTATCGTTGCTTTATTCTTTACAATGGGAAACCGGCCATCAGCAAGTTTGACACACGAGGAAATGAAGGTGTATTCTTAGGTTATTCTACCACGAGTAAAGCTTATCGTGTGTTAAATAAGCGTACTCTCATTGTCGAAGAATCCATTTATGTGCGCTTTGATGAAACCAACTTTGGCTTTCGCAACCCACAAAACATCGGTTCTGAGCTGAGTATCAAGGATACTCTGGACTCAGATGATTATGATTCGGATCCTCCTCCACCTTTACTCAAGTTTCACCCGATACATCTCAGGTTGGATCTACTATTACTCCATCTTCCACCTCACAGACTCCCACGAATGCTAATGATTCTCCCATGCAAACTGATCCTCCAATAGAGTTAGATACAGCAACTAAATCCGATAGTCCTCCAAGTTCTCCCTCCGTGGGAAATCTCACCACGCCGGTCATTCCACTTCGTCACGCTCCTGGTGTCTCCTTAGACAATCTTCTCTCTGATCTACACTCCGGAAGAGTCACTAGGAATTCTATTCGAAACTTTTCCACTCATGAAGGATTTTGTCCTTGGTTGAACCTCGCAATATAAAGGAAGCTCTCGCTAATTCAGATTGGATTCAGGCTATGCAAGAGGAGTTGAATGAATTTAAAAGAAATGATGTGTGGACACTGGTCTCACAACCCACCCACAAGGAAGTTATTGGTACTCGCTGGGTTTATCGGAACAAGCTTGACGTAGATGGTCATATTGCCCGGAATAAAGCTAGGTTAGTGGTTCAAGGGTACAATCAAAAGGAAGGTATTGATTATGATGAAACGTATGCCCCCGTTGCACGGTTGGAAGCGATTCATATGCTCGTGGCTTTTACTGCTCATAAAGTGTTTCCTTTATATCAGATGGATGTCAAATGCGCATTTCCTAATGGGTATATTGACAAGGAGGTTTATGTTACCCATCCACCTGGGTTTATTGACTAGTCTAACGCCGATGCGGTTTATCTTCTCTAGAAGTCTGTTTATGGCTTGAAACAAGCTCCTAGGGTTTGGTATGCACGTTTCACCACATATTTACTTCAACAAGGCTTTACCCATGGTCAATTTGACTGCACTCTATTTCTCAAGTCTCACGAATCTAATATTTTATTGGTTCAAATCTATGTTGATGATATTGTGTTTGGCTTTACCTATCTAGACTTATCTAAGTCCTTTGAATCAGTTATGACTAAAGAGTATTTGATGAGCAGTATGAGTGAGCTCACATTCTTCCTCGGCCTACAGATTCGTCAGACCAAGACTTACACATATGTATGGCAAAGAAAGTATGCTACTGAACTGATTACCAAGTTTGGTTTTGATTCTGCTAAGTCCATGGCCACGCCGATGTCAAGCACCATCAAACTTGGTTTCCGAAACTCATGCTGAATATATTGCAGCCGCTACGTGTCGTGCCCAAGTTCTTTGGTTACAATTTCAACTAGCAGACTATGGCGTGCCTCAATCACCTATTCCTATTTACTGTGATAATCAATCAACCATCGCTCTATCCAAGAATCCAGTGCAACACTCTCGCACTAAGCATATCGAGATTCATCATCACTTTCTTCGCAACCCTGTTGACAAAGGCACTGTGGAACTATTACACTGCCCTACGGATCAGCAACTGGCTGATATATTCACCAAACCGCTTCCTCGTGAAATTTTCTGTAACACCCCTACCGCTAATCCCGTCCTTACTATACAATTACTTACCTTCGCAGCGGATATTACATACACAACGGCAGGTGTACAATGCCGTTAGTCACCCACGTGACTAACAAGGCCAGTTACAATACTACATACTATCGGTCTGATGAATTTGAACATACCGAGTACTCTACACAATACATTACTTTCCATTCCATACTCCATTCATGATTCCAAATACAAATTCAAATACAATACTATACCGAGCCTACTACAATCCTTAAATTACCGATACAGTTGGGCTTCCAATTTCGCATTACAATACAAATACAATTCCTACCACTCAACTACCCATGCTTACGTAGCAGCCCCGTCCTACACTCTCGAACGGTGGTGGCTTTGAAGTACCTGTAAATAAAAATAGTACCCCTAGGGGCTCAGCAGTTTGCTGCATATGAAATTCGCATACCCCGCATGCTAACCGGGGTACGCCGACTACTTATGGTCGGATATACATGGAGTTCGTTTTACATGCATACATACATACTAATACTACGACAATACAAGCATCATTACTTACATACATATACAAGATTCAATACTTACTAGGGAAGACAATTTGTCAGTCAACCGTTCATTTAGTTATTCGTTCATCCGGTTTCATCGGATGCTCTCTTCCTCCTTGCTCGGGTTCATAAGGCTTACACCAAGCTTAATCTTACCTACTTGTTGCTTTACTCACACTGCGCTCAATACCTTACTCATTATTTTACTCATGCTTTACTCAGTACTCACTACTACCAATACTTACTCTTACTCAGTACTCATCACTTGCTCTCACATACTCAGTACTCCATACTCTTTTCCTTACTCGTACTTACTCATTGCCCGGTACTCTTTACATACTCATACTTACTCCTTACTCAATACTCATTACTTTACTCAAACATACGCAATACTCAATACTCATTACTTTTGGCCTCCGAGCGGAGTCATACACAAGACTCGCCACCGGGCCTACAAATACAAAGGGCTATACACTTAGCTCCTCAAATGCGCAAATGTCCATTTTTACGGACTACTCAATTTCCCAACACTCCTCTCTCGGAGTATCTTACAATCTCATGGATTAGCCTAGAAGCATCTCTCTCGATAACCTCCACTAGCTTAGGGAATTACCATCGTCTAGTATTCTTAGATTTAAGGGTTTCCCCAACGTATCGAATACTCTCATGTTCGGGACATTACTTACATTAGTCAGGTCCTCTCATTGTGGGTCGACTAATTTCCTAAGGGGTTTGGAGATCCCTCATCTTTCTTTACTACTCTCATGGTTTATGTCTTGCTCCACCATCAATACCTCTATTAGAGGTTACTTATATATACTCCCACTACTTGTTGTTTTGTGGATTGTTCATTCCGTTTCTCTTACCGTTATCGGGAGGTTACTAGTCTCGTACACTCTCTCACATTCTAGTGAGTTCATTGGTTTATGTTATCATTTCTTGGTTCGTTAGTTTAGTGCGTTTCTACGTTTCCGTTATTTCACAACATGACTCTTACTACGAGTCACTAAACAACAAGACTCATCTATGAGTCGGTCTACACACTAAGCTAAGCCGCACAATCAATCAAGAAGGGTTAGCTCATACATCATATAGCAAGACATACAATGAAAGGCCATAAACCGCTTTCATGCTTTAATCTTGATTAGCCGGCATACAGCACACAAATCAGAGTAACTCGGTTAGCATACGGGGCATGAGAAAATCATACCTTTCACTGGGGGTTTAACCTTACCGTGTGACCTCCCATTCCTTGGTTCACACTCATTCCACTGATAACGTTCCAAACATGTCAATCAGTATAAGGTACTACGGTATGTAAAACTAATACTCCCATACTTAACCCCGTTATCCCGTTATACTTAGTTTTACTCAAATGTTCCTAAGTTTACAACTCCTTCTTTACTCTAGCATTAATACCTCACTTACACATATTTATATGTATGTATATATATACATGTGTATACATATATATCTAATTAGTTTTAATTTTTATTTATTTATTTTTGTGTCTGGGTCCGACCGACCCACCAATCGACCCAGCCTCTGGGTAGGTCGAAGTCAGAAAGCGATCCTGGGTCCGACCGACCCACCGACCGACCCAGCCTCTAGGTAGGTCGAAGGCAGAATGCTTATTTTGACTTGGTTTCAACTCCAATCTTCTCCCAATTTCTTCCCTAACCTTCCACATGCTTCCTAACATGTTTAACCACCTTAAAACACTCTTAATCATGTTCTAAACCTCCTCAAATCATTACTCAAATTCCTTACTCAAATTCTTGCTCAATTTCTACAAACTTCAATACTCATTTTTGCACTTATGCACTCTAGTGCATTTCTAAACTTCTCTTGACAGCCTACCTCTTATTCTCACCCATTTTGACCATTCCAAATCCTTTATAACCATTTGCAATAACTATACCCAAGTTCCTTATTCATTTCCAAGGTCATGCACCATAAGCCTTTTTCCTAGAAATTCAAAACACTTAAACACCTTCTTTGCTACAGATTTTTACTCTTTCATTTCCAAGCCTTCAACTACCATCCAAGGTTGATTACTCCAACCAAATCAATTCTACATACACCTAGTTAACCCTAGGTCATTCTCCTTACATTCATCACCTAAAACTCCTTCGGTTTCTACCGAAATTTCGCCATAGTTTGCCTGCAATCCTAGCATTCCCAAATGCATTACCTTCATCTTTCATTCACCTAAATTCATTCACAACTAGCCACACCCAAAGAGGGTCCTACCAGCACTCAAAACAATCATAATTTACCAAAACTTCAACAAACAACAATACCAATATACATACTCAAATACTTGGCTCTAAGGCCTCCAATCCAAACATTAATTCACAAATTCTAACAAACTTCCACCAACTACATTACAAGTACAATATTTGGGTTCATTCATTACTTTACCCATTCCCATTATTCTAATGCATTAAAATTAGCATTAAGAAGGTTTTCTTACCTTAAGCTCATAATTCTTTTTTTCACAAATCTCCATCTCTCTCTCTTGCTCAAAATCGGCTTAATGGGATGGAGTTGTCAAACTCCATCCCAACACCCAAATTACACAAAAAGGATATAATTACACTTCTAAGCCTTTGGAATAACATTAATGCAATGAAAGACTTAAATTACCATAAGTTAGGGTTTACCTTTGGAGTTTTCAAAGAGGGGTTTTAACCCTTGGTTCAAGAAGGTGATCCCACCACCATTGAAAGGTTGGAATAATGCTCAAAAGAGAGAGAAAAATAGAGCACCATTAGAGGCTAAAATCGGGCACACTAAGAAATGGAGGAAACATGAGTTTTTCATGGAAATTTTTACCTTAATGGAGAGAGGAGACTCCAAGCTTCGATTTGGTACCATTTTCTCTTCAAATGGGCAAAACCCATGGAGATGAACTTCCTCATTTTGAGATTTTGAAAAGATAGAAAGGTAGGGCTTGGAGAGAGGAGCAAGAATATGTACTTATTTTCTCATATGGAGCTTTAATGTGGCTAGAGCATGCAAGAGAAGAGGAGAAGCCATGGGAGCTTATTTGAGAGCTTCAAAATCGGCCAAACCAGAGAAAGAAGAAGAGAGGGAGCAGGAGGGGGGAGTGCTCACGTACAGAAAAGAAAGGAATGGGAGGAGAGAGAGGGAAAAGTGGGTATTAGTTCACTTTTTACTTTTTGCTTTTTACTTCTTTATTTAATTAACTAGTCTAGTGTGTGTGTGTGTGAGGGAGTTAATTGACACTTTAAAAACCGGACCCACACAGTAATACATGCTAGAGCATTTTTTTTCATTTTTTACAGAAAACGCTCGCTTATTTGCCCGGTTTAGCACTATTCACTAACCGGGCCCGTTTTCCAGAATTTTCTCGTTTCTTAAATTTTAATAGCTCTTAAGCTTCCATTAATGTTTATTTATATTTACTTAATGAACTATAATTTTTACGGGTTCATTTGACCACTCAGAGTCACGTTTTTGGGTTTTCTCGAAAAACGTGCGCTAAAGCATTATTAGCGTTTTAACTCATTATTTGAATCCGTTTTCTTCGGGAATCGTTCATGTATACTAATTAGGCATGAATAAGCCTTAGGAATCCACATAGTACTCTAACCTAGGTCTCGTACCTCCTATGGTTATATAACGCTTGTTTTAGTGTTTTTCGCTTTTTAAGTGTTTCTTCATTTCTTTTGTATTTATTTTCCTTACCAAAATTACTTAGGCACTATTAGGCCCTTAAATACCATATTAGAATAATTTAATCACCATATTTAAGTTCGGGGTATTTCAATCTACCCCCCTTAAAGAACTTTGCCCTCAAAGTTGGTGAATCTAATATTGTTACTCGTATAAGTACTCTATGCTAAGGTTATGACCTCTACATATAACTTGTCAGACTCCAAATGTCTGACTCGATGTATACTACACATCCAAACAGCATGTCACTGCATGCATAGCAATCAAAAATATCCGTTAAAAACTCTCCATGGGGTCCATCCGCAGATAAATGAGGTACCATCCTCTCCCATGTCGAGCGATCCCTCAGGTACCGGTCACGTTTGAACACTTACGCTTTCTAGTTCACGACCGTCATGACTAATGGCACTTACGCTTTCTGGCCACGGTTCTTTGGTTCTGATCAAATTCATTTACATATATAGAGATCCTCAGGCACTTACTCATACTTATACTTACTTCGGGACTAAGATGCCCCAGTGCACTTGGAAAAATACAAAACACACACTTTCACCACACCCAACCGGCCACTTAGAACCGCCGCACGAATGGTGTAGTGGTTTCAAAACTAATCAGCACTTCCACTGACTCAAAACTAGCTTCACCTCCATGGTTTTAACCGGATACCCATGCCTAGTCGTGGAAGATCCACTAGCGCCCGTGGGAGCGGTTTCAAAACTGATCCTCATTCTCAAGTTTGAGGAAAACATTGTACCAAATTAGTTTTGGGAATTCATTTTGAAAACTTGCATACATCTCCCAAATCCCATGTATGGTAATTATACCTATCACTAGTGTTATTACTGTGACCACTTATAGGGAGCCTCAAGAGTCCTTCAACCCCAATGTGATCAGCATTGGTGTTGAACTATCCTTCCACCCCAATTTGGTGTTCATTTTCCCTTGATCACTAGCAAATCAAGTTCCACCTCCCACCTCCATTCAAACAGACAAATCGTCAAACATTGTTTCGTTTTCTATCTTTTTAATCTTGCTAGTCATAATCACACACATACATTTTCCAATTTATAGAATTCACTTACTCGCTTACTAATCATCTCATCAATTATTACCACATCATCTCCAACTACTATACTTAAGAAATTCAAAGGTATAATATCCAATAATTTTTCTATCCTCCAATTTGTACTCATCAAATATATCGGTTTGATACCGATTTATACTCATAATATACATCGATTTCATACTTATTTATACTCCTCAAATACATTTCTACTCCTCAAGTCTCCCATACGTACTCATTCCTCATACTATTACCAATTGGGGTTCTCATTCCCCTGGAGTTTCTCTACTCCTTTCCTATTCATATTTCCCAAATAACCACAATTACACGATGAGTGAATACAAATGTTTATGTAACATAAGTATCAATCATCAAAACAAATACTTTTGCGATGTGCGCATTGTAGTTTACGCACTTGTCACGTAAGACTTACACTTCGCGGTTTTCGCTCTACCCCCCTTAAAAGGGACTACGGCCACGTAATCTACTATGTGTCAACATTGGACATTGGTCGAGAGCATTCAGCCGTCATGGAGTGGTTCGCTTCCATGCGGTCTATTATACAATATCTTTGATCAAGGGTCTTAACCATATTACCGGTTAGTCCCTGCATCAAGAGTTTCCATCAGAGTTGTTCAACTCTTAACCGGGTTCGGTTCTAGCCTAAATGTCTTTAAGGCATTGATGATTACCTTTATTCACTAGGTGTATTTCACTTAGATTCTGGGCCCCCCTAGCTTCTGCTACGCGACCCTGATAACTTGGGTTATTCGCCCTTCTCGTTATCCTTAACGGCTGACACATCACCCTTCTTATCCCTTTTATTGTGGGAATAGGTTTATTCAATCAAGCGTGGTATTTCTTACCATACGCGAACTCCATGAGTTTAGATTTATAACCAGCTCTCTGGAAATCTATTGTACGTATTGTTCGTACTCCCCTGATTATTCACTGGGTTCCTCTGACTTATTGTTGGTTGAGGTTGAGCCACTACTTATTTAGTGCTTCCTCTCTATTGTCAGTAGCTTCTGAATATGCCAGTTTCTCTGGTCAGTACAAGTGTTCTTTACTTGTATGACCTTACGCTTCTATGCGTTGGTCTTGTTACTTTTCAAAGTCTCCTTTCACTTTCATTCCGATGGAATTCACATCTTGTGATTGTTGGTGTGTTTCACACTCTTCGTGCTTCTTTGGCCTTGGCTGCACGGTTTGTTTCTAAGCTTTTACGTAACTGGCTTATGCCATGTTAGTTGGTGAAAGGAAGAATTTATATGTGATTTACATTTTCCATATTCCCTAGCTATCCACTAGATCATTACTGCACAAGTGCAATACCAAAACACTCAGTCCTATAGAGTGCAGAGGCGTAAACCCTTGGCATAATTCTCTTATGTGATCGCCATAGGAATGAACATTACTTCTTTGTGAGGTGCCTTCATCATTTGGTGCAGACTCCTGGCTTGTTGCCCGGTCTGTCTGCTATCTCGTATTTAACAATTCCATGACATTGTATGGTTTTAACATAGACTGGTTGCTTGCTGCGCACCATGTTCGTGTTTATTTCCAACTTTGGTTCCCATGGCATCTGCTATCACTTAGCTTCTGCTCATGTTTTTCTAGTTTTTTTCTACCATTTAGACGCTGTTCGCCATTTCGTTGGTTGTTTACTTGCAACTATACTTGTGTTTTCTATGCTCTTTGAGCATTATTGATTTCCACTTCACGTTCCACCTACGGTGTTTCCTCTTAAACCGATTACTCCTCGGTTGTCACAACTGCTATTGAAGCTTATGTTACATCACTTGACAATACTTGTAATGCTCAAGCTTCACTACATTAGTAGTTCTGAAATGGATAATATTTTTAGACATTTATTGACGGTATCCTCTTCTTTGAATCTGTATGTTCACCGCTCTTGCGGTACCCACAATAACGAGTGGTATTCTCGCGTGTTAATTATTACACCATCTCCTTATGGTTCTCATTAGGTTCCATAACCATTGTATCTACGTATTGTAGTAGTTCATGGCTTACCAGCCATGTTGCCTAAAGCTCTGCTCATCTCAGGCTGTTCACAAGCTTTGCTTCTCCTTATCCATCAATTGGTTTGGAGGTAAGTATCTTTGATTTGATTGTTATCATTGTTAATTTAGGGTATCCCTAGTAAGTGGGATCCCTTCGTGTTCTAACCGCGAGAGTCCATTCTAGCTCTTGTGCTTTTATTCACGCTTCCGACCCCCTTCAAGGATTGCTCCAGGTGTTGTTAAGTGATGTCATTACATCTGGCCGATTTTTGGTGTGTCCAGTCTTTCCCTACCCCCTTGCGGCTCTGGATCTGAGTTATCCCGTTTTAGGGTTATAACGTCTCCCGTTCTTAGGGTAACCATGGGTACTCTTTCTCTTTATTTTTAACACCGGTTTGTATTCCCTTTAGTGGTGAATGGTATCCTCCGGTACCTTATTAATCACCCTGTGTGTTTGTGGTAGTTGTGCCTGGGAATTCCATCCCGTTCTTTGAACACTGATGTGTTAATGTTAGGCATTTGCCTTACAGTGTTTTAGACTGGGTATTCCTTCCAGTTATCAATCTTCTTTACTTTAATATCTTCGAGACATACCCAATGTCTTTAATTCAGTTGTTAGTGCTTTTCACACTTTTAAACTCTTAACCATTCACCTGGAGTGGGTTCTTGACTCCTCCTTTAGCTTGTAAGCTTTCTGAGTTTCTTTTGCTCGTTCGAGGTATCCAACTGTTCTGGTTTGAATTTACTTATGGTCATAGAATGGAGTTGACTACTTCACGTGTTTCGTACACACATATATTCATACGTGGGGTACCCTTATTGGCACGTTACCACTTACCTAATTGTCTGTCAGGCCTGCAAGCTCCTTCGGAGTGCGGTCGTCCCACATCCCGTATTTGGGTACACTCGTAGTGCTCGTCGCATGCCTAGGTGAAGTATTCTATTGTCAACTCCTCTTGTATCATTCTATGATACTCACCGTAATTCCTTGGTTTGGTTTTAAAAATCCGAGGTTTAAAGAAGGGTTTGTGGTTTGAAAGAAAAATTTTTGGTTTTGAAATAACAATTTGGTGTTAAAGGAATTCTTCATGGTGTTGCCATGTCTGAGGTCTTAACCAAGTCCAGCTTCTCGCTGACTGGTATGTTCTTAATACATTGGTCCGGCCGTTAGGCCTTTCCAAGGTTTCACCGTTTAAAATTCTTAAGATTGATTGATTGATTGATCCTATATTTGCTCCATTCGTCATAACGGTACTTTAGGAAGTACTTGTGGGTTGTTAAAAGTCTTCCAACTGTCTTGTAGTTGCTGCACTTACCCCGGGCAAGTGCGCGGGTAGGTTTGTTTTTCGGTTAACGTAACCGGTTACGGTATCGTTTCCATCCATATTTGATGGTCTTATTAGATCTTCCTTTGATCTTTTGATCTTGGTGATCAATCTCCTGAGTCGTTTTCTCAGTGTACCTGACATGGTCGTCGTCGATCCGAGTGTCTCACACCTTCACTATGGTTGACGAACTTGAATTATACTTAGGAACCACGTTGTAGTCCTGTAGGTGTATGTTTTATGAATACTTTCATTGTTTTCTGAACTATGTCGTTCGTTGTTACGCCTCTTGCGTGTAGGTTTGGTGTTAATCCAACCTCAACTAATTCCTTAGTCGTCCGGTATACCGTTATTGGTATTATCAACATTACAGTTTCGTAGACTCTCTTGTCTCGGGCTTGTTACTACTCTATCTTTTTGCTCCACTGCGCGGTTACGCTTCCCTTCTCTCTCGCTCGCGCTGCATGGTTCTTGCAACTGCGAAGCATGTCACCCCATGGTGCCATAAATTCCATTATCCTTTAGTTTGGATCTTCAATCCTCCACCATTAAGTGCGGTTGTTGTTGTTCCAACGAGAACCGTCTCCGGGATTTCCAGTTCCTGGAATCCACCGTATGACTGGTTCTTCTCCTTACAAGATTTATTTGTAACTGCCAGATCGGGTTTTACTCGAGTGTGAGAGGTCCTTCCTTCTCTCTGGCGCTCTTCTCCCAACTTAATACCGTGGGTTGCGGAGGGCGGGTATGGTTGTTGTAGGCAGGTTGTGAAAAGGTACGGAGGTCTAGTACGGATTGTCCATAGTACGTGATACGCGAGTACTAATACGGATGAGACGGTTGCATTGATACGGAAGAAATATTAATGTATAAAACACCTCTTCACACTCATAGAAGTAGTTCCATAACCCATTTTGAGATAGTTTGTTTCTACAAAATTTAATGGATATGACCTAAATGAACATGTAACTAATCTAAACCACCAAAAAAGTGTATCATCACTATCCAATGGCACAAATCCAGGATCCCAATTTAGAGAAGCAGCTGAAGATGTAACTAGATCAGCTAATTTATCTCATCATCAATAGGCGAATGTTTCTCTTCCGCCTAGTTTCGTTGGCTTCTTTTCTCAACATTGATTTCTTCTTCAATCCATTCATCATCAGAAAGTAACTCTGGACGAACCAAGCAATCATCATCATTTTTAGCATTTGAGACGTCTTTGCTGCAATTTGTGATTGTATGCAATAAAACCATGTTGTTTAAGCGCTCTGATGTTATCTGTTTCTCCTTTTGGTGTGAATTTACAAACAACTTTTTTTGTTAAAACTAATATGATCCGTAGAATATAAAATAAGTGTGATAATGTTAAAATTGAGATAAGGCTTCTTACCCAATTAAATGTACTCCAATTTCGTTCACATGCTAAAGAAGAACAAGTCAGGCTCAAAATTTTCACCGCAAATGATCGAAGTTATGGAGTTTCATCCCCCCATGTGATCCACCAATAAGCTGCAATAAAAAACTTAAATTTAAAATGAAGTTTATTACATAATGGAAAAAATAGAAATTAGAGTATTGAATGAACTTACAAGGAGATAACTTATGAACAGCTTCTTTGGCTAGGTCGATGCCAAATAATCCTTCCTCTTGATAAAGCTCAATTGTTGGCTCATTGCTTTCGACCTGTCTTCAAATTTTGAAATCATCTTGTTCATGCAATTAATCAATCCTATCTTAATCTCTAATGAATGAACTTATTCTCAGCATATTGGACCGTGGATTCAAAAAATATGCAGCTGCGTGCAAATCTCTATGTAGCTGGAACTCCCACCGATTATCAATGATCGTCCATATCTTAGCATAACAATTGTAATCATCATTCAAGTTATAAGCTATCTCTTGCTTAGCTTTATCCATAGCTCCATACAGAAATCCCATACCAGGCATTTTCTGAGAATCGGCCAACCGTAGAACTTTAACAAGAGGTTTTGTTGTGCTCAATGCATAATGAACATTTTCCCAAAACTGTTCATCCCTCAGGATATTTTTTTTACCTCAACACCCTCAGGTTTTTTAGCTTGTGTACATCCATTCCACTCGACTGAGGTGAACATTTGTTCTATCTTTTCACGCAGATCCACTAATCGTTGTATTGTCAAAAATCTAGTTGCAAATCGTGTTGCAGCTGGTCGAACCAAATCCTTCCTCGTAAATTTTCTCAACAAAGCCAACACCCATGAATGATTATAAATAAATGACGTCACCTAATTAAATTTAGAAGTTATAAAAAGTATAAACAATAATATAAACAAAGAATGGTAAATAAAAATGAAAAATAGACTTCATTTATTACCTTCTTAGCCTTCGTTAGAGCAGCTTTGTGTTGAGGCAATTTTCCAATGTCTTCTAAAATCAAATCTATGCAATGGGCAGCACATGGAGTCCACCATAATCCCTTTCTTTTCTCCATCAACAGTTTTCCAGCTTTCTTGTAATTTAAAGCGTTGTCAGTTACTACTTGGACAACTAAATCTTGACCTACTTCTTCCACAACCTCATCAAGCAACTTAAAAATCAAGTTTGCATCCTTAACTACATCGCTGGCATCAACAGAGCGTAAAAAGACATTACCATATGGATTATTCACCACAATTTATCAATTGTCTCCCCCTTGTGTCTTTCCATCCATCAGATAAGATGGAAACCCCAGTTTCACCACCCCCTGTTTTCTTCACCTCATCCACAGACTTAGCAACTTCATTTACTCTATCTTGTAAAAGAAAAGTGCTCAAATCATGATGGCTAGGTGGCTTGTAGCCAATGCCATAATTACCAACAACACGCAACATATTGAGGAAAGAATCATTCTCCACAACGTTGAAGGGAATGGCATTGTTGTAGAAAAAATCAGCAACTGCACGATTAACAACATCACGATGTTCTTTCACAGACATGCCAAATTTTTTTCTTGATTGTTTTTTTCACCAATGAATTCCAATCATCATCTCCTCCACAAAAGCTAGCCACAAATCTATCCATTGGTCCTCGTATTTTTCTCATATTTTCTAATCCATTTCCTCCCCACAGCAAATCCTGATAATGCACCACTCAGTGTAGTGCATCGATCAATATTTCCTCCCTCAATAACTGATTGATCTTCTTTGTTTTTTAGACTTTATGAAGAACTTATAATATTTTTTGTTTCACTGATGTCGGAACTTTATCACAAGGTGCAATATCTCCTTGCACACCGGCTAGATGTTTTTTCATTCTAAAAACTCCACCCGTGAATATTTTCTCACAATAACGACAACTAAGTTTTTTTACCATTCTCCACTATTTCATCAACATGCTTGCAGGCAATATCTCTTTTTTAGCTCATATTAATAAGTGCTAAATCTGTAAAAATAATAATAGTTTATAATAATAATCACATATCGATAAATAATTATCACTTGATACAAAATCAAAAAAATTTAAGGCTATAATCAATTCACTACGTAAATCAAATACTCAGTCCTAATGTAAAAAAATTCAGGCTATATTCGATTCACTACGTATATTCAATTCACTACGTAAATTCAGGCTATATAGTTCAAAATTACTAAGATAATTTTATACAAACAAAAATTACTACAAATAAACATCATCTGCCTAAATTCAATATTCAATACCAATTAGTGTTATATATTACAAAAACTTCCTTCATTTCTCGGTCCATTAAGTTGTTTAACAATATATAACAGATAATTAACAATCTAATCATTCTGATCTATATCCAATTTTATAAAAGCATACAAACTCATCATCTAAATAGTAAATATACGCCACATTCCCCACTTCTTTATCATCAACAATAAAAAAATCAGAAATATCATCATGCCACATCCCCATATATATGCCGATTTCTACGGTCCATTTAGTTGAAATGAAACAAGTTTGAAATGAAAACAAGTCTACAATTACCTCTCAGCAGTCGGCAGACGAGCAGAGTCTTCAGGCAACACCGCACTGTCTTATTTCTTCTTCCTTCGTCACGGTCTCAGATTCATAAACCAGCAGAATCAGAGGTGAAAGCTGGAGAGATGAGATGCAGAGAAAAGGTAGAAGATGATATTTTAGCTAGAGAACAAACACTTCAAACTTAAGGAAGTAGAATGAATAGAAAGTCTTATCTCCACTTCTCCAGAGAGTCCAGAATCAACGTACTTTTTCTCTTCTTTCTTGACTATTGCATCTGAAATTTATTTCTGGAAAAAACAGAGCTCTTCACACATGGCTCCTGCACTGTTACACAAGTGAAGAAGAAACTAGAAAGCACCGTGAAAATGAAAATAGTGAAGACTGAAGAATGAAGTTTGGCACTTTGGCTTTTGATAAGAATGAAGAATCGTGCAGCAACCAGCAGAGTAATTCTTATTCCTTTATAAATATACTGCGGTGTATCATGGCAATTGATGAGGAGTTTGTCGCTTCGTCTTCTGAGTTTTGAGCACTGATGCTCACTATTTTTATTTTCACGCGGGCGGTGGAATGGAATCGGCGATTACATCATCCAAAACCGGTGCTAAACAGTCACAGCGTCTTGTTGTTTGATACGGGCGTGTCGAACAAGTCGAACAAATCGGCGTATATACGCCCGTTCTGCACCCTGAAACGCCATCTCCACCATACGGAATAGGTACGACCGTCTAAGTATGATTTTGTAGAGATAAGGGCAGTACGGCGTTTAATCACCCGTCCCGACCCGTTTTTTACAACGCTTTGTAGGTTCTGGTTCATACGGAAGTTCCTATCTAGCGTACCTCACACGCTAACCCTCAACCCTTAGCCCTAAGTCTCTAATTCCTAACTCGATATTTCCTAAACTCAATATTTCATCCATCAGAGCGATACTTCGCTCTGATACCACTTTCTGTAACACCCCTACCGCTAATCCCGTCCTTACTATACAATTACTTACCTTCGCAGCGGATATTACATACACAACGGCGGGTGTACAATGCCGTTAGTCACCCACGTGACTAACAAGGCCAGTTACAATACTACATACTATTGGTCTGATGATTTGAACATACCGAGTACTCTACACAATACATTACTTCCATTCCATACTCCATTCGTGATTCAAATACAAATTCAAATACAATACTATACCAAGTCTACTACAATCCTTAAATTACCGATACAGTTGGGCTTCCAATTTCGCATTACAATACAAATACAATTCCTACCACTCAACTACCCATGCTTACATAGCAGCCCCATCCTACACTCTCCAACGGTGGTGGCTTCAAAGTACCTGTAAATAAAAACAGTGCCCCTAGGGGCTCAGCAATTTGCTGCATATGAAATTCGCATACCCCCGCTAACCGGGGTACGCCGACTACTTATGGTCGGATATACATGGAGTTCGTTTTACATGCATACATACATACTAATACTACGACAATACAAGCATCATTACTTACATACATATACAAGATTCAATACTTACTAGGGAAGACAATTTGTAAGTCAACCGTTCATTTAGTTATTCGTTCATCCGGTTTCATCAGATGCTCTCTTCCTCCTTGCTCGGGTTCATAAGGCTTACATACACCAAGCTTAATCTTACCTACTTGTTGCTTTACTCACACTACGCTCAATACCTACTCATTATTTTACTCATGCTTTACTCAGTACTCACTACTACCAATACTTACTCTTACTCAGTACTCATCACTTACTCTCACATACTCAGTACTCCATACTCTTTTCCTTACTCGTACTTACTCATTGCTCGGTACTCTTTACATACTCATACTTACTCCTTACTCAATACTCATTACTTTACTCATACATACGCAATACTCAATACTCATTACTTTTGGCCTCCGGGCGGAGTCATACACAAGACTCGCCACCAGGCCTACAAATACAAAGGGCTATACACTTAGCTCCTCAAATACGCAAATGTCTGTTTTTTTTAAACCGGACTACTCAATTTCCCAACACTCCTCTCTCGGAGTATCTTACAATCTCATGGATTAGCCTAGAAGTATCTCTCTTGATAACCTCCACTAGCTTAGGGAATTACCATCGTCTAGTATTCTTAGATTTAAGGGTTTCCCCACCACGTATCGAATACTCTCATGTTCGGGACATACTTACATTAGTCGGGTCCTCTCATGTGGGTCGACAATTTCCTAAGGGGTTGGACATCCCTCATCTTTCTTTACTACTCTCATGGTTCATGTCTTGCTCCACCATCAATACCTCTATTAGAGGTTACTTATATATACTCCTACTACTTGTTGTTTTGTGGATTGTTCATTCCGGTTCTCTTACCGTTATCGGGAGGTTACTAGTCCCGTACCTCACTCTCTCACATTCTAGTGAGTTCATTGGTTTACGTTATCATTTCTTGGTTCATTAGTTTAGCGCGTTTCTACCTTCCGTTATTTCACAACAAGACTCTTACTACGAGTCACTAACACACACTCATCATCTATGAGTCGGTCTACAACTAAGCTAACAGCCACACAATCAATCAAGAAGGGTAGCTCATATATCATACAACAAGACATACAATGAAAGGCAATAAACCGATTTCATGCTTTAATCTTGATTAGCCGCATACAGCACACAAATCAGAGTAACTCGGTTAGCATACGGGGCATGAGAAAATCATACCTTCACCGGGGGTTTAACCTTACCGTGTGACCTCCCGTTCCTTGGTTCACACTCGTTCCACTGATAACGTTCCAACATTTCAATCAGTATAAGGTACTACGGTATGTAAAACTAATACTCCCCATACTTAACCCCGTTATCCCGTTATACTTAGTTTTTACTCAATTGTTCCTAAGTTTACAACTCCTTCTTTACTCTAGCATTAATACCTCACCTACTTATACATATTTATATGTATGTATATATATACATGTGTATACATATATATCTAATTAATTTTTATTTTTATTTATTTATTTATTTTTGTGTCTGGGTCCGACCGACCCAGCCTCTAGGTAGGTCGAAGTCAGAAAGCGATTCTGGGTCCGACCGCCCCCAGACCGACCAACCTCTGGGTAGTCGAAGGTAGAATGCTTATTTTGACTTGGTTTCAAACTCCAATCTTCTCCCAATTTCTTCCCTAACCTTCCACATGCTTCCTAACATGTTCAACCACCTTAAAACACTCTTAATCATGTTCTAAACCTCCTCAAATCATTACTCAAATTCATTACTCAAATTCTTGCTCAATTTCTACAAACTTCATACCCAGTTTGCCTTGCACTCTAGTGCATTTCTAAACTTCTCTTGACAGCCTCCTTTATTCTCACCCATTTTGACCATTCCCAAATCCTTATAACCATTTGCAATAATTATACCCAAGTTCCTTATTCATTTCCAAGGTCATGCATGCACCATAAGCCTTTTTCCTAGAAATTCAAAACACTTAAACCCTTCTTTGCTACAGTTTTTACTCTTTCATTTCCAAGCCTCAATACCATCCAAGGTTGATTACTCCACCAACCAAATCAATTCTACATACACCTAGTTGACCCTAGGTCATTCTCCTTACATTCATCACCTAAACTCCCTTCGGTTTCTACCGAAATTTCGCCATAGTTTTGCCTGCAATCCTAGCATTCCCAAATGCATTACCTTCATCTTTCATTCACCTAAATTCATTCACAACTAGCCACACCCAAAGAGGGTCCTACCAGCACTCAAAGCAATCATAATTACCAAAACTTCAACAAACAACAATACCAATATACATACTCAAATTACTTGGCTCTAAGGCCTCCCATCCAAACATTAATTCACAATTCTAACAAACTTCCACCAACTACATACTAGTACAATATTTGGGTTCATTCATTACTTTACCCATTCCCATTATTCTAATGCATTAAAATTAGCATTAAGAAGGATTTCTTACCTTAAGCTCATAATCTTCTTTCTTTTTACAATCTCCTCCTTCTCTCTCTCTTGCTCAAAATCGGCTTAATGAGGAATGGAGTTGTCAAACTCCATCCCACACCCAAATTACACAAAAAGGATATAATTACACTTCTAAGCCTTTGGAATACATTAATCCAATGAAAGACTTAAATTACCATAAGTTAGGGTTTACCTTTGGAGTTTTCAAAGAGGGGTTTAACTCTTGGTTCAAGAAGGTAATCCCACCACCATTGGAAGGTTGGAATAATGCTTAAAAGAGAGAGAAAAATAGAGCTCCATTAGAGGCTAAAATCGGTCACACTAAGAAATGGAGGAAACATGATTTTTTCATGGAAATTTTTACCTTAATGGAGAGAGGAGACTCCAAGCTTCGATTTGGTACTGTTTTCTCTTCAAATGGGTAAAACCCATGGAGATGAACCTTCTCATTTTGAGATTTTGAAAAGATAAAAAGGTAGGGCTTGGAGAGAGGAGCAAGAATATGTACTTATTTTCTCATATCGAGCTTTAATGTGGCTAGAGCATGCAAGAGAAGAGGAGAAGCCATGGAAGCTTATTTGAGAGCTTCAAAATCGGCCAAACCAGAGAAAGAAGAAGAGAGGAAGCAGGAGGGGGAGTGCTCACGTAAGGAAAAGAAAGGAATGGGAGGAGAGATAGAGAGAGAGAGAGATAGAGAGAAAAGTGGGAATTAGTTCACTTTTTACTTTTTGCTTTTTGATTTCTTTATTTAATTAACTATCCTATGTGTGTGTGTGTGTGTGTGTGTGTGTGTGTGTGTGTGTGTGGTGTGTTGTGTGTGTGTGTGTGTGTGTGTGTGTTGTGTGTGTGTGTGGTGTGTTTGTTGTGTGTGTGTGTGTGTGTGTGTTTGTGTGTGTGTGTGTGTGTGTGTGTGTGTTTTGTGTGTTGTGAAAGAGTTAATTGACTCTTTAAAAACCGGCCCCACACAGTAATACATGACAGAGCATTTTTTTTCATTTTTTACAGAAAACGCTCGTTTATTTGCCCGGTTTAGCACTATTCACAAACCGGGCCCGTTTTCCGGAATTTTCTCGTTCTCTTTTAATTTTAATGGCTCTTAGCTTCCATTATTGTTTATTTATAGTTACTTAATGACTATCATTTTTACGGGTTCATTTGACCACTCAGAGTCACGTTTTCGGGTTTTCTCAAAAACGTGCGCTAAAGCTTTATTAGCGTTTTAACTCATTATTTGGATCCGTTTTCTTCGGGAATCGTTCCCGTATACTAATTAGGCATGAATAAGCCTTAGGAATCCATATAGTACTCTAAACGAGGTCTCGTACCTCCTATTGTTATATACCGCTTGTTTTAGCGTTTTTCACTTTTTAAGTGTTTCTTCATTTCTTTTGGATTTATTTTCCTACCAAATTACTTAGGTGCTATTAGGCCCTTAAATACCATATTAGAATAATTTAATCACCATATTAAGTTCGGGGTATTTCATTTTCACCCGCCTCAGTCTTGCACTAGGCATGGTTAACATTGATTAAGGTCCAATTCTTTTATATATCATAATCTTTGTTCTTTTATCTTTCTAAATTGGTGCATAGGACTGAGCTGAGAGATTCAAACACTTTATTTTTATTTCAAACGTGGGTTTTATTTTCCGAGGAATGTTATAACATACTTTGTAGCTGATCTGGATCAATTATATAGTGGGAATGTATTATTGTCTATTAAAACATATTTGTACGACTACTGCTAATTTTATTTTTCTGCCCCACAGAGACGACTCGAGTCAGTACCACTACCCATATCCCTTAATAATCTCAACCGTCCTCCTCTGATTGGACCACTTCCACTTGCTAGTTAAATTGTGTTTTCTGTCAGACCTATACCCAGTCTACAGCTTTTCTTCTCTCTTTTTCCCTTCCGTACTTTTCTTCTTCTTCCTTGCTCTCTCCTGTTTTCGAAATTTCTCTCTCCTTTCGCCATGGAAATCGTCCTTTATGATCCGTACTTTGCCCTTCAGCAGCTTCTTGCTCTTTACTCTCTCTGTTTATTGTCCCATCTATTCCAACCATAATCTACATTTACTCCACCCTCACCACTGTTGAGCCCGAATATCACTGCCTTATCGACATTATTCTCCCCCCACTCCATATTGAAGCTCCGCCTCCATCATCTCTTCCCCCTCCCAAGTCCTGTGCGGATGATTTTCCAACCTGCGATGTTCTATTTGATGACCTTTTTACTACCGAAAACCATATATCTCCTATTACTTCCCCCGGCTCTCCTACTGCAAACCACCTCACCTACATCTCCTGTGAGCTCTCCTGCATCTCCACCACCCCCCTAGCCGTAAAAACTGATGGAAAACCTTTACATTTTCGGCATCGCAGCCTCCCTTCGTCATCACAACAGTCTCTTTGACCCTGTCGTGCTTTACGCACTCTGCCTGCTTCTTCACCAACTCAGCCAGATTTAGTTTCGGACGAGGATGATGTCCCATTGGCTACTCTACAATGCCGAAAACATCGTGCCTCTCCCTCTCATGTAGTATATTCCTCACAACGACGTCGGGGTGTGTCTCCAGTCGCTTCATCTTCCGCTACTATTTCGGAGAGTCAAGTTGGTGATCACTAAGCCCTACTGTGCATGACTCTACTTCTGAATGGTCGGGTAATTCGTTCCCTTGTTATCCTTCATTTAAAACTGAAATAAAGAACTGTCACATTGTGATTGGCAAACGCGTTAGTTGCGCTTGGTTGCGCAAAAATAAGCTCTCTACTATGGCAACTTGTTTATCTGCTCAAGGTTGGTCTACTGTTTTTGAGTTGGGAACTCAGGTCTACTGGGATGCCGTAAAAGAATTTATATCAGAATATTTATTTCGAAGATGATTATGTTGTTAAATCTTCTGTCAAAGGCGTAACTATTGAACTGTGTCCTGATCTTCTTGTTGTGATTCTGGAACTCCCGGCCGAGGGAATTAAGACTTTTTATCGTGATGTGAAACCATTGTTCTGGTCAAAAAGATGAAGAAATGTTTGCTTTCTTTGGCATAGAACCTGAAACTCGTAAAATTCGCTCTGCTCCTCAACGAATGTTGGATGTTATTGGATGTTTGTTGCACATGATAGTTTATCAGGGTATTGCTCCTCGCAATGATCAATGTGACACCGTCACGTTCGGATGTTTGTCTCATGTGGTGTCTCATATAGAAATTTCTCATTAGTTTACCACACTTCATGCTATTTCACATACACCATGCTAGCATCACCCAGTGTACTTCATCTCTGCCCTATGGATTTGGCTTACGAAGATTTTTGAATACTATGTGGTGGACCTTACTGACTACTCTGTTAAAGTCATGGATCACAATCATGAAATTTTCAACACAACTTTGGCCAATATGGGGCTTGGACTGGTAGGTAACTGTTGGGTTGTTAAGAATCTTTCGAAGTGCAATTCCTCTGTGCCTAATCTCCTCTCTTCGGTGCCAGATCAACTGAAGGAGATCCTTGATTGCTTAAAGAAGATGGAGACTCGTTTGGTGAAGTTAGAGAAACCTTAGGGGGTGCGTCGGTGACTGTTGCTGATAATTTCTTTGCTTTGCGTATTGACTATTTCAGACTCTCAAAAACATCTTTCCAGCTTCCTGTCCTGCTACTTTCAGTCGCACATTTTTAGACCTTTTTTGGTCCTGCTATCTTTTGTTGCTAGTCGTGCTATTGCTGTGTGATAACTGATAATCTATCTTCCTGCCATTATGATTGTATAAAATGCCACTCAGTTTGTTATGCATTTCTGTTTACATTTCGTGAGATATTAGTTCAAGCCATTTTTTATTGCCCAAAAGAGGGAAGATTATGGTGAATTCTTCGATTGATTTTAACTATGTTCCTAGTTAGAGACTTCTCTTATCTTCAGGGGGAATTCTACACTTCAGGGGAACTCCACACTTCAGGGGGAACACCTTATCAATTCACCATTTTAGTTTCACACATCAATCAAAAAATGGGGGAAACTGTAAATGTATACATATACATATATATATAATATATATATATATATATAATATATATATATATCCTATATACTTACAGTTTTTGATGTATGACAAACTCTATGCTTCGTAGGCTCTACACTCAGCAAGGCCGGATCCGATAAATGTGTTAACTCAACTTCCATTGTGAGTATATTTAATACCCCGGATCTAAAAATGGTGATTTAATTACTCTAAATGATTATTAAGGGCTAATTGTGCCTAGAGAGTATTGGTAAAAAGAATAAAACCAAAAGTAAAGAGAAACGCTTGAAAAGCGAAAAACGCTAAAATGCGCATTAAATGAAAATAAGAGATACATGATCTCGTTAGGGTCCGAGATGGATTCCTAAGGCTTAGTTAGGCCTAATTGGTATACGGGAATGATTCCCGAAGAAAACGGATCCAAATAATGGATTAAAACGCTAACGGAGTTTTAAGTACGTCTTTCGAGAAAAACCCGAAAACGTGACTTTAAGTGGTCAAACGGACCCGTAAAAATTATAGTTGATTAAATAACTATAAATAAGTATTAATGGGAGCTTATACCATTAAAATTAATTAAACGAGAAAATTCCGGAAAACGGACCCAGTAAGTGAATAGTGACCAAACCGGGAGACGAAACGCGTTTAATTTCGAAAAGACGAAAAACGACCCGGGCTATTAATTCACGTGGGCCGGTTTTAATTAATATGAATACACTCATTAATAGCTTGTTAGCTATTTAGTAATAAGATGTCAAAGAAATAAGTAAAGTAAAAGAAAAGGGGGAATAGTAAAAAGTACTTACTTACCCTCTCACCTCTTTTCCTTCCTTATTCTCACGCAGCCCAGCTCTCTGTCTATCTTCTTCTCCTTCCTCCTCTGTTAACATTACCGATTTGAGAAGGAAGCACACAGCCCCATCTTCTTCCTCCTCTATCTTGTTCATTTCTCCACCAAATCGCACAAAAATTGTACCGCTAGTTTCGTATCGGCGAGGGCTACGTTTTCCACCCTTCAAAACCTTGATTCCTCCACCTTCACTGCCCATGGGTGTTGGGCCTTTTGAAGCTTAAAAGGGTGCTTTTGACTCTCATTCACCTCCTTGATGCCTCAAGGTAATTATAAACTAGAGTTTTGCTCATTTCTAGCTTGTTCTTGTAATTTGGGAAAATTTCCCCATGTTGAAAAATTCCCTCCATTTCAGCCGGTTGCACCTTGCCCTTGTGGAGTGTTGGAAATGCCCTCATTTGATTGCCAAGCTCTCCTATTGAATATTATAAGGTAATACCTAAGCTAAGTTTCAAAGACTAGCTCCTTAAAATACTAGTTCTTGTGTGGAGGATGTGATTAATTAGGTTGTTATGTGTGTATGGGGGATGAGATTGTAGCTAGCAATCTATACTCCTTTGGTGTGTGGAAACAAGAAAAGAAAGAGAGAGCAAGAGAAAGAGGAAGAAGAGGAAGAAAACCAAAAAGAAACAAGGTAAAAAGCTTACCTTGAGTTAGTTTTTATTTGACTTGTAAAACATATTTTAGAGTTGGATTGATGCTCTTGAATTGGTGTAGTCTTGGTACTACAATATTGAGTGGGAATGAGAATGTTTTTAATGTGGTTTATGTGTGCAAATAAATCTAGAAACTAAGCTAGTGTACATATGTGAGCAGATGGGGATCAAAAGTGTTGTAGTTGTTGGTGCCTCATTAAACCGGGATGAAGAACTGATGGTGAGCATATTTAGTGTGGTGAAAATGCTTTGTAAATAGGCAAGTGCTGTCAAAATTAGTCTAGGTATGTATAGACTTGAGTGTTTAATGAGAAGAGAAGAACAAGGTGTGTTTTGGATTTATCATGAGTAGATGATTTGCCTTGGAAACAAGAGTTGAGAGGGTTGTATGGTGGAGTAGAATCTAGGATGACAATAATGCAAGAGGCATTATGTAATGCTTTAGCAAAAGCAAATCTGCAGCACAAGTTTGCCATAAGTGTAACAGAGAGAGTTAGAAATGGAGTATTTGAGCAAGAATTGGGTGATAAGTTTGATCCATGATCTAAGGAGGTTTTGGGCATGATTAAGGTGCTAAAATATGTTGGATTACATGTGGAAAGGTTAGGGAATGTTTAGAGGTGATTTAGGGGTTGAAAACTGCTCAAAAAGACAATTTAAATACCTACAGACATGGTCCGGGTTTGTAAACAAGTACACAAACCCGGACCACATCAAAAACGCACCAGAAAACCATCCCAGGGGTGGTCCGGGTTTGTAAACCAGGACACAAACCCGGACCACATGAAAAATGCGACAGAAACTGAAATCTGTGTTTGGTCCGGGTTTGTAAACCTGGACACAAACTCGGACCAGGCTAAAAATGAAACAGAATGTGTTTTTAAGTGTCCTAATGATGGGGAAGTGAATGGTAATGGTGTTAGATGATGTTAAGGCCTTGTTTGATGACTAATTGAGGTCTTAAGAAGTGTAAACAAGTGTTAGAAGTGAGTGAGAATTAAGAGCCTAAATTTACAAGAGTAAAACTAAGTGTAACGGGAGTAATGTTTGTTTTATCTACCGGAAGCATTGTTGTTAATAGAATCACTTGATATGTGATTAGTGTTTCGGGAGTGAGATCCGAGGAACGAGTGGTGACCCGGTAAAGTAAATCCATGGTGAAAGGTATGATTTTCTCATACTCGCGTGCTAACCGAGTTACGTTGATTTGTGTGTTTGTGTGCCGGCTTAATCAAGATTAAGCATGAAAATAATCCATTGTTTGATTATGTATGCCTTGTTGTATGTTGAATGAGCTAACATACTTGTATGCCGGTGTGGTCTAACATAGTGTATGGACCGACTCGTAGTGAGTAACGTTAGGCTAGAGACCCATAGATCGGGTCGATGCTTATGATAACGAAAATGTGCAAACACACAAACTATCCGTTAAAATATAACGATAATGCAAACATATGAACTCCCTAGAATGTGAGGAGAAGTACGGGTTGAGTAATACCCGATAATGGTTAGAAAACCACATTGAAACAATCCACGAAACCAATGAGAGTGGAAAGATAAGTGAACCTCCTTCAAGGGGATTTAAGATAGTTCAAAGATGCGAACTAGTGAAGAAGGTAAAAGAGACCTGAGGGATTAGTAACTCCCTTGAGACATGGTCGACCTCCTATATGAGGATTTTCCCTGATATATGTAAATAACCGAAAGTATGAGTAAAGTAAATGTATGGTAACTCTTAAAACCTAAGATTAACCGAACTAAAGTAATGTTCCAAGTCGTTAGAAACATCGAGAGTGATGCTTCTAGACTAATATACATAATATTATATAACTCCGAGAGAGGAGTGTATGGGAACGAGAGTAGTCCGAGAGTAGTCGGACCTAAGTAAAGAGAGATAGGAACTAAGAGAGAGTTCCGTGAGCTAGTTGAACCTTCCCACCATGCTAGAGACCGAGTAGGGTCGAAACCGGGAAGTAAGACTATGCTAGAGAGCCATGAGTTTTGGCCTAAGTATTTTAAGAATAACAAGCGCGACGTAGGAGACCTGTAGCGTCTCGAGAATCTACAAGAGCTTGAGTATAAATAACCCAAGAGTATGGGTGAGATAATAAGTATAAATACCCAAGAGTATGGGTGAGATAATGAGAATAAGTAACCCGAGAGTGTGGTGAGTATGGTACGAGTAGCCCAAGAGAATGGGTGTGTATATGAATAAGTAACCCGAGAGAGCGGGTGAGGTATTGAATAAGTAAACAAGGCATAGAGGAATAACCCTCAAGGCCTAAGAGTAACCAGATACAACTAACAACCTTGTTATGTTAGTTAGGAATTGTGTTCCATGATTGGATGTAGATTCCTTGAGCATTACTGTACTTATTGTATTGCTTTGATGCATGTTGTTTGACTAAAATGAACCCATGTATATCCGACTAAGTGGTCGGCGTACCCCGGTGGCGCTCGGGTATGCGATTTCATATGCAGCGTTAAGCTGAGCCCCTAGGGGCGATGTTTTTTATTTTAACAGGTACACCGAAGATGTTACCGTTCGAGAGTAGGACGGGTCGGTGGTTTGCATGGGTAGAGTTAGATTTAATTACTTATGTATTGAAAAGAGGTGTAAGACCGAATGTGTTGTCGCATCCATATATTGTAGACTCGGTATAGTGACGAAGTGAGTTGAGTATGTATTTGTATTGTGTACACGGTTGCTCCAGTCCATCAGACCGTTACTGTATGTGAGATAGGCCTGGCTAGCCATGGGTGGCTAACGGCTGTTTTTTCACCCTCGTTGTAATTAGAGTTCCGCTGCGTGATTAAGAGGTAATTATGAGATTACCGATTGGGGTGTTACGTATATTCTCCAACTATTAGGTTGTTGCGATTTGCTGCTCCTTATTCCCCTCCTCTTAGTAAATATCTTTAGTAGGAAATCAAGTAGAGTTGTTAGGATTCTATCACCAATTTAGTTTATATATATATCTGTACAGGCTTGTTATACGGGTACGCTTTCCAGATTGAATAGGAGAGATTTATGCAAGATACCCTTGGTAGAAATAGCGAGAACGTTGATAGTCATTAGGATTTGAGTTTTAGGTTCTAGAGTAATTCTCTGAGTGTGATTGTTTAAAGTGTTGAACAGATCAGGTGAGAAGTTTTTCACGCTATTAATAAAAGATTAGTAGCTGAGTTTTCTTCTGATTCTTCGTTTTGTTTATGGCATACACTCGACCATTAGTTCAGTTCTGTACTGATCTTTATGTAAACACACTACGAACTTACAATCCCAAAAACTAACCACATTCCTAGATCTATTTCTAGATCTGGAGACAACATCCCTAGATCTATTGCTAGATTTGGGAACAACATTCTGAGATCTTATATTTGGATATAGCATTACAATATCTGTTGCTAGATCTGAACACAACATTCTAAGATCTATTGCTAGATCCGGAAACAACATGCTTAGATTTATTGCTAGAATCGAAAACAACATATAAACATAAGACAAGACCGACATGCAAAAGGTTTTAAAAGCTCAAACTTGGTGTGGCTGTGAAGGAAGAACTCATACGGGTAGAGTTGGTGGACGAATTTACAAATCCGACATGCAACAACTCCAAAGCCTCCAAATCGGTGTCTATGGTGAGGATAGTTCTCGGACAAAAAGAGCACGAGCACAGATTTAGAATGCAATCGCCGATTCTTTCTTCAAGCAGCTACAATTATAAAAAACGACATGCAAAAGCTATAGAGCCTCCCACTCGGCATCGGCGTGGAGGAGGGATCTCGAAATGAGGGGAACTATTACACAAAATCCGATGCCCAAAACTGACATGCAAAAGTTCTCAAGCCACCTACGCGGTAAACAAACACACCATATTTGATGTCATATTTATAGTACATTTTTCTTGCTACATCCAAATGTAGCTATAAAACGACCACATATATACTTTTCTTCTATAAAAACTTTACTACTGTTAGTATATAAAAATTGTATGGATGTAAACATATATATATATATATATATATATTGAATTCTGATATTATTGAAATTGTACTAGATCTACATACTAATTTCTTGAACTTTACAATAGGTTACAAATTTATACTTTCACTATATGCAAATTGTATAACTACATACGTAGTAAAAAATAGCCGTATATGTATATAACTCAAAGGGTTTTTTTTTTTTGAAAGCTATAACTCAAAGGGATTGTTAAACAAATACTCACTCCGTCCTGAATTGACCGTCCTGTTTGCTTTATGATATGTTTTTCCACTTTAATATTAAGCATACAAGATAAAATAATTTTACAAAACTACATTTGTAATATATAGTTTATCATGTAAGGAATCATATGCAAAATTTACATTTTTAAAATTATTTTATCTTATATGTTAAATATTAAAGTCAAACGATATATCTAAATAGTAAACAGGACGGTCAATTCGGGACTAACGAATACTATTTTTCAAGAAAATATAGCATGAAAAAGATACGAATTCGTTAAAAGACTTTCTCAAGAAAAGAAGTCATGGGGGTTAAAAGACAGGAGGAGAAGAATGCGCGTTCCTGGACTGCTCGGCCCGCTACTTGTCTGCTTATTGGTTCTGTAGTTGCATCCAAATAAGCTCTAGAAAAGAAGAGAAGAGAAAGAAAAGTCTATTCGTTCCAAATGATCTGAGCAAGGAGAGGAAGACGACGAAGCAGTTCCTCAAGCTTTGCAACCATGGCAAAAGCTAGCAGCACAGAAGATCATGAGCTCCGCAAGGCTTGTGACGCCGCCGTCGAAGGCTCCAAGCAGAGATAGTAATGTGCATTCGAGTTTTCAAGAGCCGTGGAGTTTGGGGAAATCCAGCAAATTGGGTCGTCAGATGGCAGAGCCCAGGGTTCTTGCCATTTGCCGTAAGTTCTCATTTCAAACTTTCCCTCCCAACGCCCACCCCTATTCACTCTATGTGTTAGAAACTTCGATCTGATTGTAGAGTCCTCTTGTTGAACTTCTTTCTCTCTTGCTTAAATTTCACTCCTTAGTGACCTCCTTTGTGAACGTCTTATGGATTCGAGCTTTAAGGCCTTAGCTTCGCTGCTCTATTTAGAAGAACTGCCCCTCCTTCTCAAAATTCCCCTAGCTGAGTGTTTTTGTCTATCTATATAAATTAAAGTGGAAGATTCTCATTGCATTTTCCGCCGAGT
Source organism: Limonium bicolor (assembly GCA_023374045.1). Taxonomy (NCBI): domain Eukaryota; kingdom Viridiplantae; phylum Streptophyta; class Magnoliopsida; order Caryophyllales; family Plumbaginaceae; genus Limonium; species Limonium bicolor. The sequence continues at coordinate 109,728,212 of CM041782.1, read as the reverse complement.
GTGCTGAAGAATTGTCAGTTTTAAGCAGGATTGTAGAAAATCTCTGGGGCCAGTGATTGTAGATGCTCCGTTATTGGGAACCTAGTGAACGATGAGTGACTTGGTTGGTAAAATATGAGGCTTTGACCTTTTGGTCATTCGGGATGGTTGCAGCAGGTAGTAACCTGGATGATTTGTTGCTTAATGTATGAATTGGTATGCAAACAGAAGGAATTGGTTGTATAGAGCTTCGAGGTTATTAATTGGGATCCTGCTCAATTATGACCGCTCTTCCTTAAGAGTGGACAAATAATTGCTAATGAGGTAATACTGGAAACTGTTTCAGGAGCTTGAAGTGCGTAACATACAGTTGTCATGCCTCATCTTATGGTCTTGCTTGTTGACTTTTTGCTTTATCTAATTTCTTTTCATCTGCAGTTGTGATTTCCTAGAGTAAAAATTGATGCCTGAAATTATTATTACGTCATATTCTATGGTAATTTACTATGCTTTGTTCCCAGTGATATGTCATGTACATCTATAATGCATTGTGGTCAGCATTCTGCTGATATGCTTTGGTCCCCGTGATCTATCATGTACATGTATAATGCATTGCAATGAGCATTCTACAGAATCTACTGCATGTCTGTATCTCTCTTCTTTTTGCAGAATTAGGATTCTCTGAGCTCTATGGTATTTCAGTGGCTTTTGTTGGCCCCTTCATGAAGTGATATTTATCTCTTTGAATATAGTGATTCAGTTTCTTGCTAAAGATGCAAGAATCCTTTTCCTCTAATTTCAGGGTAGATATTACTTATTGTACCCATTTATGCCTCCATTTTTCATATTTTGATCATTTGTCATACTGAAAGAGAAGGCCTCACTACTACTCATCCTGTTCTTTGACAATTTTGCAGTCAAGGAGAAGGGGCAGCGGACTAAGGCTTTTCTTCGTGTCATGAAATATTCTGCTGGAGGTATTCTTGAGGTAAATATTTGTTTGAATCTTGCATTGTTTAGGAAAAATTATATATCAGGAAAAACTGACTGCTCAACAGTAGTTCTTTATGGTCTTTATCAGTGATAGTCCAGTTAATGTGTCTATGTGGTATGGGTAAATACTTTTACGTTGGATATCTGCCTATCTGATGATAATCGGAAAAGGCAGGGCATGTGACTGTGCACATCCTCTCCCTACCATGCAATTGTAGGTTCATACGGAATTCGCCAAAGTGGATCCTAATATAGCATTCAACAATGCAACCTTGATGTCATGACTTTATTGTCATGGGAGTGTGTAATCTCCAAATATGATTCAAATCTTACTGTATTGACAGTTAAAAGAGGACACTTTGCAAAATTACATGTAAAATAATGCCACAACAAAGAGGGTTTAGAATCATGACATTTCCTAGTTTAGGTTATGTGGTTCCCCTTGAACCATACTCATACAATATCCTCTTTTAAGGTGGTATCATGTTGTGGCTATCATTAAATTGACTCTTCAGGATTCTATTCTGGGTTATCTCAACCATTATATCAAACTCTAACTATAGATGTTCTTCTTTTCTTTGGTTTCGCAGCTAGTTATTTCCAAAGAGTTCCATTCTAGTTCTCCTATGTATAATATTTTTGTATTTTGTTAAACTTCACTGATCATGAAGCCAGCAAAACTCTACAAGCTGAAGCATCTGTCAAAGGTGGAAGTTTCTACAAGTGATCCCAGTGGGCGTACTTTCACTTTGGTATTACTGAATTATATAATTCCCGTTATTTCTTTTTTCTTTCTTGGCCGACATCTATTGTTGACCAAGTTTGAGTTGCAATTGGTCATTTTATAAAGGAGATTTCTTTGTGATCTCTAAATAAGTCCCACAAAATATCTTTCTTTCGACACTGTCAGATTCTTGTTGGCTGTCCCTTACATATATAACAAATTTCCAGGGATTTGATAACCTTCGTAGCCAGGGTGCTGCTCTTGCGCCCCCTCAGTGGACCATGCGTAATATTGATGATAGGTACCTTCCTAACCTGCCTTCATTTCATGAATAGTTCATTCATATTTTTGCTCATCTTTTCCTCGCTAATTTTATGTAGGAATCGCCTTCTTCTCTGCATTTTGAATATCTGCAAGGATATGCTTGGTCAAATGCCTAAAGTTGTTGGCATAGATGTTGTGGAGATGGCTCTTTGGGCAAAGGTACGGGTCAATGCTACATTTCTTCAAGTTCATGATCCTTTTGATTTTCATTTTCCTTTAATAGTTGTCTATGTGGCTGCTCAATGATATTCTTGATCGGAGAAAAGTGCTTTTGTGATTCCGAAATTGTCATGAGACTGTATCCATTAGAAACTGAGTCTGAAATTATCTTACATTGTGGATATATGCTCCTGAACATAATCTAGTAGAGTTTGTCGGTTCTTTTATTTGAGAATGCTCCACAGAGCTCCCACTCAATGCAAGTAGAGCAAGTAAACAATCAGTCACTTATCCATTGTTTTAAGATATTGGAAAGATGGATTTGTGTCAATAGGAAATTTCAAGATAATTGGGATGGTCAGACCGAGTTGAAACGTCATTGCATCTAGAGTTCATGCTGACATGGACTGGCATTTTAGAAATGTCATTACTTTGGGTCCCCTATTCGAGAACTAAAACCCTTTTATTAAGCTTCCTGTACATTTGTATACCTCTGCATGTCAGCAATAGCATGACCTTATGTGTTGGTATCCAATGAGGAAATCATTACATGTTATTTGCTCCAAAATGTGGTGCCCTGTATCAGGAAAATACATCCACCACAACTACTGAGGTGATTACCCAAGATGGGCAAGTTCCCAAGCTTGTCCGAGATAAAGACATGACGGTGACTGTTGAGAAAGAACTTGTATCACAAGCAGAAGAAGAGGACATGGAGGCTCTTCTGGACACGTATGTTTTTTGCTTTCCTCCACCTGAGTGGATTTCACCTCCTGAAGATTTAATTAAAAGTTGCCAGTTCTTAGCTCTTTGAATTCTTTTTCTCACTTGAAATAAATTTCTCAGTGAATGATTTGAATGCTATCATATCTAAAGCATGTAGATGGACTACTAGTGGGTGGATATAATTTATGTATGGGGAGAATACAATCTGAAATAGGCGTATATTCATCACAACAAGTTTGTTGTCTCACCCTTTTAGTATGATCTTGTGTTCGTTATTATCCAACTTCAAGAAAATGGAAGCATTAGCGTGGTTTAATCCCCATTACTGATGTTACCACCTCTGCTGTGTTTACCGTAGCTTCTGTCTGTATAATCTACATGACTAGTTATTCACAATGATCATTCAGTTATGTCCTTGGAATTGGCGAAGCAGAGGCTTTTTCTGAAAGGCTAAAACGTGAGCTTCATGCTCTGGAAGCTGCAAATGTACACGCCATTCTAGAAACTCAACCGATGGTTGAAAAGGTGATGCATAGCACTTGGACTTCTCACTCCTTTCCCATTGCACTAATTATCTTTTTTTTTTAAATTAAATTTCTAGTTTCAGTTGTGGTTGTGATGCCCGGATAAGAAACACACATGTCTCTTCTTGTAATCAATTTTACGCTATAAGTTTATGCATGCTACAAGGCTCCATTTTGAAATGCTAAGCACTAGTTTAATTCCTTGAATATTAATCATTGTGTAAATAACCAAAAAAAATTCCTTATGCCTGTAGTTACTTACACCTTTTTACAATCATGGACTGAAGAATTCAATTACACCTATTGAAAATGTTTCACTATTTACAAAAAAATCTGAACTTTATGTTATTTTTTTCTATTCCTAGAATTTAAACTATGCAGACATAGCAGGTGAATGACTGTGAACCATCATGAAGGATTTGACTTCTTTTTTTTTAATCATGCAGGTTTCCCAAGGCTTGATGCTGCTTTATCTTGTGTGGATGACATGGATGAGTGGTTGAATATTTTCAATGTAAAACTTAGACATATGAGACAAGATATTGAATCGGTTGGTATTGTTCCTTAATTAATTGATACATCCTCTCTCCATTCTATGCTTACTCCCTCCTAGTTAGTAGTGACCGTCTCGTGTACTTCCTTGCTATTCTATCCTTTATCACCATAAATCTATTCAGCGATTGTGTATTTTTATGCTGATAACAATTAAGGTTTTGTTAGAGTTTGTGGGCGTGATGATGAAGGGTGAGACGTATTGCTTGATATACTTAGGCGTACATCGTTGTCCCCTTGCCTTGCTGATCAACATATATGATAAAAGATATTGGAAAACATATTCTTGTCTTGAAAGTAAATGATATATTTTACACTCATGGATGGAGAAGCAACTTTTTATATGAGAGATGTGAAGAATGTAAAGGAACTTACACCAAACAATATGTAAGAAAGTGGACACAACCACCATAGTATAAAAGGATTAGCCCATTGTATATTTGTTTCCCTTAATGTGTTTCTTTCTAGTTAGGGAGTCACGATTTTCTGTGTCATAGCTGATGGTGTACACTTTTAGCGTCCCTCTGTTCTATCTTCCTGGTCAATTATTCTTGTAAATTTGTCATGCACTTTCTTGATATTAGGCTTTCAACCAGGTTTGAGGAATACTAGCATTTTAGTGTTATAAGTTGCTAATAAAAGAGCCTTAGCGGCAGGCATATTCCTGATCCTATAATTTAATTAGGAAGAGCAACCTGCATATATGCCCGCTAGTTTTTTCTTTTATATCCTTTTAGTATGACACACCTTTCTTGATTGCCTAATCGTTCTTCTATAACGTTCTCATTCAGATAGAAGCCCGAAATAACAAGTTGGAGATGCAGTCTGTCAATAATGTAGTATTGATTGAGGAACTTGACAAGCTTGTTGAGAGATTAGCCATCCCTGCGGAGGTATGCTTCTCTCTTTTGGGAATGTTTCATGTGCAGTGGCAATGTATCATGGTCATCGCAATGAACTGCTTTTGTGCCTTGCAGTTTGCAAATTGCCTGACAAGTGGTTCTTTTGATGAGGCAAACATGTTTAAGAGCATAGAAGCATGTGAATGGCTAACTGCTGCGCTTCGCTTCGACTTGAAGCCCCCAACCTGGATCCCACCTACGTGAAAATGAGAGCTGTATGTTCCTTTTTTTGTCTATATAAACATTGCTTGATATCAGTGTGGCTATTTGGGTTTTATATCCTCCTGCGTGCACAATTAGTGGATCCTATAGGTAGTTTCATATGATGTATCCATAAGATTGATGACATCTTGACATCGCTCTTTTTCTTTCTATGTTCAATGATGAACTGCGTTTTATTGGGAAGATCATTAAGATGCCTTATGGAGTAGGAAAAAAGTGACTCGTTGTGCCTTGCATTATGTAAGAGACTAGAAACCAAAAGTGGGATGATTTAATGGTAAGCACTTTTGCAATGCTGTACAGGTTAGAGAGAAGAAAGGAGAGATCCAGTTACTGAGAAGTACTTTTGTTCGGAGAGCATCTGAGTTTTTGCAAAACTACTTTGCTAGTCTTGTGGATTTCATGATTAATGATAAGAGCTATTTCTCTCAGGTATTGCTTTTCTTAACATCACCACTTTCTATGTCACTGTTGTTAGAAGTGAGTATTTCCTTTAATCTTTTTTGTTGTGAAATGGAGTAGCGTGGACAACTGAAGCGGCCTGATCATGCTGATTTACGGTACAAATGTAGGACGTATGCTCGACTTTTGCAACATTTAAAGGTTGAAGTTGAAAAAGAGTTCCTGGTATAATAGTAAATTTTCTTTTTTTTCATATATTCATTTCTTCCTTCTGTCTAATCATGTGCACCAGAGTCTTGAGCCAAACTGCTTGGGACCACTGAGGAAAGCATATTGCAGCTCCCTCAACTTGCTTCTTCGACGAGAGGTTAGTGAATGAATAAGCTAAATTCCTACTCGGATTTGTCTTACATTCCTTGGATTTCAACTTGGAGCTGTAGTCTTCCCTTGGGAAATGCTCTTGTTAATGTATATATTGCACAAAATGACCCTTTTCTCGTACAATGAGGACTTCAGTGTCCATTATGATCTTGCAAGTATTTCAAGGAATTTTAGGCCAGCTTTGAAAATGAATGATTATTAGTATTTTCCCCTTATCTGATCTTGCTAGTATTGTCTGAATAATATATAGGCTAGGGAATTCGCGAATGAGCTTCGTGCCAGCACTAAAGCATCCAGAAATCCTACCGTTTGGCTCGAGGCTTCTGCTGGTTCTGGTCAAAATTCAAGCAATGCGGACACGTCAGCTGTTTCAGATGCATACGCCAAAATGTTGACCATTTTCATCCCACTACTGGTGGATGAGGTTCTGCCTCCCCTTTCACGCGTTTGCATTTTGTTTCCTTTCCAGTTTCTTCTCTGAAGTGATTCTAAAATGTTGGGAAACTGCAGAGTTCTTTCTTTGCACATTTTATGTGCTTTGAAGTTCCCAGCCTTAACCCATCAGGAAGTCTTTTGAACGGTAAAACTGCAAAGGAAGATGCGGATGATGATGATGATTTGGGTATTATGGACATTGATGACAATGATAATAAAGCTAGTAAGTTTGAGCTAGCTGCCGAGTCTTAATCCGTTTTTCATTCTTTGCGGGAATTAACTTCATGTAGATCATACTATTATCTTCATGCTGATGACCAAAGGAACTTATTGTTCTGCAGGTAAGAACTCCGCTGAATTAGCTATATTGAATGAATGTTTACGCGATCTACTCGATGGAATCCAGGTAAATATCTACATTGTATATAACATTATACTTGTGCCTTTTCTTGCGAAGTTGTATGTAAACAAGATAAGTTTCTATCTGAATTTTGTTCTGGATGACAAGGCCTGGAATGATTAGATAAGGAAGTCGAAGACTAATAATTCATGTGTCTATTATCAAAGGTCCCTCAGGCTGGTAATATAGCTGTATGATATTTTTCCACAATGCCATTGTGACGTTAATATAAGAATGCAAGCTGACATCAAATATTATACATTTCATCTGTTGTTTGTGGTTTTGCTTGAGGTCTTTAGTCCATATATGGTTATCTTTTAGTTTTCTTTTCAAGGATCATTGCACACCCACCCTGCACAGGGCATGTTCTGAATAGTTTAACAGTTGGATCGTTACTCATCTATATATTTATTTATTTATTGACTTATTCTCAACCATTACAGGAAGACTTCTATGCTGTTGTGGATTGGGCTTACAAGATTGATCCGTTGCGGTGCATATCTATGCATGGGATTACAGAACGTTATCTCTCAGGTCAGAAGGCTGATGCTGCAGGATTTGTGAGACTCCTGTTGGGTGATCTTGAATCAAGAATTTCTATGCAATTTAATAAAGTAAGTTTCAGTTGTAACAAGGACGCTATTGGATTTTTATCTTTTCAGTCCACTCTAATGATAAAGAAAATGAATTCTTCCAGTTTGTTGATGAAGCTTGTCATCAAATTGAAAGAAATGAGCGGAATGTAAGGCAGATGGGTGTCCTGCCGTATATCCCCAGGTAAAAGTTCACCTGAATCCACTTCCTACGTGTTTCACTTTATTACTCGTGTGATGATTTTCTCACATTTCAGCTGCTGAGGGCAGGGTACTGCTAGTAAGTTAGCAATCTAAGATCATTAGACTAGAAATGTCATTTCATCCAACTGATCGTATTGTACTTGAAAGAAAATAGGGCATGCCGCAATGACTTTTTCTCCATCGCCACGACTCGAAGATCCTGGAAACTTGCAGAACAATTGAGATATTCGACCAGCTCTAGGAAGGGCTATGAATGATAGCATGCAGTGTCAAATATTGCTTTTCACTTTTAAAACCGTTTTTAATTCCTGTGTGCTAGCTTTGCTTGCTCTAGCAATGAGTTTCAGATGCTGATCTCTCAAGGCTCTTTATTTGAGGGGATAATGTGTTGGCCTTAATTAAAAAAGAACAAGTGCTTGTTTACTGGAGAATGCCTGTCGATCCTCTGGTGCTGAGAGTTCATTATTCTCTTGTTTATTCACAGATTTGCTACTCTTGCGACCCGTATGGAGCAATACATTTCAGGGCAATCCAGGGAGTTGGTTGATCAGGCGTATACTAAGTTTGTGAGTACTGTCGAACTGCCAACTTATTATGTTGCTTGGAAATTCTTTAACATGATTGTAAATACTTTTTTTATTCTCCCTCTATCTTTCTAGCGAATATGTCTAACAAGGTTGAATCTTTTGCAGGTCAGTGTAATGTTTGCAACCTTGGAAAAAATTTCTCAAACTGATTCAAAATATGCGGATATCTTTCTTCTGGAAAATTATGCTGCATTCCAGAACAGGTAATTGATTAATATCGATGAAAGTCTCAACCTTAATTCATCGGCAGATCTTGTCTGTCAGGCTGAAGTGGTGTTTTATGTTGTGTGCAGTTTGTATGACTTGGCAAATGTTGTGCCCACTCTGGCCAAGTTCTATCATCAAGCCAGTGAATCCTATGAGCAAGCTTGTACTCTCGTCATATAAGTGTGATTATCTATTATGTAAGCCACCTGTCTTTGCGATTGGTGAAATAATATTGTTGAGAAGGGGAAGGGATTGCTACTTACTATTTATGTAAAAGTCTGGATTTATGGTTATCTGAATGTCAAACAACAACGTCTCTTCATGTGCTCATCTGCAGCAATTCGAGAAGCTTTTCCAGTTTGCTAGAAGGGTTGAGGATTTGGTGTTTACGATTACACCTGAAGAGGTACTTTACTGGCCTCTCTGTGATTCTGGGCTTTCGTCATGACCAGTTGACCACCAATGAAGTTATTTGCTCACACTCGACAATACTTTAGGTTTCAAATTATAAATTTTACCATTAAGCTTAGCAGCACTTATGTTCTTTCTGTATGTAGTTTTGATGTCTGATTTCTTGTACATGTCAGATCCCATTTCAGTTAGGATTAAACAAGACGGATCTAAGGAAAGTTCTGAAAGCGAGCTTGTCAGGGGTAAGTCAAGCTTTGAAGCACTACAAAGAATGCAGCTTGTGTAACCTGGAATTAGTGCTACTATATTTTCAAGGCATTGCAGTCGTGTTTTGTTGGACATTCATCTTTATTGTTATATGTTGCAAATCTGAATATATGTGCTATGATCTAGGTTGACAAGTCCATTGCTGCAATGTACAAAAAGTTGCAAAAGAACTTGGCTTCCGAGGAGCTGCTGCCTTCGTTATGGGATAAGTGCAAGGTGAGTGGGTTTTTTGTTTTGTCACGAGCTCTAATAAGTAGTGACTGATTTCATAGCAAGCTAAAACAATGATTGTGAGATCAAATGCGAATGCCGCTATCTAACTTGTACAAATACACATTACATGATTTGGCAGAAAGAGTTTCTGGACAAGTACGAGAGCTTTGTTCAACTGGTAGTCAAATATACCCGAACGAGAATGTTCCATCGGTAAAAGATATGAGAGAGCTCCTGGGTTCCATGTAAAAATATGTATCTTGTAAAAAAAGTATGTGTCTATGTCTGTTCATTCCTTATTTTCGAGATCTCCCAGCGGCTTCCTTGTAGTAGTAACTAGTAAGGTCATAAGAGTACATACACATACACCCTCTTTTTTTGGTCATTCTATAAATTGTAGCATAATATTTGACATTGTCAACCCAACTGTGTTATTACTGGAACCGTGTAGTGTCATCTGTTCTGTTTGGTTCATCTATGTATCTCATTCAAATAATTTTGGTTTCCCTGCAAATTCTTACTAATATTTTATTGGAAAAGAGTTTAAAAGCTACTGGGTCGCTTATGAGCCCACATAGTTTGTTCTCTAGGCCCTATTCATTTGTTTGTACGTTCCTTTTTGCTCTCAGTTGGTTGGTTTAGAGATAAAATATTAGCAAGAATTCAGCAATAATAGATCTTTATTGATCTTTGATCACTCGTGTATAATAAAGACGTTTGGGTTGTACAAGATACGAATGCAATGAAAGAAAGTCCTGTTACATAATATTCAACAAAACAACATTCTCCTTCATAAACGTCTCACAAAACACCACGCACATTACAAAGAAATTCCATTATGGTATCAGAGCTCTAGGGAGTTTACAAAAGAAGTCAAGTTACAAGATTCAAGTGACCAACAACGAGAAAGAAACACAGAAAGAAAAGGCTCATGCTTCAGGTAGTAACACCAGCAGTATAGACGTCAATGATCCAATTTTTGTACACCCCGCAGAGAATCCAGGGCTTCTGCTTGTTCCCAAATTCAATGGAATATGATTTTTGGGATGGAAGTGCGATATGGAGACTGCGTTGAAAACAAAAAATAAGTTTGGTTTTCTTACTGGAGCGGTGAAGGAACCAAGTAAAGAAGATACCGTTCGACAACACCGCTGTTTGAGATCAAAATCACTTTTGTCGTCTCATGGCTCAAGACGGCGTTGGAGGCCAGCATCGTTGGGACAGTCAGATATTGCCAGATCCTCAGAAATCTAGAGTTCACTTTGTGGACGTTATGAGCATAGCAATCTGGCAATAATCCATTCATTGAAGAGCAATTAGCGGAAGTGAAACAAGGAGAAGAAACAGTAGTAGTTTATTTCAACAAACTAAAAAGAATATGGGGTGAATTGGACCTAGCTGCCCGGCCAAGAGCTGTACATGTTCGGATGTACTTGCGGGATCAACGAAGCTATCAAGAAGGCAGAGGAGCAAAACAAATTAATTCACTTTCTTATGTTCTCAACGCATTTCTGTCGATAACGTGGTCAAATTCTTGCTATGAAGGAAACCCCAATCTTGAGGAGGGGGTTTTTCGATTATAGCTCAAGAAGAGGAAGGGGGAAGGATGAATCGAAAGAGGAAGCGATGTCCTTCTACAGTCGAGGAACAGGCCACAACGACAACAACAGAGGCGAAGGTCCAAACATGTCTTTTTACAGTCGGGGAACAAATCACACAGACAGCAACAGAAGTGAGGGTTCTAGAAACCCTAACCCTAAAGGCGGCGAGAGAAGAGAGAAAGAGGATGACTTGTACCTTTTGCAAGAAGGGAGGCCATGTTTTTGAAGAATGTTACCAGAGAAGGAAGTGTACGCATTGTAAAAAGTCCGGGCATCTAGCTTCGGGTGCTTCCACCTCCATGGTAGGGATACGATTCTCGCCCGTGAAGAAGAAGAGCTACGCCAATACTGCAGCAGGAGAAACAGAAATCAGTATTGAGACAGAAAACAAAGAAGAAGGATTAAATGCTAGACAGCTCCAGCAAATCGCGGAGCTAATTCGGAGCAGCGCTTCGAATGCGACATCTGAGGGAAGTAGCTACTGCAACTTCTCAGGTACGCCATCTTTATGCATTTGCAACAAACAATGTCTAATGGGGAAAGAGACTTGGGATAAACTTGAGGGAGAGTGGATCATCGATTCTGGTGCTACCGATCATATGTCGGGAGCACAGAATCTATTCCAGAACTGGAAGGATTTACGATACAAGCGGACGGTGATTTTGCCTGATGGTAGGCCACAAATCATTAGTCGCGCGGGGATGTTCAAATCGGAAAAGAATTCTGGATGAGAGAAGTTTTGTTCGTGCCAGAGTTTAAGTTAACCTAAATCAGTCAGTGAAGAAGATGATTCAACAATGTGGGGTGTAATGTGATTTTTGATCGAAAACAATGTTTTCTCCAGGGCCTTACGACGGAGGCAACTGAAATCATTGGGATAGAAGAGAATGGGCTTTATGTGCTGGACAAAGAGCAGGCGGATCGGTGGGCTGCAAATCGGAAACTGGAGACAGGCCCAACTGAAGGAAACAGACGGGCTGAAGTTCAGGGCTTAGGTTTCTTTACCAAAATTAGTTCAAAAGCTGAAGAAATACATATCAAGCTAGGACATGTACCTTTTCATAAACTTTTCAAATGGGATTAATAAAGGAGCATGAGTTTTCTTCCAATTATGCATGTGATATATGTTACAAGTCAAGAGCACATTGACTACCGTTTGATAATTCTACTAGCAGAGCAAGAAAAAGTTTGAGTTGCTCCACGTTGATGTCTGGGGTCCGTTTAGCACTGATGCATATAATGGCTATAAATATTTTGTGTGCTTTGTGGATGATTTTACTCGCACTACTTGGGTACAACTCATTAAACAAAAGGGTGAAGCTTGGAATACTATTGTGCATTTCATCAGAATGATAGAGCGCCAATATGAGACAAAGGTTAAAATCGTCAGGTCTGACAATGCAAAGGAACTGGGAAGTTCAAATGAGGGTAAGCAGTTTTATGCACAGGAAGGAATAATTCATCAGACCACATGTGCGTACACACCACAACAAAACGTTGTGGTAGAGAGAAAACACAGGTACCTGCTCGAGACAGCAAGAGCTATTTTCTTCTTCCAATCAAACATACCTCTTGAATACTGGGGAGAATGCATTTTACATGCAACCTATCTGATCAATCGTTACCCACCAAAGCCTTACATGGAAAGACTCCATTTGAAAGTTTGTATAACCGCAAACCAACATATGGAGAAATTAAACCTTTCGGTTGTTTATGTTACAAGACTATTGTTCATGGCAGAGAGGAGGAAAGTTTGACCCAAAGGGAGAAGCTTGTGTTTATTTGGGCCCTGACCCAAGGAAAAAGGGCTTCAAAGTTTTGAGCATTAAAACACGGGCAGTCGATGTCAGTAGAGATGTGAAGTTTCATGAAGATGTTTTTCCTTTAGAGAAGGAATTCATCGCTATATGACTCTTCCCGATGACGTTACTGAGCCAGCAGAAGCCACAGCATATTATTGTAGCGGATGAGATTATACAATCAGGGAATCAACATGAGACAACACTACTGGAAAATCGTCAGGTAGATACTACAGAAATAAGTCACAGACAGCATGATCTTCGCAGATCCCAAAGAGAAAGTCATAAACACAATACCTCAGAGATATTTGTTTTGCAACACAGTTTTTCAAGATGTGTTAGATGACAGAGTCTATAGTGACACCAGAATACAAGCATATGGTCCTATGACTAGTTATGCTAGTTTGACCGAGATACCTCCAAGCACTACTGTTGCTTTATTCTCAGCGTCACAAAGGCAGTCATGAATATGACAGAACCAGAAACTTATCAAGAAGCAGTTGTCATGATCATTGGAAAACGGCCATGCAAGAAGAACTACAAGCGTTAGAGAAAAACAACACCTGAGAAGTTACTACACTGCCCAAGGGCAAAAAGGTTATAGGGTGTAAATGGGTTTACAAGGTCAAACTCAGGTCAGATGGTTCTTTGGAAAGGTATAAGGCTCGTTTGGTTGCCAAAGGATTCACACAGAGGCAAGGTTTGGATTATAACGAAACTTTCTCACCAGTCGTCAACTCACTACAATACGGACACTAATTGTAGTAGCACTTCACAAGGGTTGGATAATCAATCAATTGGACGTCAACAATGCTTTCTACATGGAGATCTTGACGAAGAAGTATACATGAGAATACCACATGGGCTGGAGGTGGTCGGTCAGAACAAAGCTTGTCGTCTGAGGAAATCTTTGTATGGTCTTAAGCAGGCTTCACGGCAGAGTGGTTCTCCAAACTTGCGACCTTCCTTCGCACTCTCAATTTCCAACAATCAAAGAATGATTACTCGTTGTTCATAAGAAGAATCCTAGTGGGACCATCTTTATTGCTGTTTATGTGGATGACATGCTGGTAGTTGGAAACAATCAACAAGATATTGATGATGTCAAGAACGCTTTAGATCTCAATTTCAAGATCAAAGATCTAGGGAACCTTCATTATTTCCTGGGGATAGAGTTCATACGCACACAAGATGGATATATCCTGTCTCAAAAAATTTTGCAAAGATTTGATAGAAGAAAATAATTGTGAAGGGTTACGATCAACCCAAGGACCCATGGTGGTGGGAAAGCAGCTTTTGATCGACGATGGCGTGCCTCTTCATGAACCCACCATCTATCGTCGCTTGGTTGGCAAACTCAACTACTTGTCTAACACACGTCCTGACATCAGTTTCACGGTGCAAGTTCTCAGTCAATTCATGCAACGTCCCACTGATGTGCACATGCAAGCAGCTCTTCATGCACTTTGTTATATCAAAGGCACCATGAACTACGGGATTGTGTTGAAGCAACATCATAGTAACACATTAGATTTGCTGGCTTATTGTGATTCCGATTGGGCAGCTTGTCCTAACACGAGAAAGTCAGTTTCAGGATATTATATTTTCTTAGGAGACAGTCTCATTTCATGGAAGACTAAGAAGCAAGGTTCAGTTTCTCTCTCAAGCGCAGAAGCAGAATATCGCTCACTAAGACGGGTCACAGCGGAGCTTACTTGGTTAACACGACTTCTACATGAACTTGGAGTTAGCAATATCGCTCCAGTTCCGGTAAAGTGTGATAACCAATCAGCAATACACATAGCCCGCAATCCGGTCTTGCATGAGCGAACCAAACACATAGAGATCGATTGTCATTTTGTCCGCGACAAGATACAACAAGGTCTGGTCAAGATAGAATACACTCACACATCAACACAACTAGCAGACATGTTAACAAAGGTGCTTCCAGGCACGCGATACAAGAAGCAATTGCACCACATGGGTATGAATCAAAATACCACTTCAAGCCTTGGCAATCTCGCTTGCCTACGGCTTGAGGGGGGGTATTGGAATAATGGGTTAAAAGCTAGGGCTAATTTATGAGCCCACATAGTTTGTTCTCTAGGCTATTCAATTGTTTGTACGTTTCCTTTTTGCTCTCAAGTTGGTATGGTTAGAGATAAATATATTAGCAAGAATTCAGCAATAGATAGATCTTTATTGATCTTCTGATCACTCGTGTATATAAAGACGTGTTTAGGGTTGTACAAGATACGAATGCAATGAAAGAAAGTCCTGTTACACAATCTTACAACAAACAACATTCTCCTTCATAAACGTCTCACAAAAACACCACGCACATTACAAAGAAAGCCATTATATTTTGCTTCTCCGCCGGAAAGAGATTAATCTGGACCTGCTGCGTCGCTTCCCATACTGCCGCATCATCTTCAGCTTTGTTATTATTTGTCCTGACATAACTGATTCCCAGGTGGAGTCGAGTCTCACGAATACTCCGTTAAAATCACGAAACATCATCAAACTCAGTCATATACGCTAACAAGGTTCAGATTAAACACGATGTAATTTATCCAATTAATTGTTTGTATGAATATAATTAGAATTCACACGTTATATTTAAAATAGGTAAATTCTTGTTTATATTGATATTGTTACATTAATTGTATATTTAGTAATAACAGTTTATATTTACTAAAGAAAATTTATACTAACAATTTCTTTATATTGAATACATAATTTTGTTATACACTGGATATCTGTTTAATGTATATTTTATTATTATATATATAATATAGTCAACGTAACCAAAGTTTATCATTTAAAATATATTAAAAAATTCAGAATCTTTATAAACAAGTAGCTACAATTGTCAATATCAAAATTAATATATTCGTAGCATTTCTATACGAGCGAATTACATCGGTTAAACATGACTACCTAACCTCAACTGTTTTAGTAACTTAAAATTTTATATTTTTAGAATGAGTATATATTACGAATCTTTCATTCATTAAAAAATAAATCTTCTTTAATAATAAAATGAACCTTATTCATTAAAAATGAATCTTTTTTAAGATTTAAATTTTTAAAAATTAAAATTCACTTTTATCATTTATCTTGAATATAAGATTCATTTTTCTTAAAAATTTTATTAACATTTCTTAAATGAAATATTCACTTCTAAATAAATGAATGGTTCATATTGTTCTCGTATAAATTTGTGGTAAGATTCACTTTTCTTAAACATTTGATTCATTATTTTTAAACAAAGTATTCACTTTTCTTAAACGAAGGATTCATATTATTCTCGCATTCAACAAATATTCACTTCTAAATAAATGAAAGGTTCATGTTGTTCACGTATAAATTTGTGGTAAGATTCACTTTTCTTAAATATTTGATTCACTATTTTTAAACAAAATATTCACTTTTCTTAAACGAAGGATTCATATTGTTCTCACATAAGTTTGTGATATGATTCATTTTTCCTAAATATAAAAATTCACTTTCTTAAATAAAAGATTCAATTTACTTGAACAAGTGATTCATTTTTTTAAACGATATATTCACTTTTCAATAAACCCTTAACCACAAACCCTAAAAAACTGTCGAGTCAGTGACGACAATATAAAGTGTAGAACTAATGTCAAAAAGATTACCCTACCCCCCCCCCCCCCCCCCCCCCCCCCCCAACACCCTAAAAAGCGACCCTATGAATGTTAAAAACGTCGAAAGTATTTTTATGGTTTGTAGTGTAGGGTTAGGGTCTAATGAACCTTAAACCCTAAACCATAAAACCCTAAAAAACTGTCGAGTTAGTGATGACAATATAACATGTAGAACTAATGCCAAACAGATACCCTACCCCCAAACAACCCTAAAAAACCACTCTATGAATGCTAAAAACGTCAAAGGTATTTTAGGGTTTGTAGTGCAGAATTTAGGGTTTGTACCAAATGTCAAGTGAGTGACGACAATATAAAGTGTAGAACTAATGCCAAAAGATTACCCTACCCCCCTAAAAAAATACCCTAAAACTCACCCTAGGAATGCTAAACACGTCAAAGGGTTTATAGTGTAAGTTTTAGGGTCTAACGACCTCTGATTCACTTTTTAACAATCTTTGATTCACTTTTCTTAAACTTAAGATTCACAATAAATCTTAAAATGTGTATACATACAAGAAATTTTAAATTTATCAAAATATATTCATGTTTGGTTATTTTGAAGAGCTCAAATTATGATGAACAACAGTATAAAATTATGTTTTTGGACGTATATCTAATAAACTACAAAATTTTAATGTTTTACAAAATTATAAAGCACAAAATGATAAAAGAGGTGTCACCTTGTAAGGTGGCACCTTCGCCGGGTTCGAATTTGTTTAAAAAAAACTTGATCCATACCATTATTTTCAAGATAAAAGGGTTCATCCATGTAACACCCCAACTCCATATACAATGATCATCGCCCTAAGTCCATCTTATTCATTAACAACGCAGCAGAAAAGTTTCTACTAAATTGGTGTTACCGCCGTTAGTCACCCACGTGACTAACTAGGCCTATTCTCTTACAAGTCACGTGAAATACCCCATAATTAATCTAAATTAATTTAGGGGATTTCCTTTATTGAACCCTAAATAATACTATAATATATTAAATTATTATATGGAATTATGAATTTAATAGTAAGATTTATAAGTCAATAACTTGGAAATTTCAAGACACTCCAATTATATTATAAAATATTTTAGAAATATTTGGAACATTGATTTGGATCATAAAAGTCAAAATAAAATCATACTTGAAATATCCCTAATAATTATAAAAATAATTAAGGTCTAATTATATAAGGCTAACATGTTGCAATAATGGATTAAGTAAATATTTACATGAATTATGGCTTCAATGAACCTCAATTATATTTATAAAAATAAATATATAGTCTAAAAAGATTATCAAACCTAACATGAATTCTAAATTAAGGGGGATCGTTTTAAAGGAGTAAATTATACAATAAAAATCGGTGTAACTTGTAATATATATTATTACATGAAATGACACATAGATTATTATGAGGAAGATTGAGAGGTTATTTAACAAGCCAAGTCAATTGCGGAAATTTTAATCCCCTCTAATCTTCTTTCATTTTCCCTTCACTCATGTCAATAAATAAATGAATAAATAATAATGCATCTTCTCATTTCCCTTCACATTATGTTATTCTCTCTTCATTTCCTTCTACTTTCTATTTATATTTTCTTCATTCATGATACTTATTTTTCAAGCAAAACAAATAAAACCAATAAAAATTGATTTACATAGAGTAACTAAATAATTACGGTTGAGAAGGTTAATAGTTCAGGATGTAAAATATATATATGCATACAGTTAATTAAGAAAAATAAGGAGTTATTAAGTAATAAATAAGTCAAAAATTAGGGATTAAAAAAATAAATGAATATAACACATGCCACACTTCTCTACATTTTCCTCCTCACACGGTTATACATGGTAGTTTCTCTTTATTTCCCCTTCTTTTCATTTTCCCCACCTCATGTTATTATCCTGGCATACAAGTCCTATGCCTCTCTTCATTTTCTTTTTCATTCCCGTACAAGCTACTAACATTTCTTTTCCCTTCACATTCTCTTCTCTCACATAACTGGCGAGGAACATCATGGTGAGCTCATCTCTTCATTCTTCTATTGCAATTACGTCTCTGAAGTGATATAAACCACTAGGTTGGGAACGGGCAGAAAATGGTTCACCCCCATCTGTTTCATTCTCTTCTTATACTCAACTGGTAAACAAAGAGCATACACGCTCTGCAACATCTTCATTTTCTTGTCGGGTACAGCAGGAGGAACTCTTGCTCTGCGCCAAGTCTTCATTCTCTTCAAGTGGAAATCTACGCAACTCTTTTCATTCCCTGAAAAATCTGTAACCTGCTTCATTCTCTTCTGATGTGTGCGCCTGCTTCATCCTCTTCATGGTAATTTTGCTACCCATCCTACATACTCTGCATACTCCTCGTCCTCTTCGTGTGCCTAACTGGCAAACAAGGAACTCACATACTCTACACCTCTTTCTTTCCCTACGTCTGAACCAGGAAGTAGTAAATCATTGGAACTACTATTCGCACGCCAGAATCCGGTTACGCCAATATTCATTCTTTTCTCGTATCTGCACCAATCTTCATCTTCCTTTCTTTTGTACGCCCTGAGGGACAGGCCATCAACTGCTGTATCTCGCACGGTAATATTCTCAACTCATCTTATTCTTTCTGGTGACTATAGCAATAGACGCTTGTGTGAGAGCAGAAGAAACAAAATAAAAATAAATAAAACAGATTCCAAAAGTTAACTAATGTGTAATTTTATGTTTGTTCCGTAAATTAGTGCTATTTGGTGGGTTGACATGATGTATTGATTATTAAGTAATAAGTAAATAATGGGAGGTTTGATAACAGGTAGTAAATAAGAATTATTAAGTGTTTAAAGGGATCGGAGTTTTGGATTTAAAATAATTATGTAGTTAAGTTATTGGAAGATTAATATTGTGGGTAGTGGGAGAGATTAAAGGTGAACTTAATAATAGTTGTCAAGTGGTTAGACGATGTTAGAATGTAAAGTATATATATATATATATATTGAGATTAAGGAAACAAAAGGAATTGAGTAAAAGAATAATAATATGGGAGTAGAAGATTACGCGGTTAAATTGATTAATAAATCTTATTCTTGAATAATTTAGTAAACTCTTTAAGTTAATAATGGATCGATGAAACCGTAGGTTCAAGGGTGAATTAGATTGTTAAACGAAGAGGGAATATATGGATAAAGATTAGGTAATTAATTAATAAGTAGAGAAGAAGGTTGATAATTTTAGGATTTAATATATACAACTAAGCTTAAAGAAATATGATGAAACAATAATAAACTAGTAATATGAGAATAAAGTACGTAACAGTTAAGTCGTAAACTGGAACCGACTAATTGATAAATGTTTGGGAACTTAGGATATGATTTGACAGTATGTTGGATAAAAATAATATGGTAAGGGTTAGAATATGGAGGAGATCAATAGATAAAGCAATACAAAAATATATAGATATAGGTATAAAGAGAGAAACTTTAGCCTAATAATATAGTTGCATATCATGATCATAAAATGACAAATAAGATAATAAGAAAAAAAACAAGTTATTATCACACTCGAAAATTTGAGGAGATAGGAGTTTAAAATGAAGGATGAAATAATACTAATACCTTGGTAAAGATTAGCTAGAATAACATTAGTGTATTCATATATATATAATGATATCAATATATATATGTCGAGTTTTGGGTAGTATCAACTATAAGATAATTTATATATGGAATAACATTTCTATTGTGGTGATTAGTACATTGGTGGGCTTGTAACAATCAAGGTGTCAGTTAATGATAATATGACCATTTAAACTAATGCACTGAGATTAAAACGTGGAAAATTATTAATATACTAAGTTATATAAATCCAGAATTAAACCATAACTTGTTGAATTTATTTAATGACCTTCCCTAATGTATTTTGACTTGGAATTTTAACCATAGATTCCTTATAAACTATCGTTTATTTTCATGTAAATTAATATGGATTTTGAGTTTTAAACGTAAGTTATATTTTTGTAAGTTCTGAGTATTATGGAATTATTTAGATAATTTCAAAGATATTTTTATGAAATAAAATTTTTATAATATGTCTAAAATATCATAGTTACTATATATTAAATTTGGGAATTTTTAGACAAATGTAAATAGGTCTACATATTGTGTTTATGAATTTTTCATAAGTTATCTTATAATATATGGTTTTAAGGTAACCCAAAATTAAAGTATAGTTGATTAATGAACTTTATAGGTTGGGGAAAATATAATAAGACTAACCTATCATTTAGTACAGAATGTTAATAAATATTTTGGGGTATAAACTTTTAAGTGAAGTAAAAATTATATATATACATATTATAAAGGAAATAAAATAGTAACTTAGGCTAAATCAAGGTATTGAATTAATCTCCAATTATATTAATTATATAATGTGGTAGTTAATATACTTAATTAAAACTAAGGGAAATACTCTATTTTTATAAACCATATATTGGATGTGGATATGTGTAAAAGTTAATAGAGATAATTAAATACAATAAAACTACACAAAGAATGTCTTGAATAAATCCTAATACATATATATAAATACGTTAACAATAAATAAAAGAAATAACATACCTTATAGAAAACATAATAAGAGGAAAATATTAGAGTAAAATTCATACGTAGCAATTAAAATATTAAATGTTAATGTGACATCTAGGTGGTCTATCAGGAGGGATATATATATATATATATATTAAACTTTATCAATCAGTATTAATACAAATTAGTCAATTGTAACTTAAGAGTTTAAGTAAGCTAAACCTATGATCAAGAGTAAGTAATTGAAATAGAATTAAATGTACACTTAAGACATACAAGTTCAATGGCGTAGATGGTCAAGTCAAACCTGGAACTAAATCAAGGGTTCACGTTCGAAACCTCGCAGAAATTTTTTTTTTTATAGGAAATTTAATCAATCAACGAAAGCGTAACGCGGACTTGGGCTATCCTACTGGGCCCAAGTCCATGAACTCCAAAGCCCCCTTAAACAATTCAAAGAGAGTTTGGGCCACTCTCAAGATAAACTCTGAATCTTTCCTGATTTAAATGAAATGGGCCTAATGAAAGATTTAATTAACAAGATCTAGCTCAGATCCTTATGAGAGAGTAATTGTAAAACAGAAACTATAAACCAGTAAGAATAAAAGACGTTTAGCTTATGAGTTCCTTAGCTAATCAGTACTTGGAACGCCTTAATTATAGGTTGTTAGTGGAAGTTCGCACTTTCAAGTTGGTTACTGCTACTGCTCCTACTAGGTACGATTTCTCGTACTCAGATACTTTTGGTGATGAACTTTATGGAATGTTTTGAGAAACGCTAACTGAGCATGAACGAATCTCGAAAGGAAACTGTTTGTGTGACTAACTCAGCTTGATGTGACTAACTGAGCCTTGAATATACAACTCACATGATCATTGGTACCTTTTATCTGGTTGTCTCATTGGATATTAACTGCTGAGGGTTTACGCCTCTGCACTCTGTAGGACTGAGTGTTTTGGTATTGCACTTGTGCAGTTAATAATCTAGTGGGAATATGGGAAAATGTCAATCTTGGTATTGAGTATGGATCTTTCTATTAAGTGGTGCACACACTTTTCACCGATGACTGAGAACGGGTCGGTGGCAGCGGAGGTCTGCTATACCTCGTCCAAAGTGGACAACTGACAGCGGAGGTCTGTTTACCTCGTCCTTATGGACAACTGACAACGGAGGTCTGTTTACCTCGTCCTTGTGACAACTGACGGCGGTGGGGGTCATCTCTCCCAATTGGTTTTATTCCACTCTTGAGTTATGGTTCTTGGATCTCTTCTTCCATTCCTAGTCCTTGTGACTACTTGGGTCTTTCTACTCCTAATTGGAACTGAATCTAACACAAGTAATGGATGTTCACTGACTTATGATGTGGTTTTTCTTTTTAATTGACTAACTTTACCTTCCTGTTATTTATCTCTATCCTTGACTTGTTACCTTTGACTTGGTGATTTGGGTGTGCCTTGTTCCTCTGTTTTTTTTTTAAGCATTTGACTTCAAGTTATTGTTTATTTTAAGAGTTATGTTTTTTAAACTTTTGTTTTTGAGAGTTGTACCAGTTCCATTCCAGGGAACTGACTCACCCCTCCCGGGGTGGGCTGCTTGGTTTCATCTTGCAGGTACAAATTGTTATACAGGTGGTCACGAAGAGTATGAGTGATTGGGATGAGAATTAGGATTTGTGAAGCGTTGATGTATTTTGCTATTATTATGTTTATGTTGGTTTCTCGAGTTCAGACCGTAGCATTTGTAGTATTATAAGTTGTAATTGGTGAGGTTTGGTACCGGGTGTTTGGAACCCGATGGTCTATAAACACCAGTAGTATTTTATTTTTCCGCTGCATTTTCGTTAAATAGGGGCGTTACATCACGGTCTGACTAACCAGATAACTACTCGAGCATCTATACATTACAATCCATAAACCACAACTTATACCGAGTATCTCATATTCTAATACATCATACTAACATCTCATCAATATACTAAACGAGTGTACATGCACAACTCGTGTAACAATGTAATAGCAACCCGAAGTACTCTACCCGCTCCTACTCTCAGGTTGAGCCCTTGTCTGGTACCTACCTGCAAAGTTTAAATCACAGGCCCCAAGGGGCTCGGCACATTGCTGGTACAGAAAACGTGCAGCCCACAAGCTAGCAGGGTTACACACGACTACTTTGTCGTATACATGCAATTGTTTATTCATACAAGTAATAATAAGAAGTATGATAACAAACAACACATTTATGTGAAACATTCACAACTCAAATAAATCAAACATCGTAATGGACGCCCATTAATGAGTAAGTTAGATTCCTAACTCCTAAGGCCTGAGAATTGTTTAGTTCTCGTGTGTGACCATACCTTATAAGTGTCAACCGTTCTCTTAAAAGAACTAGTTGTTCTCTAACTGAATTGTTTATTTTTGTCGGGTCAAGGTAACCCTAGCCAATGAGTTATTAGCTCCATTGGGTTAATAAACATTAATTCTTGAGTTATGAGGGGTGTAGGCTTGACCCTCCCGCGCCTCCTGAATTTTCCTCCACTTCGAACTGTTCACTCGAGCTGGTCGGGTCTATTTTTTGACCCTAGGCGACAAGTCGTAGACGAGCCATATGTGGAAGCCAGATCTGATACAGATGCCGACCACCTAACCTAAACATGCATGACCGGAGTCAGTCCCGGATTCCTCTTCCCCAAGTTCCAGTTAGTTGAAGTCTCAATGACAATTTGTTAGTTAAACCTCTCTCGGTATAAACCAACTAACAACATGGAGTATTATAACCTTATACAATTGTTACTAAACATAGTTAATGAACAAGCTCTGAATCAAGTCGTGTTAGTGTGCAATGGACACACAATAACAATATAGTAAATCGGTTTCATGCTTAATCTGTTTGGTCATATCACAATAATACGTAGCACACAAATCGAGGTAGACCCCGTTAGCAAACAAGCTACAAGAATCCCATACCGTACACCGGAGACTAGCTAGCTCTTAATCCCTCGTTCGCCTAATCCGCCGAACGCCTCTGACTTATCTAGATCTGTAACCAGAACTAGTATTAGTATCCTGTGTCTTAGAACTAATTTGTTCTCTTTTCAACTTAAACCTCTTCCTAGGTTAACCCGGGTATAATAGTATACCTGTAACACCCCTACTACGCGTTTAACCATAATTGAAATCGCAGCGGAAATAAACAACTAAACAATAACTAACGGTTCGGAGCTACAACGCCGTTAACCACCCACGTGGTTAACAAGGCATAATAAATACAAGTGTACCGGTTTGATGATCAGACTCCCGAGCATAGAACTAAAACCATAGATACAACATATACAATACCGAGTACTTAACTACATTCGTTCACTGTAACGACAATATACCGTCACTGTAGTACAACGGAACCAAAATATATCGCCACGGGAGCACAGGCGCATCCCGGGTTCAACATCCAAATAACCAAAAGTATTCCTGCAACCTAGAGTATATAGCCATTCGCTTCCTCGATCCTCATCCTGCAGTAAAAATATGGAGCCCCCGGGGGTCAGCAAACCCTTGGCTGGTATGGTTAACGTGCAGCCCATCGGCTACCGGGATACGCGCAACTAATTGTCATGATAACATGGCATTGATTTTACACAAACAACATATATAGCATAGCAAGAAATATTGCTTAGCAAAACAATACACACATAGTGAGTACACTTCCCACAACAACAAACCAAGAAGGTTAATCAACATAAGAAGCCTAGAGAATGGTTCACCCTCATGTTAAGCTTGTTACACACACTCATTACCGTTCTGTTAGTCGAATGAGTAACTTAACTCACAGAGATGGATCGGATATTGTGACCCGAACACAGCACACAAACACATGTTCCCACTAAACGATCATAAGTCAGAATAGGTAAGCTTTGGAGGAAGCTAGGGAGATCGAACGCCAAATAAAGGAGGACAATCTTAACATCATAAGAGTCGAATCTGATACAGATATCTACTCTTATACTTTACGCGTGACCGGACAACCAGATTCCTCACCCCCAGTTAACACTCGTTAGAAGTTCACTGTTGGAACTCAATAACAAAATCACAATATGTGGTTAAGTCTTGTTAGTCACACACAAGGGGTATGAGTCACACTTCAACAATACAATAATATGAACAACTGTAAACTTGTTACATGACTTAAGTCTTACAAGGTCATAAACATACAGAAAAAAACAAACAGCACACAAGCCGGTGTAAACCGGTAGGCAACAGACTGCAAGAAAACCATACCTCGGTCCTTGCTTCGACTGGTTTCCACCGTTGGAGAATCCTATACACATTTAGTAACGTTGGTTAATTAACGCACTAGTTCGTTGTTAACTTATTACTCCACATAACTAGTTATTTTATTTTCACACTTGTTATAACTTTTCACCCTTTTATTTGCCATTATAACTCACCTAACATGTCTTAGACACCCTCACATCATTACTAACGAATCACCATTTTTAGACAAAGTTTTCTAGCCTTAAACAACATTTTGGCCAACACAGTGGCCTGTCCGAACTTGTGTCCCGAGCTTCCCAAGTTCGGACGCAGTCGAGACTCAAAGGGTGAACCTAGACGTATGTCCGAACTTGTGTCCGATCTTCCTAAGTTCG
>CM041782.1:109648118-109702218 GCA_023374045.1 Limonium bicolor | reverse complement strand
AATTATTTAAATGTTAGGGGTATTTCAGTCTACCCCCCTTAAAAGGACTTCGTCCGAAGTCATAACTTATACTTGTTCATCCTATGGAATCAGGTTCCTCCTCCTATCTTTCCATGTATACTTATCATTATTGGGTGTCACTACTATATTGACACTACTTCTATCTGTAATCTAAGTCTATGCAATTGTTCAAGTACCTAACCTTGCTCATGATAATCCACGTAATTATTGCATAAGTACTTTGTAAATACTGTAAAACCATACATGTTCCAACCTCCTAGCTATCCCACTCGGTCATCACTGCACAAGTGCAATACCAAATCCTCAGTCCTACAGAGTGCAGAGGCGTAAACCCTTGGCAGTGAATCTCTTGTGATTGTAGGAATAAATATAAATATATTGTAAAGTAATTAAGTGCTTCATAAACATCCAGTGTTACATAGAATACGACCATAACTTATTCGAGTGTCACATAGGACACAACAATAACCATACAAGTGTCTCACAGGACATATCATTGATAACCAACCATTGTCACATAGGACATATCAACAACCATTCAACCAATTGCACACATGCGCAACAATCAAACACAAATAACCATACACAAAACCAATATGACTGCAGATATGCAAGTCGCATGTGGTGCTCTACCCCCCCTTAAAAAGGGTTACACCCACGTACCCACAAGTATACACAAACTATAAGAAAGTGACGTATACTTGTCTCGCATGGAGTCCTCTAACGCCCATGTCGCCTCCTCAATGTCATGGTCTGACCAAAGAACCTTAACCATTCTAATGGTCTTGTTCCTGGTCTCCTAGTTTTGGAGTCTAAAATGCGTACTGGGGTCTCCTCATATCGTGTAGGATCTAACTCGAGTGTCTCGGGCTCTAAAATATGTGATGGATGAGGCATAAACTACTTTAGTTGTGAAATGTGGAACACATTGTGCACTCTCCGAAGTTCAACAGGTAAATCTAACTTTAACTAATGGGCCCACTCGCTCCGTAACAAGTTACGGTCCTACATACTTCGGCTAAGCTTGCCTTTTGCCCAAATCAAAAAAATTCTTTTCATAGGTGAAACTCCAAGGAATACTCGACCGCTTACTGCGAATTCGAGTCTCTCCTTCTGATATCAGTATATGACTTTTGTCTGCTTACGGTGTATAGCCCCCAAGAATCTATGCATTCTCTGACATGTTCCCTAGTGCATTAATATGCTTTTATATCTGAATCCCATATGTTAGGTGAAGGTGATCTATTATCTTGTACATTGCCAATATTATTTCATGGCGTGTTTAAACTATTTGTGTATAACACTTCCATTAATCGCCTCTTAGTTGTAATCGTCAGTGCTCGTGTCTTTGTGTTAATATTGGGCATACTTATAATCCTATCTTTAGGTCATCATCTTTTGATTCTGGTATTTGAGTTTACTGTCGCCATATACGGCTTTCATTTTCAATGTAAAGTATGAGCTACGGTTGAGCCATGCATCTTATGTATATTATAGAAATATTTCTTGATATTATTAATTCACCAATTATCGGTAGTATATACACGATTATTATTGTCTATTCATCAGGTATACCACAGTAGGGTTCCTGCTAAGGTTTCTAACAAGGTATTGTTTTCGATCAATGAACATTTCCTGCGGTTGTGAATCAATTCATGTGAGTATTAGTATAATGTTTTACTCTTATATATTCTACCATGTTTATAGGTAGGTTCCCATTTAATATATTGGGTCTGAATTCATAAACAAAGACTTAAAGTCGATTTTTCCTTCCGATGGCAATATGGCCATAAATTAGAAGCTAGTTTGAGAATACTCTTATTATAAGTAATTGTCTCTTGACTCTCATATTTTTTTAACATAGTTCATGGACTAATAATAGTTAGTATTTCCCTCACAATTGGCCATTTTCCCGACATGCGCGGAGTTGTTTTACACATTCTACCTCTCATATACCTATTAGTCAAATTTTATATTTGATTAAGAATAAATACTTACTTACAGAAATATTTGTGACCACTTGTAAGGAGTCTCAGGAATCATCCAACCTTGACGGGGTCAGCATCAGTGTTGAACTATCCTTCAACTCCATTTTGTGTTTGGTTTTCCCTTGATCTGACCAGGATCAAGTTCGACCTCCCACGTTAAATATCAACAATCACATAATTGTCATTTCCCAAATTTTATCTTATCGAACTTTGTGACGTGGTGACTACTCATGTCCTTTTTCCTTGACTGTTATACAACTATTCCAATAACTGATATAACCTATACTTGAATCTAGTGTATTCCTTAATCCCCGGAACTAAGTTCCTTTGATCAAATCATCAAGCGGGGAAGCCAGTTTTTCCTCTTGGCATAAAAGATAATTTTTATTAAAGCATCTAGGCTTATACTGTCTAATAACTATATCCATCAATCATTTTAACTCTTAAATCCATCATATAAGTGATAAATTCGGATATGGACTTTGATACCTTAGAATACTCTTTCTCTTTAAAAGGCTCATCTAGAATTTAACTCACCGGGGTTTGATTATCCTAAACTTTAGTTATCGTTACATAGAATAAGGACAGTCGCAGTTTGACTCCAAGGGAAAGTCTCATAACTCGGTCAACAATTACAGTTCCATAAAGTATTATCTTCTCCACCTTAAAGCTGGGCTTTTCCCTTATTTCATCTAAACTCCATAAATCAGGTGAACCATGTGTTCAGCCTAGGTTACGTATCTCTTAACAATAGTACCATCTCAAACTAAGAGTTTCCAGATTGAATCCAACGGTTTGGTAATAGGACAATCAAAGTGTATTGTTTGTTTCTATCTCTAGAAACGGGTTAATCCACAAGCTCAATGGCTTCCAAAATATGATGATTAGATGTAATAAATAGAGGGTCTAAAATTCTTAGAGATTGTATATAAGGTTAGGAAGGTTTACATATAGAATACTTGTGACAAGTCAAGGGGTATGTTTTCCTACTTTTAAATATAACTTCCACTCACTTTTAGTGTATGTATTAACCCAAACTCTTAATATAACTTATACTATCTTCATTGTAAGTGTCAATGAGAGGTATTCGTTACTATATTTATATTATTTATACATAGAGGTTAACCTTATTTGATTACTTGCGCTCTTTATTCGCATTTGTAAATTGAGCTGTCATAAGAGACATATGCTCGTATA
Source organism: Limonium bicolor (assembly GCA_023374045.1). Taxonomy (NCBI): domain Eukaryota; kingdom Viridiplantae; phylum Streptophyta; class Magnoliopsida; order Caryophyllales; family Plumbaginaceae; genus Limonium; species Limonium bicolor. The sequence continues at coordinate 109,699,012 of CM041782.1, read as the reverse complement.
GATTCATAAGGATAGTGTAGGACATGTGTCTCAAGTAGGGTAGGTATATTTAATGTTACTTAGCCCTCTGAAATGTATCAGTACTCTTCAATGTTTTAGGTTTACAACCTTCAAATTGTATGTATATATAGCATTTGGTTTTGCTAATTAGGTCGTCTCCCCGACTTTAGAAAATATAGATTCAAAATTTGTTCTCTCTCCTTTATTAATTAAGAGCCCAGCATTGTCACTATAGTAATACTAGCTGAGACCCTTGGTATTTGTTCAGGTATTCAAAACTTGTGCTTATTCATGATGGATGTTTAGCTATATTTTTGAGATTTTGTTTTCTATTATTATTTCAAGGTTTCGCACTATCTTCTCGCGAAGTTAATAAGGGATGTAAGATTTGTAGTCTCGCATTGAGCGGTAAGCTCGGTGCCTGGGTATCCCATAAAATTTCAATGTTTATTCTTTACGTATAAGTCTCTAACAAGCCCTTTTGACATTTTATGTATTTCATATTAATTAGTATTCCTCTTCATGACATCTGTTCGTCATTTAGGCAGGTCATAATTTGTAATTACTGTAAGTTTGGACAGTTGATGACTCCCTTCGGTGGATCAAACAAAAACTAGTTTCGGTTTAATACTCTTAGTCCCGAGGTACACTAACCTGGATTCTCCACCAAATATCAACGCATCTCCTGACTTTAAAACAACCTTATTTGCCCTTTTTCATCCTCTTCCGATCACCGTATATAAAACTCTGCCTTATCTCCTATGAAGAATGATACAGCTGGTATCTCAATCCTTACCCATACATATTATATATAATTTATGTCTTGATCCACTCCCATATTCTGGTATATAAAACCCTCCAAGGCCTATTCCCAAGTTCTACATTTATTTACAATAGTCATCTGTTCATTTATAGTTAAGTATTTCTTGAGTAGGATCATGCTGGGTCAAATTACTTGGCATTATGCCTCCGGATATTCTCGACCTTCGCTCATAGGCTTAGGTGATCTCGGTCTCATTGGTATGGTAAAACAATGCTGAAGTATCTTATTAGGTGAGAGTTACCTAGGGTACGTTAGGTCGCTCTAAATTTGATACTTACTAACACATACAAGTCTTATCGACTGATAATTATAAACACATATTCATGCATTAGGTTTAAGTTCTAGGCTTACCGGTTTTGCGCTGAGCGCTAGCTTCAGTGCCTGAAGTTCCCACTGTGTACAGGGTATTTCTTCATGGAACTATCTCCTTTCCCTTCCGACTCCCGGATGAGGATGGCTGTCCTGCCGGTCCTCTAGCATAGGTGTTGTTCTGCGGTGCCTGGCCTACTCTTGGTCCGCCCGCCTCATAACTGGTGTCCTCTGTGAACCTCTAGCTCCCTTGTATACTCGGCTCCTGGATTGGAAAAACATTCATAGTCCCATGACCTTCCTTTTTGCAATAGCAGCACTCCACCTTCCTTCCTACGCAATCTACGCATGGGTGATCATTTCCACAGCGTTTACAGTAATAGTGACGTCGGGTTGGCTTATTGCTTCTAGGTGGTGCTGTTCTTAGTGGTTGAGCATCAATAGCTGGGCCGGTCAGACGAGGGACCTGCTCCTTCGTCTTCTGACCATGGTAATCCTTCCGCCCCTTCCTCTTATCAAATACTTTCTTCCCCTTCTTGCAGTAACCGTCAGGGGTTGATCCACCGTCATCTCCTTCAGTACTCTTTTTCTTCTTTCTTCCCGCGTCGGAGTAGTCGACTCCTGGTATATAGTCCAACAAACTGGTGATCCGTGTGTAGTACTGGTCAACTGTTTGACTCCCTTGGATTAAGGTCTCGATCTCGTGCTTTTTCTCTGCTTTATGTGTTCGGGGTAGAATTTCTCCCGCAACACGTCTACAAACGCTGTCCATCCAATGTCCGGTGTAGTTCGGTGGCCCTCAACAGACTGCCACCAAATGTCAGCTGCGCCCTTCAGGTTGTATGCGGCGATGTCGACCTGCTGGTCTTCTGGAACTCTGACAGCCTTGAACGCTTTTTTGGTGCTCTACAATGAACTTCTCCAGTGCGGCGAGGTCCGGTTCCCCGAATAAATTGGTACTCTCGCGTCTGCAACGATCTTCAACCAGTTGGTTTCCCTGGGCTGCGACGGGTGGGTATGACTCCCGTAATTGAGCTCCTAGCTGCTGCGCGAAGTTTGCCATGGCTGCTGCTAGGTCTGGTACTGTTGGAACATCTGCCGGTGTCTCGCCACTGCGTCCACTGCTGCCTTCACATGGTCTCCGCTTGTCGACATCTACGATAGTATACTATTATTTCTACTCGGCTGCTACACCACACGTATCACATACACAATCACATACATATAAGAAACTAATTAATAAAATATCCCTAGATTTCTAGGTCACGAATCCTCACGGACGTTTCCCGTATCCCAATATTCCTATGCTCATTGTCCTAGACTCAGTATCTTTTCATCAGAGCGGAGTACCGCTCTGATACCACTTTTTGTAACACCCCCCATTCTTAAACCTGTAATAACGTCGCAAGTCGTAGCATAATAAATAACAATTCGCAGCGGAAATTAAAACTATCTACATTGGTGTTACACGCCGTTACCCACACTTGTGAGCAACAAGGCATCCTTACTCTTTCCAACAATACAACCCCTCACACTGTGATGAACAGATACTGAGCACTTATTTATTACAAACCAAATCCAACTAAATGAGAAACTAACTGAATACAACAACCTCTTTAATATTATACAAAATAAAACCAAAAGTGTTTGTTGAAAACACAACTGCTACCCCCGTGTCCCGCACTCCGGCTTGAGTCTTCTTCAATAACCTGGAATGTTTGGCCCATGAAGGGCTCAGCAATCGAAATGCTGGTATGCTAAATGTAGTCTTAAATCATTTGGACTCCTTAAGTCGTTTTAGCCATCTTGATATTAGATTCATTACATAAAATACCGGTTTACAATGATAACAGTAATAACTATAAACATTTAACATCACATAACAATCCACCTGTAAACACCAGTGTACAACAGTTCACAACCAATAACCACACATCAATAATCCATAGCAATAACCAATAATTGCACATCAATAATTCGCAGCAATAACCAATAATACACATCAATAACCATAACATAACAAACAAGATACGCGTATTAAACTGTACTTGTTAGTTAGCCACCTGACCCTTATCTTTTAAACCAATCATTTAACCTTTCCAATTTCCACCTCAGGTGTCATGTCAAGACAACCTTAATAACTTATTAATGGACAGTAGTCCCTGTGTTCCATTGGAACTGTTACCAGTGACCCTAGGCCCTGGTTAATTGACCGATCCGGTCGAACCTGTGCACCAACGGCAGTGCCTCCGCCATCCCCGAATGTGGCTGATGGATTTCTTTGAGTGACTCTCCATTGAAGTCTCTCGTAGTGATCACAATGCGCAACCAGAAAGTCGAAACAATCTGGATTCCTCTCTTTATAAGTTAGCCCTATTTGTCAGTGAATAATAACCAATCCTTGAGTTAAGACTATAATAGTTGACCGTCAGTTAGGTTCAATAATACCTAAAGGTCAGTTAGTCTTTTCCCAGTTTGGATGTATAAACTTCAGTCATAAGACGTTCGCGTAAATACAACGCAACAAGTTGAGCAATACAGTATACAATATTATACACTCAAAATCACAGATATCGCTCTTAAACAATTAACACATAATGTTGGACCTTAGGAAATTCCTTAGGACATTCAGACCACACAATTAACATACCGTTCACCAAGTAACTGCTAGCTTGACAAGTTCCTATTCAGTAGTTCCTTCCCGTACGCTTTATTTAAACATGCAATACCGGGTAATATTAATATAACTATTCATTAAATATTACAGTACTGTCACTGTAGAGTTTATTACGTAGTATACTAACCCCGTATGTTCTTTAGTTTCCCCCTGTTATTTATCATGGTTCTAGGTAGTTCAACAGTTCGTTATTTTATGTGATATTCACATGTGATAATGAATTTCCATCTTGTGGTAAATTTCTATTTCCTTATTTATAAACTCATAATTGTTTCCACTTATTCTTATATTATATCCCTTGGTCATTTTTATTATCACCACTATTATTTAATAAACTTTATATTATACTCCATAATATACCATAATACATTATATTACCTAGTTTTACTTCCTTTCCTTATTAAATTACGAAACCAACCTTATTATTTCGGTACTTATACTTTATACCCAACAACTTTATAAATTACTAATAACCACATATAATTTCCGGTAACCATAATTTGAACCCATTAACTTTTACAATTTTCCAAACACCATATACTTTTATAATTTACTAAATACCCATATTAATTTTCGGAATTGTAAAACAATTATATTAACTTCATAAATTGCCAAATAACCTTATAACTTTTATAATCCAATAATTACCCACATAACCTTTGTAATATTAATTAACCACATTACCTTTTAATTTACCAAATGTCCACCTTAATTTTCGTAAATGACAATCTCATTATACAACTTTTATAAATTACAAATAAACCCCTTTAACTTTCAGTTTTCCTATATTTTCCTTTATTCTCATTTTAAACCCCAAAACTTTATATAAGTTACATATTAACCTTAAATTATAGTTTTAATATTTATTCCCTTAAATAACCAGTGGACACTTAATATTTTCATAAATCACCATTCGCCCCCTTTTCAATTTAATTTCATATACCTTTCGTAAATTACATATTCACCCCAACTTTTATAAACTTAATATTTTGTCATAAATCATTTTATCCCAAAGTTTTTGGCCAACACTTGACCAAGACTTAATTTCATAATTAATACTTTATAAACCCATAAAATTATATGTAATCGGCTATACTCCCAAACTTCTCAATAATTACAAAATAGTCCCAAAACATTATAAATTCTATTTAAACACTTAAACACTTATTTAAATTCACCAAATTCATAATATTAATTCCTACCTTATATTATATCAAGTATACCAAACAACTCCTTATGTTCTCTCGGTTTTCACATTTGTACACCAAACTTCTCAAATTTATATTTTTCCACATAACTTATTTAACTAGCCATTTTAATACTTGTAGCTATTTTTTAATGTTCCCAAAATTTATTATAAGTAATACACTTATATATATCTCAAAAATCATCAAATGAAATACTTTGCTCTCGGTTTTAATATTCTTTTACTATATAGTTTTAAAACTTGATTTAAACTTTATAATATATACATATAAATGTATATAAGCCATATAACACTTCTAAAAATTATGCTAATGACTTAGAATGATTATAAACTCAAAATAGAGCATTTAACTTCTAGACAATTCGGCTTGAATATAAATGCATCATATTAATTTTTGTCACAAAACTATACCTTAAGGTAATAATCTTACTTTATATGTTATAAGCTATTTTATTGGTATGATAACCTATGGTTTTCGTAATGACTAATATTTACCATATAGTTTTATAATTTACATTTCCACCCTTAAACCTTATAAACTCATTATTTTATGTACTTAAATATTTAATTAAACCACCTAAATGTTTTAACACTCTTAATACTCATATTAGGCTTATAATATATCAATTGAGCTCTTTTATTTTCGGCCATAATATTAACTACCAAATAATTTACTTAAAATTCCTAAAATCAACTTTCAAGCTTGTTATTAACTTTAATCACCCCAAACCAAATATTTAGAACTTAGTATTCACGGCTTTAATCCATTAGATAGGTAAAGAATGATTTGAAGTGTTGAAACTTAACTTAAACACTAGATCTAGGTAATTACCCAAAGATTAGTATTTTACCTTCTTGATTTCTCTTAGATCTTGGTTGCTTAGGTTGGTTAGTTCACTCACCAATTCGCCCTATCAAGGGTATAGGATACCACAAAACTCAAAGTCTTAAAACCTAACCAATCTAAAGAGTTACTTAAGTTTAATGCACAAAACATGTGCTAAAGTTTATGTATTACCTTGATCACTCTAAATTGAGTTGTGAAGGACTAAGAACACGGCCTTGCCTAGGAGAAGAGCTTCATGTTAGTTCTTGGATTGTTCTTTAGGTAGAACTTGATAATAGCTCCTAAAAGCCTTAGAAACTTAGATTTACCTTAGTTAAATGATGTAGATACTCACGGCACCTTGAGGTAGATGATTCCTTGTCAAACCTTGGAGAAAAATGAAGGATTTGATGGAGAAAGATCAATGGGATTCGGCCATGACAACAACTAGGGAAAAAGAATGGTTTTGTGAGATTTCCTTACCTTAAACTTCTTAGAGGTTACCTTTGGTAAATCTTTGACTTAGGCACGACCTTCCCAGCCCAAATGATGTTTCATTTCGAACCTAATCATGGAGAAATTAAATTTGAACTCTAAGGTAATTAACTTATGATTTACCTTGGAAAAAGAGGTGAAACAAGACTAATTTGACTAAGTAATGAGGTTTCCTTACCAATTGAGTTCTTACATCTGAATACTCCTTCAAATACGTGAGGAATGGGAGGGTGAAGGCTGGAGCTCGACAGCCTTGGAAGGAAATGAATGAAGATAGCTCCTTAAGCATTAAAAATGGAAAAGTTGCTTATTTGTTAATTAATTAGGTGGGGCATTAGGATAATGGCATTTGAGTGGGAAAATAATGCAGGTTTAGTGCTCCATTAGGGGCTGAGGCAGCAGCACTCCACCAAGACAACTTGTAGTGGTTGAATAAACTAATCTAAAGGTAAAGTTAAGGCATTTTATTTTGTCAAAGTGGAGCACTTGCTCCAAGTGGGATCTCAATGGGATATGAACGGTGCAATCAGGCCTCATGGTGGGTTATGGGCGAAGCACCAAGGAGACAGATGGGAGTGGACAAAGTTGCCTAATGAGTGTTTTAAGTTAGGTAAAGTGATAAAAATGAGACTTTTAATAGCCAAAATCTGCATCCTTGGATGAGGTGTTCCCACCTTGTCTTTGCCTGATTAATATATCAACACATGTCCATTTGATGACATAAATTCGTGGCTCATGAAAAACTACAAGGTTAGAGTGTAAAACGCGTTTTTACAGCACCCGAAAGTGCGTTTTTGTGCTCTAAGGACTTTTTGGAAAGTAAGTTTTCCAACGAGTTCCAAGTGTTTATAAACATTTTTATGATCAATAATGATATGTTAATGTGTTACATTGAGTTATATGGGGTTATATCAACTCGTGACACAATTTCCGGGCTACCGGGACACTCCGAGCAAATATGAGCGTTAAGAAATTCATCCGAGAAGTTTGTTTATTTTTGAGGAAGTAGCTCGACTATTATCTTTACAATGTTGAATAATGATGTTAGGAACTCTAAGAATTAATTTTATAGGAGTTCGTGCCACCTCGGCACTCCTCCTGGCATTCCGGGGGTTTATGGGGCCCCATAAAGCATCTCCAGCACTTTGCGTTTATCTGAGAATTTAGCTTGAGGAATTCATCTATATGTTTAATAAAGTGTTATGGTGCATTTAGAATGAAGTGTAATGCTTTTCTTTATTTAATAAGGTATTTCCGGGACTTTCGGGCCTTAAGGGGCCCTTAAGGGAACTCCCGGGCATTTTGTATTTTTACTCAGTTCTAACTGAGGACTTTGTTTTAAAGGTCATGTAATGATCCTTAGTTGACTTCATATGAGTCTTATAGCTTATATAACTTGTTTATCTTAAGGTCGGGCTTTAGCGCACGTTTTTGACCTTAAGGAGTTTAGGTGTTTTTTAACGCCCAAGTGTTTATATACTTTCTTAGGGTTTAATAATCCCCCAAATAATATTTATAATTCCAAAAATAATATTTATTTACTTATTTAATTATTTAAATGTTAGGGGTATTTCACTATGTCATAGATAATGTCAATTTAGTTAATGGTTTAAAATTCAATTTGCTCAGCGTATCTCAAATATGTGACAAAGGCAATTCAGTTCACTTCTATTTTACACATTGTAGCATAGTAGTCAGGACAATGGCAAAGAGTTGTTAAAGGAAAAAGGTGGAAAAATGTTTTTGTAACTAGTTTGGAGGATATTGACAGTCCAAACATTCCATGCTTGACTGCTTCAACAGATGACTCCACACTATGGCACAAAAGACTAGGGCACGTTAGCATTTCCGTGTTAAGAAAGTTTGTCAAGAAACGGTTGGTAAGAGGTCTCTCTGAGATTAAAGATTCTAACACCAATCTTTGTGATGCTTGTGTTAGAAGCAAGCAAACTAAGACTTCTTTCAAATCAAAGAACTTAGTAAGTACATCTAAACCACTTGAACTACTTCACATGGACTTTTGTGGACCTATGAGAATCAAAAGTTTTGAAGGAAATTGGTATGTGTTTGTAATTGTTGATGATTACTCACGATTTGTTTGGACACTCTTTATTGCTTCCAAAGACGAAGTCTATGAGAAATTTCAAGTCTTTGCAGGAAAAGTCCAAGTACAACTCAACCACAAGATCAAGGCTCTTTGGTCTGATCATGGGTCATAGTTGAGAATCAACAATTCATGGATATGTGTAAAAAACATGGAATCAATCACACATATTCAGCACCAAGGACACCCCAACAAAATGGGGTAGTTGAGCGTAAGAAGAACACTACAAGTGGTAGCCTGGGTCATGCTATTGGAGAGCAGTCTTCCTCAGGCCTTCTGGGAGAAGCTGTGGTGACTACATGCTACATCACAATTAGAATGCTCATATGACCTATCCTCAATAAAACACCCTATGAGCTAATCAAGGGAAAAAACCAAACATAAGTCACTTCGGGATCTTTGGTTGTAAATGTTATGTTCACAACAATGAAAAGAATCCCCTAGGAAAATTTGATACCAGAAGTGATGTGACCATCTTCCTTGGGTACTCTGAAAGGAGCCGAGCATACAAAGTCTACAACAAAACGACATTGAAGGTGGAAGAAGTGTACATGTGGTCTTTGATGAGCTGAAGTTCACAAGGTCAGGAAAAATCTCAAGAAGAAGAAGAACTTGGATTTGATCTAGTGATCAAGATCACACAGATAATCCCAAAGATGAATCACCAACCAAGGAAAACCTTCCCGACGGGTCCGCGACAGGCAACAACAGGCCAATGAAGAGATCAATGATGTCGAAGTTCCTCTATCACCATCAACCATTCATTAATCTCATACTCTATACAAAGATCATCCATTGGAAAACATCATATCAGATATCTCCAAAGGAATTCAACCAGAGCACAAGCTCGAGATCTTCTGGCATTCTCAATGACAGTCTCACCCATCGAACCCAAAAATATCAAAGAAGCTCTTCAAGACTCAGACTGGATAAATAAATGCAAGAAGAATTGAATCAGTTTAAAGATGCAAAGTCTGGCATCTTGTACCTCGCCTTCACATCAAGGAATACTTGGCAAAAATGGGTCTTTAGAAACAAGCTAAATGAGATGGGAGAATTCGTTAGGAACAAAGCTGTTCTGGTAGCTCAAGGATATCGTCAACAAGAAGGGATAGACTTCCAAAAGACCTTTGCTCTAGTAGCAATGATGGAGTCCATCAGATTACTAATTGCATTTGCTGCACATAAAGGAATCAAACTCCTTGACATCAAAGTTCCTTTCTCAATTGGTATGTCAAGGAAGAAGAGTATGTTGAACAACCTCCAAGTTTTGAGACTCAAGAAGGAAAATACATGGTACTCAAGCTTGACAAGCTCTTTACGGGCTCAAACAAGCTCCAAGATCATTACGACCGTCTATCCTCCTATCTTTTAGAAAACCAATTCAAGAGAGGAAAGGTGGATAAAACCTTGTTTGTTTACAACAACAAAAGGGACATCTTAATTGTGCAAGTATATGTTGATGATATAATCTTTGGAGCCTGTGAAGAGAAATTTGCAAAAGTTTGAAGCCTTGATGAAAAAAGAATTTGAGATGAGTGATTTAGGAGAATTGAAGTTCTTTAGGACTTCAAGTCAAGTAAGATGACGAAGGGGCAATCATATCCCAGTAAAAGTATGTGAAGGATTTGCTAAAGAGATTTGGAATGGTCATGCAAAACATTTGACACACCTATGGTAGTTGGTGCAAAAAGGGCATCACGACTGGTGACCGACTGGTCGACCAGTGATCATCAGGGAGATGATTGGTTCTCTACTCAATTCAACTGCTAGTAGACCTGGCATTATTTAGTGTTTGCCTATGTGCCAGGTTTCAAGCAGATCCCAACAGAAAGTCACCTCACAGCTGTAAAAGAATTCTACGTTTCCTCAAAGGGACCATGCCTTGGTCTGTTTTCTCCTAAACTCACCAATTGTAATATTATAGGTTTTTCAGATGCATATTATGGAGGATCTATCACCGACAGAAATGCACGTCAGGGACAGCATTCTTTGTTGGATCATGTTTGATCGCGTGGGGATCAAATAAACAACAAAGTGTAGCAATCTCAACTGCTGAATCTGAATACATAGCCGCGGCAAGTTGTGCTCAACTCTTATGGCTCAACAGTAATTGGTGATTATGGATTCAAGACAGGTACGTTGCCAATTATGTGTGATAATACAAGTGCTATCTCTATTTCCAAAAATCATGTGCATCATTCTTGTACCAAGCATATTGACATTAGACATCATTTTCTAGAGATGATTGTGAAAAGGAATTAGTTGGTTTAAAGTACATTTCTACTAAAGACCAACTAGCTGACATTTTACTAAGCCATTAAGTAGAGAAAGATTCAACAAGATTGTTCATGATCTTGGAATGATATCATTAAACACGATTAGACTGTCTTTTAATTCCCACGATCACCGACACGTGAGCAACACCTTTTAACCTAGTCGTTCAGTAGTCAACGAACAGCAAAATGCATGGAAAACATGTCAACGACTACTTAAACAGATATGTCAGCATTTCCATAAAAGTAAGGATAAATTAGAGACAGTGCAACGGATAGAACAAGAAAAATACAACGGGTCGGTGACAACCGTCACAACCGCTGCCCTTTATGAATGGTACCATTGGGACAATGTCAGCGAGAGGACGAGGAGCGGTCGCCGACCGTTACTCGACAATTATAAAAGAGTGATGGGAGTTCTGCTCTCATCACGTTATCTGCCCTCACTCTCTAAACTCTCTAGCATTCGCAATTTCTCTTCTTCCTTACAAACACTCTAGAGAGCTCTTGTGCGAAAAATCTCTTGCCTCACAGCCACTCTAAGAATTCTCTAGCAAAAAGTTCGTAAATTCCGAAAATCCTTTGATCAAACATGGGACCAAAATCCTCTCTCGCTCAAAGAAGAAGCCGTCCCAAGGAACGTCATCAGTGCAAGTGGTCGACATGCGTCCACAAAGAGAATCGTCGCCCCCTCGCCTGTCCAAAGAATTAGAAGATCAACTTGTGCACAGGGTAACAGATGAAGGTGAGTTGCAATAAGAAGAGGTCTATATAACCTCTACTAGCCTAAGCTTTCCCTACCTAATCCAAAAGAAATTCTCAAACCCAAAATACTCCCAACTCCTACTCCTACCGAAACTCCAAACATGTCTTCTCCTGCTCCTTCTTCAAAATCGCCACAAACATTCCAAAGCAAAAAATCCAAAAGTCCCTAAAAACCAAGACCTCACCACTGCTACAACGAGTTGCATAACTCACGCAACTCGTGCCTCCAAACAAGCCAAACCCAACAAAAACTTTACAAAAGCCCATTCCACGCCAGAAGGAGCAACTCGCAGTTGCACTTCACCGACGACGAGGAAGCCACTCCCTCAGCGGTCGTCGAAGCTGTCATTCGACACATAGAAGAAGAAGAGGTGCAAAGTGACGAAAAGTCACAATAGGAGGCCACGAAGAGAAGAAGAGGCCAAAGGAGGTAACGACGCCTGACCAGAAGAAGAAGCAAGGCTCATCGACGTATTTGGGGAACAAGTCGTTGACAGGTCCCTGTAGACACCAAAAATTCTCACCCCATAAAGCAAATTGCGAAATAAGAGAGGGGTCGTCACCTTTCTTTTCAAAACGTATTAGCGGCGTGCCGAAACGAAACCATCGTTTTTTAAATCCTTCCAAAGTATTTCATAAATGCATGATTTTCCGAAAATGAATTCCAAACGACAACACGGTTTTAAACCTGCCCCTTTAGTTTTATCACTTATCTTATTATCGCTTATTTACTTATTTATTTAGTTATCTTTTATTTCATTTGTTACTTATTATTTTATCATATTTATTGCTACTTTTAATGCCTTCTAGCATTTACTTTTTAATCATCATTTCCATCATTATTTTGTTTACTTTATTTTATGCATTCGCGTCATCATTTCGTGAACATTATTTTATTGCTTCATGTGCATGTGCTCTTCTATTTATTCATACCTCGTTATGTTTTGAACCTCTTTAGATTCCATATTTCATGCATTAGATTAATCATCTCTTTTTATTGCATTTACTTCCTTTGGATTTGTAGCTCTTGAAAACAAAGTTATCCAGTCGAATTTAGAGCTCTTATATTATTTATCCCATGAACATATTGAAATCTGACCTGGCGTAACTGGATAAGGTACCCATCATGCAAACCCGCAGATCCCGGGTTCGATTCCTGGCGTAGGGGAGGCGTTTTCTTTATTATTTCAACACGCGACCTGACTTTTATTTTGTTTCTCCGCTACTATCTATCGAAATCTGCTACAGCTCAACCGGTTAAGTGCACAGGAGAGGTGTGAGGAATACGAGTTTGAATCTAATAGTGGCTGGACTCGTTTTTTGTTTCTTTTTTTCACTTATGAATGGGCAGAACTCCTTTTATTTTGTTTGGTTGTTGTTCGCGGAGCACTCCAATCTCAGTAAGGCCACGTCAGATTGAACACCACAGTATGGGTGTGACTTGTTGGAAAGAGCAGAGTATGGGCTTTGCTTTGAAAGAGCCGATTGCCTCTCTCGATGGTTCCTCGGTACTGGTTGCGAACTCCATTAATAACCCCATCGTCTTCTTCATCCCGGGATCCGTTCATCCTTCCAGGGGAGAATCGACGGAAAACCATCCTTTACCTTCGAATCATCACCTCCACACCACCCTATTCAATCTTCTCCGACCACCACCACGACCCGAAATCTTCACTCCGCCAACCCCTTTCACCTTCGTTTTGAACAAGAAAATCCCACACTTCCGGAAAATCTTCTCGTCGCCTCCATCCATTTCAAGACCCAGCCGACCAACGACAAGACATACCCGCGTTTATTCCTGGAACAAATCCTCACATCCTTACTCCATGTTGACGAGAAGCTTGCACGTTGATCAGCCATACCCACGTTTTCCTTCGCCCGCATTCCAGTCTCGTTGAAGGTTCCAAAATTTAGTTACCTTCATCTTCTTCGCAAAGGAATTGTTCACTATGTTTGGTCTACCGCCTATAATCACGTTTGGTTAGTGAACAGAATAAGCCTGTGTTTCTTTCTTTTCTTCTTCTTCCAAAAATTGATTTGAAATCCTTTCTTCTTTCCCCCTTCGATTCTTCTTCTCTTTGATTCACGTTACCAGATGAACCCGACAAATAGGGAGATGGTTTGTTTGAGTTCATGGCTTCGTCGGATTTGTCTGATGCTATGCCAACACTTTGTACTTCTTCTCTCAGTTCCACATCGTTTTTCTATTTCCCCAATTTCTGAGTATACGTATTTGTGGATGTCATTCGAATTCCACCTTATGTTGATTTTGTAATATTGATGCATTGATGGCTACCAGTTTCGTGTTCGAATTTCATGAAGCAGAAGGAATAGGAGGACATATCAGTGTCTTTTCCCTCGTTTCCTTTCACTATATGCAGTATCATTGTGCAGTATTCAAGTAATCTATCATAATCTGAGGTTTTCGGTTTTTGAACCCACCCTCTATTTTTGCGTGGTTCAGATTCGACAATGTATGCAAGCTGTGCGTCACTATCTTTGGTTTAAACCTCTGTATACCCTTACGTTTTTCATTTCTACTTTCTCTGCATATTCAAATGTATTCATCGAGATTTCGTTTGCTGGAACGCCCATTTCTGCTAAACACCAGGATTATTATAGTCTCTAGGTTTGCAGAATAATCACTATGCAGTAAAATCTAATTTTCAATCCTCCTTGATTTACTTGGCTATTTTTCTCATTACCTCTGTCCATTGGTTTTCTTTGCACATTCTGCTGTGATTTGTTCAGATAGTCTCCCGACGATGTGTTTGTTTGGCGTTCCTTTAATGTTCATTTATTTCCTGTACTTTACTATTTCTGTCTATTATTCTATTGTGTCCTGAACTGGAGTCCAGCAACTCTCCACTGTTCTTACGTTATGTCCCTGGCATGAGTTCGATTTTTTAATTTTGGGTTTATCTCCCGGATGACCGCCTGGCATGAGTTCGATTCTTTTCTTTCTCGATTCAAGAAGATTCGAGACTGTGTGGAAATCACTACCTATGCCTAAGTTATCTTGACCTTTGGCGCTCTGGTACTATGCCCGCTGTAGAACTCCTCGTGTTCTATTTGTACTCAATCCAACCTGGGACGTGTATGTGTTCATACATGGTACCGATCGAGAGGTTTTGTCATTGTAATATATGTGCTCGGTTACGAACAGAGCTCATTTGTCTTTATATTTTTTTTTGGTTTAAGCTTGATAGTTCCTTACGCTGTTGCGCATTCAGTTACGTGGATAAGCTAGTAAGCTGACCGTCTTGTGGGTTAGTCTGTGTCATGGTAGTTCAGTGCAGATTCGAAATTCTTACTGTCGTTGAGGGAATTCGAGCTTCAGCAACTAAGCTCCATCGAACAACCCTGTCGGCATACTGGTGCATGAGATAGGTTTGTAGGCTGGTCATCCCTGTGAGATCCAGACCTCACTCGTGAAAGGATAAGCATATTCTTTGTTGTCATATTTTTACTTTTTCATAATCCTCCATGTCCATTCGATTTATGTCTGCTACGTAACTGGGTCTTCTTTCATTTTGTTTGTGCTTCCTTGGCTATTTGCAGCGTTTCCATCTCCTGAACCGGTATCTATCCTTAAACTATTGACCTTTTGAATCCCATGTTGGAGTGCTGTCTATCTCTGGTGATATTAAAGTGCTGCACTTTGGTTATTGTCTAATGGCTTATCTCGACGTGTTGATTTTCTTCCTTCGATCATTGATCTGACTAAGCTGACATGCTCTTGTGTTTAAATCACTTCTTGTTGAGTCAATGTCGATGTTTTTTTGTTTTATTTACAACCTCAATAGAGTACTTGCTTGAGTTAATCTAACCGCACAATCTGACCATTTTCACTATTTTGAGCTAGTGACCGATAGAAGGAAAAGAGGTGTAATCCTTCAGTTTGCAACTTCTGAGCTTATTGAATGAACAGTGTGGGCAGATTAGTAGTTAGGTTCTTGTTGGTTTATTTAGTTTGGAAAGCGGCGGCAATATAAATTTGACCTCACACGTCTCTTTCTTGTATGAATTAGCAAGTTAAGCGTAAGTTCTTTTTAGTCTTTAACTTCTTTACCTTTTAAGTCTTAAATTCTTCTGCATCATTTCCTTCAGGTTTAGAATGTTCAAAATGAAAAAGCGAAATCCTTACAGTTTGGTTAATTGTTTCTGTCAACCTTTAATTGCTATCCACCATGATTGTTTGCACTGTTTGTTTATTCATCATTGTACATGTACGGTTTTATTCATTTACAAGCTGATAATCTTGCTTTTTGCCTTTTCATTGCTAAGCCTAGTTATCACCCTCTAGGACCCTTTCACTAACAGAAAAGCTTGGGATAAAATACCGTCCCACATCTAGCGTATTCGTTTCGTGGGGTAGTATTTTCTCATAGCTTCAAACACACCCAAACCACCCTTATATTTATAAGAACAAAAACTTCAAAAACAAGCCTTTAAGGCTATTTTAGGAGGGCTTAAGATGTGAAACCACCCCATGCCTAGCGGGTCTCCACTCATTTTATGTGGGTGGATTCCTCTTTGCCTTCAACACACCCCTAATCAAGAATTAATAAACCAATCAATAAATTGATTCATCTCACTTGTTAATATCTCACAAATTAGTCCAAAATAAATTTTCAACCCAAGTCAATAAGGCCCAAACCAGGCCCAAGAATCAAAAGCCTAATCTGGCCTCAAATCAAAAAACTCGCTTCAAATCAAAATCAAAAGCCTGAGGCCCAATTTTCAACCCAATTCAATCCAAACCCAATTCGGGCCCAAACTGAATTCGGGCCCAAACCCACTACGGCCAATACCCATTTTGGTCCAAGCCCAGTTTGACCTAAACCCAACTCAGCCCATTAAGCCCAATTCGGCCCATATCCAAACAAGGCCCAATCCGGCCCAAAACCTCGATCAAGGCCCAATCCGGCCCAAAACCTCAAACATGGCCCAATCCGGCCCAAACATCGAACAAGGCCCAATCCGGCCCAAAACCTCAAATAAAGTCCAATTCGGCCCAAAACCTCAAACATGGCCCAATCCGGTCCAACTTTGACCTTGACCCAACATTGACCTTAACCCAAACATTGACCTTAACTCTAACATTGACTTTAATCCAAACATTGACTTTAATCCAAACATTGACTTTGACCCAAAACGTTGACCTTTACCCAAATGTTGACCTTGACCCAAATGTTGACTTTGACCCAACTTTAATCTGGCCCGTTTTCCAAGCCTGATTCAATTCAATCCAATCCAAACTCAATCCCATTCAAACCCAAATTGTATCCAAACTCCAAAAATCCAAAAAAACATTCCTCATTATTCAGCTTTAATTCAAAAATCCTGAAAAAAGGTTCTTTCTCAAATGTTCAAATAATCATTTTATTTAAACTTCATCAAGTTTTCCAAGAAACCATTTTGTGGAATTTTAAAGGAAAAATTCTTCTCACATCACAGAAAACTCTTCTCAAATGCAGAAAGTTCTTCTCACATATACAAAAAGTTTTCTCCTAAAAACATTTCTCAAAATCAGTGTTTCTTCATCAAGAATTCTGAACAACTTCAAAAGTTTTCCAACTCAGTTTTCAAAATCAAAATTATACCGTTTTCAGGGAACCGGAAATGTCTAACATTTTCAAAACGTTTTCTTCTTAGTTAGACATCACTTGTCTCCCTTCCAAAATAAGAATCCGAGGCGGGGCACTGGGGACGTCACATCCCTTGTCGCAGTCTGGACTTCTTTAGGCGGGGCATTAGGGTGATAAACATCCCCTAATTGCAGCCTAGATTTTTACGAGGCGGGGTGCTAGGGATGTGACTGCCTTCCTAGTTGCAGCCGGGATTTCAGAATCGTCTAACTCCCTTCCACTCGATTTAATATTATCAGTTTTAACGTTTTAAAACCTGGGAGTTAGAGACGTTATTAGGGTTCTACCGAGAATATCTCATTCATGGTGTTTCTCTCTGAATCCTATTTTTTGACATAAATTCATTGCCCCATCTTTCGAGCCTCGGCACTTACCATTAATTAAGTGTCGTGTTCGAGGGGTACATAGGGTAATCCCTCGGGATTATCCGCCCTTTTACAATAAAATGATTTTCCTCAATCGCTTTCAAACCTCAAATTTAAAAAAAAACCCGGGATCTATATTCAAATACCAATTGCCTCACACACTCAAATAATCTTCAAAACTCCAAATCACTTCATACCCAAATCATCATTCAAACTCCAACTCGTATTAAACTCAATCCTCTTACAAATTCCAACTTCATTCAAACTTCCAAAGTCTCATAGGCCCGAGCGTCTCATAGACTCGAATATCTCACGAACTCGAATGTCTCACAGACCCGAGCGTCTCATAGATTCAATCACTATGAGATTTCAATGTCTCACAGGCCTGGGCGTCTCATAGACTCTAACCTCCCAAAACCCGAAACTTCTTGAAACTTCGAATCCTTCTAAATCTCAAACACTACAAATATCCTCAAGCTCCACAAACATCAAAACTTCCAAAACCCAAACACCCGTGAACTACGTAAGGTCTGATCTTAACAGGGAGTTGAGTACGTAGGCATCCCATCTAGGGTGCGACCCCATTCCAAATCAAAAAACCCTTTTCCCGCTGTGAGTCGGTACTCATACCTCTCCAAACATTCAAATCTCAGCTGACTCACTTTAAACCCTCAAACCTTTAGACTTCGGGTCTTTTTCATCTGCTTGATCTATAAACTTTCCCTCGTTTTTACTATCTGCATTCAATCAACTCTCAACCTGTCAACCCTTTCATTTGGTGCTAGCTTGATAGAAAAGCTCACCTCCTCTTCTCTCTTTCTCTCTTCTGTCCTAATCCTATCCTTAGCTTTTAAATGAATCTCTCTAAAAGGGTTTTGAAAGAAGGTAATCCCGACAATTGGAGACCGAGGTTTCCTCGGGCACCAATCCGAAGTCGTGGTCGTTGCCACTTCTAAGGGGTGTAACCCAGTGCGAACCCACACAGAATCTCTGGTATGATCAGATAAGTCATATCCATAAGCAGCAAATTCATAGTCAATCAACGGTTCTAGAACCCTTCTCCTCCTTTCCTAGTTCTTAGGTCAAACTAGGTGGCGACTCTAGTCAATTTCCGCCTTTAGGGCATAAGTCCGCGTGGAGCCCATCGAGAGCGGGTGTAGTGCACACTTGCACTCCCCTTTATGCTTTGTGGGAAAGACGGATGATTTAGTAGGTTTGAGGGCTGCCATGAATAACGGGTTTTCACCCTCCACAGAATGGCATTTTCTAGGATCTAGGCTTCTCAGTCAGACCATATTTAGATAGACCCCCCACATACCGAAAATCACCCTCCACAGAATGGCGACTCTGCTGGGGAGAACTTGAGTATGTTTTTCTCAAACTGAAGGAAGACTGAACTCCATTCAAAATTGTCGGGACTTCCCAACTTCTTTTAAAACCTTCAAAAGATTCTTTTCAAAGCCTCTAGGATTACTCTACCCCACACCTAGAGTGTGTATCTGATGAGGACAGATAGGACTTGATAGATCCTCAACAAACATTACAACAATTGGGTTAATAATTAGCTCACGAATAGAAAGAGACACTTAGGATTGAATGAAGCTAACTTCCCTTTAGCTTAATAAACAACCAATCGAAATTACCGCCTTCAAGACAAACATTTATTAAATAGGTTGGTGCTAACTTCTCTACTTTACTTGAATGTTGTATGATTGTGGGGTGCATTGGTTGGGTAGTTTAGGACATGCATTCCTCTGTGTTACCCGATTTACCCACGATGTCACGGGATCCCCAACCGGTCCACGGTTGATTCCCCATGAGCTAAGGTCACTCTCTCAGTGAACATACCCACGAGGCGGTACGGTCTCCGACCAACACCTTGAGCTCATGATCCAAAAATATCCTCCATATCCGAGTCAAAGCCAGCATATAGTGAACCATGAGCCTTCAGTGTCCAGCTGCCTAATCCGTGTCTAAGACGGGTTTTACGGGTAGTCACCCCTTGTACGCCGCTTGTCTGACCACCCTTCTACCTTACCCTGAAGATTGCATGGGTTCAGTTCTCCATTGTTCCTCTACACCACAGGTGTCTCTAAAGCCCAATGTCACGCTACACGTCCATAGAGGATCCCGTATTTACCGGATACCCATACATGGCACAATGTAGTCAGTGAATAATTTGGACTTTAGACACACCTGACCGTGCAGACGACGGAGAGACCTATTCCCTTGCAGTACTTCCCCGAGTTTCCCGAAAAGTGGGGTGTTGTCGGATCATCACTGGTTGTGGCGTATGTTTCCTTATCACTTCGGGTGTCCTGACCTTTCGAACTTACTCACTTAATGAGGGACCTTCTTAATAACGTGCCCCGCAAGGGGCACAACAGAGAAAACCCCGAGAGATGACAGTGAAGGGACGATGGTTCCCCTGGTGAGACGGAATCATAATTGTCCCGGAAAGTGATTATCCCAACATTAACACTTACAGCTCCACATCAAATACAACCACGATTTACTTATGCTATACATGTGTGCAAACCACTTTTTCAAACCAGTCTGTTTTAAACGTTCGGAATTCTCTTTCACATATCTTTTAAAGAGGTTTTACAAGCTCGTTCAATTTAGAGTCTCACCTTAGTTTTGTTCCCAAAGGTTTGGGGGTTTTAAAACCCTTCACTTAATCTTTTAAAACCTTGTTTTTCCAAACCTTGTTATTTCCAAAACCTACTTTCAAAAAACCTACTTTCTACAAACGAATTTCAAACAACATTCTTCACCAACATTATTTCTTAATGGTTTTCGAAAACAGTTTTCAAAGTGGATTTTCACAAATGTATTTCAAAATAAATGACTTAGTCCCCATGTCGCGACCCGCTATTTTTGAAGTTCTGCCCACCTTCAAGAGCAGCGGTCATTACCGTGGAGCGTACTAGTCATTTCGTGTTTTCACAAAAGTGGTGGATTTTCACATAAAATTTTGTGTTCGAGCATTCATATTTCCTTTCTCAAAAACATCCCCCATTCCTCTAGTCGGAGCAAGTGAAGCAGCATGAAGATCAATTAGCGGACCGAGCCGAAAATCAGAGGCACACCAACCCGTGGAGCTAGCCGAGCAACATGAAGACCAACATCAACTGTTCAGATAGAAAACCAGAGGTGTACCAACCTGAATCAAGCGACATGAAGACTTGCAACGACCGTTCGAGTTCAACGGTTGGAAATCAGAGGAACACCAAACCCGTTTTGTTAGTCACGGTATTGCTTCGTCACGAAGAGCCCGAATACGAGCGAGCGTCAGTCAAGACCAAAAGTGAACGAGAGCAGCCGGTCAAGAGCCCAAAGGTGACGAACGTCCGATCAAGAATCTGAAGACGAGCGAGCATCCAACCCGAAGTCCGAGCGTGAGATGTCATTCATAAGCCCAAAGACGGACCAGAAGAGTTCGGAAGAAGTTCAGCTCAAAATTCCCCTTTTAATGACTTTTTAGAATTGATGATGTATAGGCTTCCCTATGTGATTCTCTTCTCTCTTGTCCATTTCTGAATAGATAACATGTATAGATTTATACATTCCCTTTGAGTTTATTTAGATCATGTGTATAGGGTTCCCTACTCTCTATTTTATTTGCGAATACCGAGCGTCAAAATTCATTGAGAAAATTCCACCACTTTGAAAACACGCGTTTTCAAAATTGTTTTCTAAAAATTGGCTTCTTTGGCATGCACGTATATACAACGAATAAGGGACGACCCTCACTCTGTATATCATTTATCAACTTTGCTTTATGGGGTGAAATTCACGGTTCTACAGAAGGCATCCCCTAAATAAGCAACCCAACAAATGCAATCGAGCAAAAAAACAAAAACCATTGCATTCATGACAAAACGGTCACATGGCTTACAGTCAGTTCAAATCATCAGCCATACATGAATCTCGTCCACACTCACGAGCATCAGCACTCACGTGTTTCATCGTCACTTGACAACACCAGCCTTCATCCTAGTATCTCAACCTCCAACTATCTTCAGGGGATAGTGAAGAACACCGGAGAGTTTGAGCCTTTTCCAAATCCAGAATCACCATGGGCACCAGTGACAAGAATGAAAAAAAAAGAAAGAAAAAAGAAGCGCAGTCGTTTCCAAGTCGTGGGCCACCATGCGGGAGTTGTCACTCCCTAAAAAGTCCTAAAACTCAGGAGCCAATAACCAGCTGAACATCGTTCCAAAACAACTTCTCTCACATCACACCACACCGAACAACTATACCATCGGGCCAACGATGATGGGATGAGCTTCATGAACCGCGAGCTGAATTCGACTCAAGCGAGACTAGTCACAATCTGACCACTCATGCATTGCATCCAAAAACACAAAAAACAAACACAAAAAACATTTAGTCAAATCCAAAGTCAGCATTGCCGTCTTCACCACCACTTCATGCATCTTAGATATAGTAATTCCATATTACCACAACATTGCATTGTAGATAGTTGCATTTGCATACTTCCATATCGAAACGACATCTTTGGGAAAAATATTGAGAGATTGATTGAACATATGCTTGAACCACAAAACTCTCGACCCTCAATGAAACAAGGGTCTAATCAAAATCAGCACCACAAACCGAGCGAGTAGTGTGCGAAGGGCGGTATTTTCTCTGGAATTCCAAAAGAGGGTATTGGACAATCCACTGAGCGATGAGGGAAGATAGAGCGAGCCCATAGAGGTAAAACCATGAGCGACTTGTGCATTCCTTCAGCACATGGAGAGGCACAAACCATAGCGAGATCAATGTTGATAACAAGATACGAACTGTGATTCATGCAAAGATCCGAGAAGTAGTAAGAAAAAATCACTGACTAATGAGGATGACAAGGCACTTAGGATCAAAAATCTCCACAAAACCAAAAAGCTTTGACTCCCCTATACATAATCCCTTAGTGAGCCCCCTGAGCCTTTCACGATAAACCTTTTTCTAGGACTCCACAACATGCCACCTGACATATGCATACTCACCCTTGCAATAGAGGAACTCGAAGGAGCCGGAGCCATGGCCCCTCCCCACCATCTTTCAAACACGACAAATAAAATGTTCAAAGAAATCAGTGAATCAATGCAACTCCAAAGTCAAACACCAAAAAAGAACACCGACAATGTTCAAGAAGATCAATGAGTCAATGCAACTCCAAAGCTGAAAGCCAAAATACAAAGCAGAGAATGTTAGTGAAAGTTGAGGAGCCAAATGCAATTTCAAAAGCACAAAAATGAGAAGAAAGTTCAAATCGTACTTAGAAGAGGCAAGAAGGAGAAATCCAAATCTGAAGGACCAATGATGTCCCATAGAAACCAATAAGGTTATCAAAACCTGTCTAAACATTCCACCCATGGAAAAGGTGAAACACTTCCTCTATTGCACAAAAGCTCCACGACTCCCAAATGATCCTCCAGTCCCATGTGACATACATCATACCCCTCATCCCCATTATAACCCAATAAAAGACCTCTGACTTGTTAGTTAATGGGTGTTAACTGAAAGTATCGGATCCGAAACATGAACCATAAGCTTCGTGCCTGTTATCAACATGTCCCGTCATACCAAAGGGACCATGAGCGAATGTGACCTTACTGCACAAGGTCTTCAGAGTGCGAGAGAATCTTTGATTAAAGCACCACATAAACAGCCTACCCCGTTGCAGGTGAGGAGTTTGTAAGGGTCGGAAAGTCCCGGAACCTCGAAAAGAAATTCTTAGGAAAAGACTGCTCCGAGCGTCGAGAGCATCATCACACCATTTGCACACACGGCCATACTCATGAGAGATTGACCTGTATCCCTCCGTGAGAGGAAAGTGATTCACGCATTCTAGCTCAACAATCACTCGAGATCAAACTGAAAATGTTTTATATTCGTAAACCTCATATTAATAGAGATAAAGCCATACCTTCTCTCCAAAAGGTGCATATGCATTTTGCATCGTAACATCTCACTGAAAGTAGACTTCAGTTGCCGCTATTGAAGCGTAACATCTCATCAAAAGAAGTTAAGCTGGAGCCATCCTAGGCTATTTTTAAGCCATACATCAGACCATTACGAAGCCATCCGGAGCCATGCGAAGACCACCCCGGAGACGTCTAGTGTCATGCTCGAGCCTCATTGGCACCTCTCCCAAAGCCAAGCTAGAGCCATGCAGGAGCCATCATCCAACATTAAAACCATCCTTGAAACTACACAGGGGTCATCCCAACAGTCTAAGAACAATACGGGAGCCACCTCAAATCCACGTCAGATCTATTTCATAACCAGGGCCTTGCCTAAATAGTTTCGAACTACGTATGGTCTGATCTCAATACAAAATTGAGTACGTAGGCAGCCCCCCAGGGTGCGACCACCTCAAAGGAAAAATCCCCATTTGTTCCTCACCATCACCAAACAGAGTCATCTTGTAGCCCTTCCTGGAGCCATCCCGAGCTATCTTGGAGCCATTATGAGAGAACCCTAAAGTCATAACTGGACCGAAACCATTCATCCATGACTAAGAAGTTATATACCACATCAAAATACGTCAAAACAACAACGGTCCACCAATCACATCAACCCACCATTCCACTCAAAATCTGAACCAGATCGAAACCCACAAACGATCCCGAAAACCCCCATTCGAACCAAACCCACCAACCATCCCAGAGTCGTTGCTCACAAGGGAGTCACATATCAAACCGGAGCCATCGACCGAAACCCTCTCTTGACCTCAAAAATCACACCTGGCCTTTGCAGTCAAACCACGAATCTACTGTTCACACCAAGGCTACCCTCTGCTGGAGTCATCCGATCATCTCTGAATCAAATCCCCATCCCTCAAACCCTGCACTCATACAGTCGAATATGACAACACCTAAGGTAGATTTCCAACCCTCAAATCCCTCATGAGGGATCAAATGGCCCACAGAGAGCGCCCGACCTCGAATCAACCTACAGCCAGAAATAACTTCAGATTAACCACTTGCCGCAGTGAGCTTTGTACAACTCCTTCAATGCATTCTAGGCCCGTCATCAGTCCTAGACCTAGACACCGAGATCTAGTTGAGGCCCGTCGCTAGCCCTCATGCATAACTTATATACCGGTTGTATTCTAGGCCCGTCTTTAGTCCTAGAGCTAGACATCGAGATCTAGTTGAGGCCCGTCGTTAGTCCTCATACAATTCGAAGATGCATTCTAGGTCCGTCATCAGTCCTAGAGCTAGACACCGAGATCTAGTTGAGGCCCGTCGCTAGCCCTCATGCATAACTTATATACTGGTTGTATTCTAGGCCCGTCTTTAGTCCTAGAGCTAGACATCGAGATCTAGTTGAGGCCCGTCGTTAGTCCTCATACAATTCGAAGATGCATTCTAGGTTCGTCATCAGTCCTAGAGCTAGACACGAGATCTAGTTGAGGCCCATCGTTAGCCCTCATGCATAACTTATATACCGGTTGTATTCTAGGCCCGTCTTTAGTCCTAGAGCTAGACATCGAGATCTAGTTGAGGCCCATCGTTAGTCCTATACAATTCGAAGATGTATTCTAGGCCCGTCTTCAGTCCTAGAGCTAGACACCGAGATCTAGTTGAGGCCTGTCATTAGCCCTCATGCATAACTTATATACCGGTTGTATTCTAGGCCCGTCTTTAGTCCTAGAGCTAGACATTGAGATCTAGTTGAGGCCTGTCGTTAGTCCTCATACAATTTGAAGATGCATTCTAGGCCCGTCATCAGTCCTAGAGCTAGACACCGAGATCTAGTTGAGGCCCGTCGTTAGCCCTCATGCATAACTTATATACCGGTTGTATTCTAGGCCCGTCTTTTGTCCTAGAGCTAGACATCGAGATCTAGTTGAGGCCCGTCGTTAGTCCTCATGCAATTCGAAGATGCATTCTAGGCCCGTCATCAGCCCTAGAGCTAGACACCCAGATCTAGTTGAGGCCCGTCTTTAGTCCTCATGCATAGGTAGACTGGTCGTATTCTAGTCTTTAGACCTAGAGCTAGACACCGAGATCTAGTTGAGGCCCGTCGTTAGTCTTCATCCATCGACTATCACATTCTAGGCCCGTCATAAGTCCTAGCGCTAGACGCCGAAGTCTAGTTGGGGCCCATCATAAGTCCCCACTCGTATGGTACTCATATATCACACTTGGGAATGCCCCAAGCTGCAGTGAGAATTTTTGGCGTCCCGTCAACCTTGATCCAATTCTGCAATGAATTGCAAAATTGAATCAAGGGGAGCCATCTGTAGACACCAAAAATTCTCACCCATAAAGCAAATTGCGAAATAATGAGAGGGGTCGTCGCCTTCTTTTTCAAAACGCATTAGCGGCGTGCCAAAACGAAACCATCGTTTTTTAATCCTTTTCAAAGTATTTCATAAATGCATGATTTTCCGAAAATGAATTTCCAAACGACAACACGGTTTTAAACCTGCCCCTTTAGTTTTATCACTTATCTTATTATCGCTTATTTCTTTAGTTATCTTTTATTTTCATTTTGTTACTTATTATTTATCATATTTATTGCTACTTTAATTGCCTACTAGCATTTACTTTTTAATCATCATTTCCATCATTATTTTGTTTACTTTATTTTATGCGTTCGCGTCATCATTTCGTGAACATTATTTTATTGCTTCATGTGCATGTGCTCTTCTATTTATTCATACCTCGTTATGTTTTGAACCTCTTTAGATTCCATAATTTCATGCATTAGATTAATCATCTCTTTTTATTGCATTTACTTTCCTTTGGATTTGTAGCTCTTGAAAAACAAAGTTATCCAGTCGAATTTAGAGCTCTTATATTATTTCTCCCATGAACATACTGAAATCTGACCTGGTGTAACTGGATAAGGTACCCATCATGCAACCCGAGATCCCGGGTTCGATTCCTGGCGTAGGCTGGAGGCGTTTTCTTTATTATTTCAACACGCGACCTGACTTTTATTTTGTTTCTTCATGCTACTATGTATCGAAATCTGCTACAGCTCAACCGGTTAAGTGCACAGGAGAGGTGTGAGGAATACCGAGTTTGAATCCTAATAGTGGCTGGACTCGTTTTTTGTTCTTTTTTCACTTATGAATGGGCAGAACTCCTTTTATTTTGTTTGGTTGTTGTTCGCGGAGCACTCCAATCTCAGTAAGCCCACATCAGATTGAACACCACAGTATGGGTATGACTTGTTGGAAAGAGCAGAGTATGGGCTTTGCTTTGAAAGAGCTGATTGCCTCTCTCGATGGTTCCTCGGTACTGGTTGCGAACTCTATTAATAACCCATCGTCTTCTTCATCCCGGGATCCCTTCATCCTTCTAGGGGAGAATCGACGGAAAACCATCCTTTACCTTCGAATCATCACCTCCACACCACCCTGTTCAATCTTCTCCGACCACCACCACGACCCGAAATCTTCAGTCCGCCAACCCCTTTCACCTTTGTTTTGAACAAGAAAATCCCACACTACCAGAAATCTTCTCGTCGCCTCCATCCCTTTCGAGACCCAGCCACCAACGACAAGACATACCTGCGTTTTATTCCCGGAACAAATCCTCACATCCTTACTCCATGTTGACGAGAAGCTTGTACGTTGATCAGCTATACCCACGTTTTCCTTCGCCCGCATTCCAGTCTTGTCGAAGGTTCCAAAATTTAGTTACCTTCATCTTCTTCGCAAAGGAATTGTTCACTATGTTTGGTCCACCGCCTATAATCATGTTTGGTTAGTGAACAGAATAAGTCTGTGTTTCTTTCTTCTTCTTCTTCTTCTTCCAAAAATTGATTTCGAAATCCTTTCTTCTTTCCCCCTTCGATTCTTCTTCTCTTTGATTCACGTTACCAGATGAACCCGACAAATAGGGAGATGGTTTGTTTGAGTTCATGGCTTCGTCGGATTTGTCTGATGCTAGTGCCAACACTTTGTACTTCTTCTCTCATCAGTTCCACATCGTTTTTTCTATTTCCCCAATTTCTGAGTATACGTATTTGTGGATGTCATTCGAATTCCACCTTATGTTGATTTTGTAATATTGATGCATTGATGGCTACCAGTTTCGTGTTCGAATTTCATGAAGCAGAAGGAATCGGAGAGACATATCAGTGTCTTTTCCCTCGTTTCCTTTCACTATATGCAGTATCATTGTGCAGTATTCAAGTAATCTATCATAATCTGAGGTTTTCGGTTTTTGAACCCACCCTCTATTTTTGCGTGGTTCAGATTCGACAATGTATGCAAGCTATGCGTCACTATCTTTGGTTTAAACCTCTGTATACCCTTACGTTTTTCATTTCTACTTTCTCTGCATATTCAATGTATTCATCGAGATTTCGTTTGCTTGAACGCCCATTTCTGCTAAACACCAGGATTATTATAGTCTCTAGGTTTGCAGAATAATCACTATGCAGTAAAATCTAATTTTCAATCCTCCTCGATTTACTTGGCTATTTTTCTCATTACCTTTGTCCATTGGTTTTCTTTGCACATTCTGCTGTGATTTGTTCAGATTAGTCTCCCGATGATGTGTTTGTTTGGCGTTCCTTTAATGTTCATTTATTTCCTGTAAGTTACTATTTCTGTCTATTATTCTACTTGTGTCCTGAACTGGAGTCCAGCAACTCTCCACTGTTCTTACGTTATGTCCCTGGCATGAGTTCGATTTTTTAATTTTGGGTTTATCTCCCGGATGACCGTCTAGAACATATCACTACCGATTTTTGTGTCTCTTTCTGGTTCTCGATTCAAGAAGATTCGAGACTGTGTGGAAATCACAACCCTATGCCTAAGTTTATCTTGACCTTTGGCGCTCTGGTACTACGCCGCCCGCTGCAGAACTCCTCGTGTTCTATTTGTACTCAATCCAACCTGGGACGTGTATGTGTTCATACATGGTACCGATCGAGAGGTTTTGTCATTGTAATATATGTGCTCGGTTACGAACAGAGCTCATATGTCTCTTTATATTTTTTTTTCTGGTTTAAGCTTGATAGTTCCTTACGCTATTGCGCATTCAGTTACGTGGATAAGCTAGTAAGTTGACCGTCTTGTGGGTTACTCTGTGTCATGGTAGTCCAGTGCAGACTCGAAATTCTTACTTTCATTGAAGGAATTCGAGCTTCAGTAACTAAGCTCCATCGAACAACCCTGTCGGCATACTGGTGCATGAGATAGGTTTGTAGGCTGGTCATCCCAGTGAGATCCAGACCTCACTCGTGAAAGGATAAGCATATTCTTTGCTGTCATATTTTTACTTTTTCATAATCCTCAATGTCCATTCGATTTATGTCTGCTACGTAACTGGGTCTTCTTTCATTTTATTTTGCTTCATTGGCTATTTGCACGTTTCCATCTCCTGAACCGGTATCTATCCTTAAACTATCGACCTTTTGAATCCCATGTTGGAGTGTTGTCTATCTCTGGTGATATTAAAGTGCTGCAGTTTGGTTATTGTCTAATGGCTTATCTCGACGTGTTGATTTCTTCCTTCGATCATTGATCTGACTAAGCTGACATGCTCTTGTATTTAAATCACTTCTTGTAGAGTCAATGTCGATGTTTCTTTTGTTTTATTTTACAACCTCAATAGAGTACTTGCTTGAGTTAATCTAACCGCACAATCTGACCATTTTCACTATTTTGAGCAAGTGACCGATAGAAGGGAAAATAGGTGTAATCCTTCAGTTTGCAACTTCTGAGCTTATTGAATGAACAATGTGGGCAGATTAGTAGTTAGGAGTAGGAGTTCTTGTTGGTTTATTTAGTTTGGAAAGCGGCAATATAAATTTGACCTCACACGTCTCTTTCTTGTATGACTCTTAATATGACAAAAAATGATGATGAATTAGCAAGTTAAGCGTAAGTTCTTTTTAGTCTTTAACTTCATTACCTTTTAAGTCTTAAATTCTTATGCATCATTTCCTTCAGGTTTAGAATGTTCAAAATGAAAATGCGAAATCCTTACAGTTTGGTTAATTGTTTCTGTCAACCTTTAATTGCTATCCACCATGATTGTTTGCATTGTTTGTTTATTCATCATTGTACATGTACAGTTTTATTCATTTACAAGCTGATAATCTCGCTTTTGCCTTTTCATTGCTAAGCCTAGTTATCGCCCTCTAGGACCCTTTCATTGACAGAAAAGCTTGGGATAAAAACCGTCCCACATCTAGCGTATTTCTTATTCGTTTCGTGGGGTAGTATTTTCTCATAGCTTCACAAAACACCCAAACCACCCTTATATTTATAATAACAAAAACTTCAAAAACAAGCCTTTAAGGCTATTTTAGGAGGGCTTAAGATGTGAAACCACCCCATGCCTAGCGGGTCTCTCACTCGTTTTATGTGGGTGGAATCCTCCTTTGCCTTCAACACACCCCTAATAAAGAATTAATAAACCAATCAATAAATTGATTCATCTCACTTGTTAATATCTCACAAATTAGTCCAAAAACAAATTTTCAGCCCAAGTCAATGAGGCCCAAACCAGGCCCAAGAATCAAAAGCCTAATCTGGCCTCAAATAAAAAAACTCACTTCAAATCAAAATCAAAAGCCTGAAGCCCAATTTTCAACCCAATTCAATCCAAACCCAATTCGGGCCCAAACTGAATTCGGGCCCAAACCCACTACGGCCCATACCCATTTCGGTCCAAGCCCAGTTTGACCCAAACCCAACTCAGCCCATTAAGCCTAATTCGGCCCATACCCAAACATGGCCCAATCCGGCCCAAAACCTCGAACAAGGCCCAATCCGGCCCAAAACTCAAACATGGCCCAATCCGGCCCAAAACCTCGAACAAGGCCCAATCCGGACCAAAACCTCAAACAAAGTCCAATTCGGCCCAAAACCTCAAACAAGGCCCAATCTGGTCCAACTTTGACCTTGACCCAACATTGACCTTAACCCAAACATTGACCTTAACTCAAACATTGACTTTAATCCAAACATTGACTTTAATCCAAACATTGACTTTGTAACACCCCTATAATAATAAAACAACAGCGGAAAATAAACTAAAGGTGCTACAGACCATCGGGCTCCAAACACCCGGTACCAACCTCACCAATTACAACCTTACAATTAACTAAGTTACGGTCTGAACTTCGAGAAAACTTAACAAAACATAACAATAAAACACATTCGCTCTCCACAAAACCTAGTCCCATCCCAAACGCTCATTCTCTTCGTGGCCACCTGTAAATCAATTCGCACCTGCAAGATGAAACCAAGCAGCCCACCCCAAAAGGGGCGGGTCAGTTCCCTGGAATGGAACTGGTACAATTCTCCAAAAACAAACTTATAAAGCATAACTCTTCAAAATAAATAGTAACATGAAAACAAACTCTTAAAAGTAAAACAGAGATAAAGCACTTCAAAACAATCAAGTTTAAAGAGAAAGGAAAACAAGACAAAGATAAAGAACTTCCAAACAAGTCATCCACTTAAGTAGTCACACCACATAGTTAGTAAGCACCCATTGTTGATATTAGAACCAATTCTGGTTAAGAAGAGAAAGACTTAAGTAGTCACAAAGGACTAGAAGTGACATTAATATCCATAACCCGTGGTAGACAGTTTATGTCTCCACCATTTCAGAAGATGATTCCCATAGACAAAATATACTCAAGAGTGGAATAAACCAATTGGGAGAGATGGCCCCCACCGCCAGTCAGTTGCCACAAGGGCGAGGTAAACAGACCTCCGCTGTCAGTTGCCACAAAGGGCGAGGTAAACAGACCTCCGCTGTCAGTTGCCACAAAGGGCGAGGTATAGCAGACCTCCGCTGCCACCGACCCGTTCTCAGTCATCGGTGAAAAGTGTGTGCACCACTTAGTATAAATAATCCATACTCAGTACCAAGATTAACATTTCCCATATTCCCATTAGATTATTAACTGCACAAGAGCAATACCAAAACACTCAGTCCTACAGAGTGCAGAGGCGTAAACCCTCAACAATTAATACCCAATAGAAAGAATCCATTCCCAATTAGGCTGATCAAACTCGACTCATGGATGAAACAATACCCATAGTCCAAAGGAAGAATTTACCAATACCAGATACTTTCCTATATTCCTAGTTACCCCACTAGATCATTAACTGCACCAGAGCAATACCAAAACACTCAGTCCTACAGAGTGCAGAAGCGTAAACCCTAGGCAGTTAATATCTAGTGAAACAACCAGATAGGAGGAACCAATAACCAAGGAAGTTTCACATACAAGCTCAGTTAGTCACCAACAGTTTCACCTTTTGGAAACCCATTCAAGATCAGTTGGTGTTCCAAAACATTCCATAAAGTCCATCACAAAAGCGAGTACGAGAAATCGTACAAAACATTCCATAAAGTCCAAAACACAACAAGCTGAGTACGAGAAATCGTACAAAACATTCCATAAAATTTGTCACCAAAAGTATCTGAGTACGAGAAATCGTACCTGGGTAACGCTGTAGCAGTTCTAATCAACTTGCGTAAACAATCAACAGTACTCTGAAGAATATTAAAGGTAGTCTATCATCAATCACTTGTAGCCTATGTTACGCTTAAATAAACTCCTTACTCTTATTTCAAAATCTCAATTATCTTTTAAGCCCTCACTTAAATGTTATGTATAATCTTTGAGTTATCTGAGAACGTTGTATAGCCCAAGGTGGTAAGATCAGGGAATGTGTTCGATTAACATTTGCTAATTGTCCATTCATATCCACTTTATTCATACTTAACCACAATTCTCACATTCAAGACTTTTGAGACCTCTATATCATAAATGTATTTATATTATATAATTAAATCTAAGAATTCCAATGATAATCTTAAGCTCAATACCTTTATTCTTAATTTGGAATAAACATTGTATTATGACCTATGATGGATTTATCTTAGAATACTATACTATTATTCCATAAGGTAATGATTAGGTATTTTATCAATATTTACTGGATAATCCATTATGATTAAATCTTCCCCTTAACTTAATTAAGATCTACAACCTGTATATTGGAATTATAGTGTCGTAGATGCATTTCATTACAACTTCATTGATCTTAGAATTTAGAGACAACTACTAGACTCAATTATTTTATCTTTACTTTAGAATGACTTAATATTATAACCATTTAATTATCTTGTCTTAAGATGTTCAATTACTCTTCATCCCGAAACAACTATATTTAATTAACTCAAACCCTTCCAACTCTTTTACTTAGTATCCACAAAGTATATTATTCGCTTACTTATTACCTATATAATAAGGTGTTTTAAGATAACCCTTTTTATGTATCCTTACTTACATTTTAATTCCCCAAGTATTTGATTTTTACACACATTCTCTCCATAGAGTATGTATAATCCTTTTGTACTAAATTTTAATAAACTTATGTCTTAAATACATTTTATATTACTTACAAGACCAAAGGTTTCAAAGGAATAACTTAATAAATTAATTTCCTTTATTGTATTTTAGGATAAACATTATATCTCGACATAAGGTAAAATCTGTCTAAGAACTAAATTCTGATTCATAAGTGAAATTGTTAATTATGTATCAAGATAATCTGTTCTGAAAATCCCCATACCTTATATTCAAATGACACATTAATATTTCAAGTGTCAAAAAGGTAAATCAATATAATCTCTTACGTAACCCAGTTTCATCTAATTAAAGGTTTAAAGATTTTAAGTATCTAATTTCTATTTATAAACCTTCTTATATCTAACTACTAAATACATTACTTAATTATAAACTCACATCCTGAACATTGGTATTAAATGTATTTTATATGGCTTATCAAATTCTAAGAACGTAAGGATTATTATTTAGATTAATTCCCCAATCATAGTTTAATTTAGTTTTATATCATAATCCTTTTAATGATTTTATCACAAGATATCAAGTTATTACTCAATACTATAAATATTAAGAAATGATTAAATCTAGACTTATTTATCCTCTTCACATTTAGATGTAAAAGTAACTCATTTACTTTATTATTGTTTATATAATAAGAACATTTAAATGTAAAAGTATTTCATTCATTTTATTATCAATTAAATAATAAGATCTATTTGTGTAACACTTTATGTAAACTAATTACAAATATTCCTAAATTTCAACTTATTAATTTCTTAACCCAATTATAGATTTACATTGTGGTCACTGACTAAATATATACATGTATTTTAATACCGTTAATATAAATCCTAGAAATTCAAGGTAACTAAAAACTCAATTCATAACCATAAATTAATACCACCTCATATAGTATTCTATTATTAGTATTATGTAGAGGTTTTATTTTAACTCATTAATTCCTGCATATTATATTTTCTATAAGGTATTTTATTTCTTTTATTTATTTATTTATCGTATATATATATCCTTCCTATTATATTTCTCACAAGGAATGTTATTTCCCATATCTATTTTTTTATTGTATTTATATATATATGTACATATACCTACATATATTAAGATTTATCCAGAACACCTTTAAGAAATTCTATTGTATTTAATTATACCTAATATCTTGTAGACATATCCAAAACTTATTTATGGTTTATAAAATAAGTATTTCCCTTAGTTTTAGTTAAACATATTAGCTTCCATATCATATATAACAAATAAAGTAGTTTAGTTAAATTCCTTGATTCACTATAAGTTACTTCGTAATTCCCTTTTATAAATGCGTAAAAATATATAAATATATATTTGTTCCTTAGTTTATTTAAAATGTTAACTCCCATATAATATAGTAAATAAAATGCAGGATAATTAAATTCCTTAATTTATATAAGTTTCCTACTTAAGTAAGTATATATACATATAGTAAATAATTTCACTTCCCTTAAAAGCTAATACAAAAACATTTATAAACTTACTGTTATAAAATGCTAATTTAGTTCCTTTATTTTCCCCAGCTTAAAAGTTAATTAACAAACCATACTTTAATTTTTGGTTACATTAAAAACTTATATTATAGGTTATTCTTATGAAAAACTCACAAACACAATTTTTAAAACCTTTTCCCGTTGCCCAAAAATTCCCAAATTTAATATACAGTAACTATAACATTTTAGACATATTATAAAATTTTTATTTCATAAAAATATCTTTTTAAATTAACCAAATAATTCCAGAAAACCCGTAACTTGTAAAAATCATAACTTACGTTTAAAAACTTCAAAACCATAATAATTTACATCAAAATAAACTAAATAAAATAAGGAATCTATGGTTAAAATTTCAAGTCAAAATACCTTCGGGAAGATATTTAAATTAACCCAACAAGTTAAGACTATTTACTGGTTTTTTTATAGAACTTAAACAACTTATAACCACCAGATCTAATCTTGGCCGTCCATTTCCTTAAGTCCAGATCGGACGGATGCTGAAGCCCCAGTTCTTCATCGAATTCAAAATCGAAGTTGAGTACTAAATCGACGATATCTCCCAATCTCAGAACCAAATTGAGTGATTCTTGTTTCTATGGTTTAGAAATTCAATTACGGTTCTAATGATACCAATTTCCCCAATTATAATGCACTATACAATGGAATTCGAGTTCAGTTCGAATGTTAGGGTTCTAAACGGTTTCCGAATTCAATTCTTACAAATTCTCTCAATCTAATGCATAATAGATGAAATTGATAGAGGGGTATGAACGGTAATACAAAAACGAATGACATTGTCGGAGGAATTGATCAAAAACTCACCGGAATTGCGCCAACGAGGAGAAACGAATTCGTTTTGCTGGAAAATTGGTATTTTATATGCAGTTCGAGTTGCCTACTTCACGGACCAACTCGCACTAATTGAGAAGGGTTCAATCCACAAAACCTACCACATGTTAAAGTATACATGTAACTCTAAACATGGGTGAAAGAATCATTGAAAACGAAGAACTAGGGAGAAAGTTATGGATCCCGAAATATCTGAGTTTACCATATCGTTTCTGGAAAAATCTGGGCAAAACGCGACCAGATCAAGGTCGGAACTTTAGACGCCTATATCTTCCATATGATTGAGAATTAGCCTTGGTCGTAAACATGAAAGTTGTAGAGGGATTAGAGCTCTTCAAAACGAGCTAAAGAACACGAAGAAGTTATGGCAAGACGAAGTTTACCTGATTTCAGAGAAAACCAGAATTCTGGGTTACGGATTCGCAAGGTGGAAACTTTGGATCAATATTCCCGTCGATGTAGGATGATTAGAAGATGTATGAGTTATGTTTGGAAAGAGGAGATTAAGGAGAAGAGAATGCAAAAGACGGCACTCAAAAATTCCAAACGAGGGGAAAGTTATGGAGGTCGCAAGATAGGGCAACAAACTGATTTCTGTTGGCGAAAAACAGGAGAAATTCGACTAAGTGTTGGGCGGCCTGTGATTGACTGACACGTGGCATCTCTTAAAATTTTGGCTCTAAACTTCAATCTATCATAACTTTGGCTAGGATGATCCGTTTTTGACGTTCTTTTTATCGATCTTCATGGTTTTCCATAACCTATTTATTGGTATAGGTTTCATGGCCTGGTTTGACCATTCTCAAAAAGTCAACTCTAGCAAGGCTTAATAAGCTTTAAGGTTTCTAGAATTTTATATGACTTTTATGTTTCAAAACAATGTTCCAACACTTCCTAAAATCTTTATAATATATTTGGAGTGTTTAATAATTTTCCCAAGATTTATTGACTTATAAATCTTATTATTAAATTCATAATACTATATAATAATGTATAATATTAGGGTTAAATAGGAGAAAACCCCTAAATAAATTTCACAATTCCATATACTAATTTAATATTCATAATCCCATATATAATTTAATATTCATAACTCCATAATAATTTAATATTCATAATTCCATAAATAATTTAATACTTAATAGTATTATTAAAGGTTTAATAAAAGAAATCCCCTAAATTAATTTAAATTAATTTAGGGGTATTTCAGCATATCCCCCTTAAAAGAAACTTCGCCTCGAAGTTTAAAAATCAACTAATAAGCACTCACACCGCTTCGGGTGTGCTGAGACAATAAAAGTTCCAATGAAGTTCCATACCAAACCAATCCTTCATCTCCATCCACTTCCATAACAACATTCCACTCAAGATTACTCAAAATCAAACTGAATCAGGATATACCAAGATATAGCATGATGAAAATCAAAAGTCACATACTGAGTCATAATGCAAAAACCAAGCACATACAAACACCTCTCATTCTGCTAATACTGTTCTCCCTTTGCTAATAATGAAACGCGGCATAATCCGGATGAGATAACGAAGGAGGAATATGCCAGCATATCCCCCTTAAAAGAGCTAAGGTACGCCCTCGTACCGCTACTAATGGCACATTCAAAGAATTCAACACCTTATTAACCAGCTTTGTTGAATTTTACTGCACTGTTGATTATATCTATGATCGTTATATATATCTGTATCTCTTGATTGTTATGTATTGTATTTCCTTGGTGGTTATAAAATTTTATCTTATGATTATTATCCATTCATTTAATGACTGATACGAATTATATGTCCATATATGATCATTTATCATATCAATTATATTACTAAGCTATAAACCAGGTGTAACGTATTAAATCCTTAATAATCTTCCAAAATTATCTTCAAAGGTTTATTGGCCAACCATATGTTAAAACTATAAGATAAATATTTTCTGTGACTTTCAAGTTTCAATTGTTTTATATTAACTATCGTATTTTGGACGATTCATTCAGTATTTACTTTATAAAATTTACTTATTATATAACTTCACCCAAGGCAGAATTTTAGAAAGTTCTCCAAAATCTGATTCCTTTATCTTAAAATTTATATATTATATTTTTTAAGGTAGGGACTCTGTATAAAATTTTAAGTCAAATGAGCTAGTCTAATGAAAACTCACTCACTCTTGTAATTATTTTCTTAAGGTTTGTTCTATGTAAGTATTCTTCTGATTATTAAATCTTAGTACTCTCTTAGATGGTGGCTTTTGGTAAATATCACTTTAGTGTGTCTTTTAAAATTTATACCTGTATAATGTTAAACTTCCAAGTAAACATGAGGATTTCCAATCTTTAAGTAACTCTCAATTTTTTTTTAACTGCTCAATACTCAAGTATTTAAGGATCAATGATATTTAGTTTAGTATTACTCTTCTCTTCACTCAATCTTTAAGTAACTTCTTTATTGATTGTTTTTTTTTATATCAACCAGGGGTAGATGTTGTATCTTGAAGTACCCAAATTTTAAACCTTCCTCCATATATAGGTATTTTTCACCAAAGATTTAACTCAATAAACTTTACATTTATGATTTAATACGGATCTTAATATAAATTTGATTGTTCATTGTGGCTAGTAATGAAATATGCCTAGCTCAAGATTTCATGATGGTAACGTCTTACCACCACTTCCCCTCAAGTTCAACACAATCCATCACCTGCGTAGAAGATTATTTACAGTTAGATGACAAGGCTTGTCTAGCCCCTAAACTTCCAGAAGTGGGTGTGCACCCCCACTACTTCAGCCTAGGAGTTCGTCGCACCAGGCACTTCCCGTAGGGTGTTAGGTTTATGTGTTTTCTTTCTAAAGTTAACATAGAGTTTTAATGTGTTTTAGTTCAGATGTTGATCTTTCTAATACGCTACTAGTTCTTGTTAGCTTAATAATTTCTAGACTTAAGATTTATCTTAAACATTATCTTTAGGTAATAAATTGATACCAAGTAGTTCATGAGATTTATTTTCAAACTTTAAAGGAGTTGAAGTACTTTCACATAATATCAATACTAATTTAGTTATTAAAGTTCTATTTGTATACTGTTTTCAACCAAAAGTATTCTTTAAATTCAGGAATTGTGTACTAGCTTTTAAAGGATTGCATTTTTAGCAATGTATTCTCCATGAACATGCTTTTGAAAATACTTAATATTTGGTTTATCTCAACCAAAATCTTATCGTACTTAATATAGGATGTCCAAACTTATATATATGTATATATATATTTTCTGTAGTTTATTGTTGGACGGTATAACAACACATCACACTCAACAGACATTCACAAAAGAAAAGTGTGTAAAGGAATCGTTCACAATTCCAACAAGGGTTAGGAGTCGTGCCTTACTGGAGTCCTCACTTCCCAATTCTACCCCAGTCCCCAGTTTTAAGTGCACCTATAATCTAAGTATTTCACTCGGCTTGTTTTCTCGGGTTCAGAGCGTAACTACGCTCTGATACCACTTTCTGTAACACCCCTATAATAATAAAACAACAGCGGAAAATAAACTAAAGGTGCTACAGACCATCGGGCTCCAAACACCCGGTACCAACCTCACCAATTACAACCTTAACAATTAACTAAGTTACGGTCTGAACTTCGAGAAAACTTAACAAAACATAACAATAAAACACATTCGCTCTCCACAAAACCTAGTCCCATCCCAAACGCTCATTCTCTTCGTGGCCACCTGTAAATCAATTCGTACCTGCAAGATGAAACCAAGCAGCCCACCCCAAAAGGGGCGGGTCAGTTCCCTGGAATGGAACTGGTACAATTCTCCAAAAACAAACTTATAAAACATAACTCTTCAAAATAAATAGTAACATGAAAACAAACTCTTAAAAGTAAAACAGAGATAAAGCACTTCAAAACAATCAAGTTAAAGAGAAAGGAAAACAAGACAAAGATAAAGAACTTCCAAACAATCATCCACTTAAGTAGTCACACCACATAGTTAGTAAGCACCCATTGTTGAAGTTAGAACCAATTCTGGTTAAGAAGAGAAAGACTTAAGTAGTCACAAAGGACTAGAAGTGACATTAATATCCATAACCCGTGGTAGACAGTTTATGTCTCCACCATTTCAGAAGATGATTCCCATATAGAAAATATACTCAAGAGTGGAATAAACCAATTGGGAGAGATGGCCCCCACCGCCAGTCAGTTGCCACAAGGGCGAGGTAAACAGACCTCCGCTGTCAGTTGCCACAAAGGGCGAGGTAAACAGACCTCCGCTGTCAGTTGCCACAAAGGGCGAGGTATAGCAGACCTCCGCTGCCACCGACCCGTTCTCAGTCATCGGTGAAAAGTGTGTGCACCACTTAGTATAAATAATCCATACTCAGTACCAAGATTAACATTTCCCATATTCCCATTAGATTATTAACTGCACAAGAGCAATACCAAAACACTCAGTCCTACAGAGTGCAGAGGCGTAAACCCTCAACAATTAATACCCAATAGAAAGAATCCATTCCCAATTAGGCTGATCAAACTCGACTCATGGATGAAACAATACCCATAGTCCAAAGGAAGAATTTACCAATACCAGATACTTTCCTATATTCCTAGTTACCCCACTAGATCATTAACTGCACCAGAGCAATACCAAAACACTCAGTCCTACAGAGTGCAGAAGCGTAAACCCTAGGCAGTTAATATCTAGTGAAACAACTAGATAGGAGGAACCAATAACCAAGGAAGTTTCACATACAGGCTCAGTTAGTCACATCAAGCTCAGTTAGTCACAAACAGTCTTTGAAATCCATTCAAGATCAGTTGGTGTTCCAAAACATTCCAAAGTCATCATCAAAAATCGAGTACGAGAAATCGTACAAAACATTCCATAAGTCCAAAACACACAAGCTGAGTACGAGAAATCGTACAAAACATTCCATAAAATTTGTCACCAAAAGTATCTGAGTACGAGAAATCGTACCTGGGTAACGCTGTAGCAGTTCTAATCAACTTGCGTAAACAATCAACAGTACTCTGAAGAATATTAAAGGTAGTCTATCATCAATCACTTGTAGCCTATGTTACGCTTAAATAAACTCCTTACTCTTATTTCAAAATCTCATTATCTTTTAAGCCCTCACTTAAATGTTATGTATAATCTTTGAGTTATCTGAGAACGTTGTATAGCCCAAGGTGGTAAGATCAGGGAATGTGTTCGATTAACATTTGCTAATTGTCCATTCATATCCACTTTATTCATACTTAACCACAATTCTCACATTCAAGACTTTTGAGACCTCTATATCATAAATGTATTTATATTATATAATTAAATCTAAGAATTCCAATGATA
Source organism: Limonium bicolor (assembly GCA_023374045.1). Taxonomy (NCBI): domain Eukaryota; kingdom Viridiplantae; phylum Streptophyta; class Magnoliopsida; order Caryophyllales; family Plumbaginaceae; genus Limonium; species Limonium bicolor. Next base: position 109,658,415 of record CM041782.1, on the reverse strand, counting down.
ATCTTAAGCTCAATACCTTTATTCTTAATTTGGAATAAACATTGTATTATGACCTATGATGGATTTATCTTAGAATACTATACTATTATTCCATAAGGTAATGATTAGGTATTTTATCAATATTTACTGGATAATCCATTATGATTAAATCTTCCCCTTAACTTAATTAAGATCTACAACCTGTATATTGGAATTATAGTGTCGTAGATGCATTTCATTACAACTTCATTGATCTTAGAATTTAGAGACAACTACTAGACTCAATTATTTTATCTTTACTTTAGAATGACTTAATATTATAACCATTTAATTATCTTGTCTTAAGATGTTCAATTACTCTTCATCCCGAAACAACTATATTTAATTAACTCAAACCCTTCCAACTCTTTTACTTAGTATCCACAAAGTATATTATTCGCTTACTTATTACCTATATAATAAGGTGTTTTAAGATAACCCTTTTTATGTATCCTTACTTACATTTTAATTCCCCAAGTATTTGATTTTTACACACATTCTCTCCATAGAGTATGTATAATCCTTTTGTACTAAATTTTAATAAACTTATGTCTTAAATACATTTTATATTACTTACAAGACCAAAGGTTTCAAAGGAATAACTTAATAAATTAATTTCCTTTATTGTTTTTAGGATAAACATTATATCTCGACATAAGGTAAAATCTGTCTAAGAACTAAATTCTGATTCATAAGTGAAATTGTTAATTATGTATCAAGATAATCTGTTCTGAAAATCCCCATACCTTATATTCAAATGACACATTAATATTTCAAGTGTCAAAAAGGTAAATCATATAATCTCTTACGTAACCCAGTTTCATCTAATTAAAGGTTTAAAGATTTTAAGTATCTAATTTCTATTTATAAACCTTCTTACTAACTACTAAATACATTACTTAATTATAAACTCACATCCTGAACATTGGTATTAAATGTATTTTATATGGCTTATCAAATTCTAAGAACGTAAGGATTATTATTTAGATTAATTCCCCAATCATAGTTTAATTTAGTTTTATATCATAATCCTTTTAATGATTTTATCACAAGATATCAAGTTATTACTCAATACTATAAATATTAAGAAATGATTAAATCTAGACTTATTTATCCTCTTCACATTTAGATGTAAAAGTAACTCATTTACTTTATTATTGTTTATATAATAAGAACATTTAAATGTAAAAGTATTTCATTCATTTTATTATCAATTAAATAATAAGATCTATTTGTGTAACACTTTATGTAAACTAATTACAAATATTCCTAAATTTCAACTTATTAATTTCTTAACCCAATTATAGATTTACATTGTGGTCACTGACTAAATATATACATGTATTTTAATACCGTTAATATAAATCTTAGAAATCCAAGGGTAACTAAAAACTCAATTCATAACCATAAATTAATACCACCTCATATAGTATTCTATTATTAGTATTATGTAGAGGTTTTATTTTAACTCATTAATTCCTGCATATTATATTTTCTATAAGGTATTTTATTTTTTTATTTATTTATTTATCGTATATATATATATCCTTCCTATTATATTTCTCACAAGGAATGTTATTTCCTTTATCTATTTTTATTGTATTATATATATATATTACATATACCTACATATATTAAGATTTATCCAGAACACTCTTTAAGAAATTCTATTGTATTTAATTATACCTAATATCTTGTAGACATATCCAAAACTTATTTATGGTTTATAAATAAAGTATTTCCCTTAGTTTTAGTTAAACATATTAGCTTCCATATATATATAACAAATAAAATGTAGTTTAGTTAAATTCCTTGATTCACTATAAGTTACTTCTTAATTCCCTTTTATAAATGCGTAAAAATAATATAAATATATATTTGTTCCTTAGTTTATTTAAAATGTTAACTCCCATATAATATAGTAAATAAAATGCAGGATAATTAAATTCCTTAATTTATATAAGTTCCTACTTAAGTAAGTAAATATACATATATGTAAATAATTTCATTCTCTTAAAAGCTAATACAAAAACATTTATAAACTTACTGTTATAAAATGTTAATTTAGTTCCCTTTATTTTCCCCAGCTTAAAAGTTAATTAACAAACCATACTTTAATTTTTGATTACATTAAAAACTTTATATTATAGGTTATTCTTATGAAAAACTCACAAACACAATTTTTAAAACCTTTTCCATTGCCCAAAAATTCCCAAATTTAATATACAGTAACTATAACATTTTAGACATATTATAAAATTTTTATTTCATAAAAATATCTTTTTATTTAACCAAATAATTCCAGAAAACCCGTAACTTGTAAAAATCATAACTTACGTTTAAAAACTCCAAAACCATAATAATTTACATCAAAATAAACTACTAAAATAAGGAATCTATGGTTAAAATTTCAAGTCAAAATACCTTCGGGAAGATATTTAAATTAACCCAACAAGTTAAGACTATTTACTGGTTTTTTTATAGAACTTAAACAACTTATAACCACCAGATCTAATCTTGGCCGTCATCCTTAAGTCCAGATCGACGGATGCTGAAGCCCCAGTTCTTCATCGAATTCAAAATCGAAGTTGAGTACTAAATCGACGATATCTCCCAATCTACAGAACCAAATCGAGTGATTTTGTTTCTATGGTTTAGAAATTCAATTACGGTTCTAATGATACCAATTTCCCCAATTATAATGCACTATACATGGAATTCGAGTTCAGTTCGAATGTTAGGGTTCTAAACGGTTTCCGAATTCAATTCTAACAATTCTCCAATCTAATGCATAATAGATGAAATTGATAGAGGGGTATGAACGGGAATACAAAAACGAATGACATTGTCGGAGGAATTGATCAAAAACTCACCGGAATTGCGCCAGCGAGGAGAAACGAATTCGTTTTGCTGGAAAATTGGTATTTTATATGCAGTTCGAGTTGCCTACTTCACGGACCAACTCGCACTAATTGAGAAGGGTTCAATCCACAAAACCTACCACATGTTAAAGTATACATGTAACTCTAAACATTGGTGAAAGAATCATTGAAAACGAAGAACTAGGGAGAAAGTTATGGATCCCGAAATATCTGAGTTTACCATATCGTTTCTGGAAAAATCTGGGCAAAACGCGACCAGATCAAGGTCGGAACTTTAGACGCCTATATCTTCCATATGATTGAGAATTAGCCTTGGTCGTAAACATGAAAGTTGTAGAGGGATTAGAGCTCTTCAAAACGAGCTAAAGAACACGACCGAAGAAGTTATGGCAAGACGAAGTTTACCTGATTTCAGAGAAAACCAGAATTCTGGTTTACGAATTCGCAAGGTGGCAACTTTGGATCAATATTCCCGTCGATGTAGGATGATTAGAAGATGTATGAGTTATGTTTGGAAAGAGGAGATTAAGGAAAGAGAATGCAAAAGACGGCACTCAAAAATTCCAAACGAGGGGAAAGTTATGGAGGTCGCAAGATAGGGCAACAAACTGATTTCTGTTGGCGAAAAACAGGAGAAATTCGACTAAGTGTTGGGCGGCCTGTGATTGACTGACACGTGGCATCTCTTAAAATTTTGGCTCTAAACTTCAATCTATCATAACTTTGGCTAGGATGATCCGTTTTTGACGTTCTTTTTATCGATCTTCATGGTTTTCCATAACCTATTTATTGGTATAGGTTTCATGACCTGGTTTGACCATTCTCAAAAAGTCAACTCTAGCAAGGCTTAATAAGCTTTAAGGTTTCTAGAATTTTATATTGACTTTCATATTTCAAACAATGTTCCAACACTTCCCAAAATCTTTATAATATATATGGAGTGTTTAATAATTTTCCCAAGATTTATTGACTTATAAATCTTATTATTAAATTCATAATACCATATAATAATGTATAATAATTAGGGTTAAAATAGAGAAAACCCCTAAATAAATTTCACAACCATATATAATTTACTATTCATAATCCATATAATAATTTAATATTCATAATTCCATATAATAATTTAATATTCATAATTCCATATAATAATTTAATACTTAATAGTATTATTAAAGGTTTAATAAAAGAAATCCCCTAAATTAATTTAAATTAATTAGGGGTATTTCAGACTTTGACGCAAAACATTGACCTTACCCAAATGTTGACCTTGACTGAATACCCCCAAATAAATAATATTATTAAATCATTATTTATTGGAATATAATCCAAACATAAATCAGTTCACGTACGCATGCAAACCCATGCATGAAAACGTTACGTAAAAATAGTCGTTTCACCATAAACGCTAAAACGCCTTAGAAACATGTGATCAAGCATGACCTTGTATGACCTTCTAAAACTCAAACCAAATGGTCATACACTCATTATATGAAATATATAAATATATTCCCTAATCTATATTCAGTTAAATACGCAAAACGCTCGGGGAGTGCTCACGCGCGCCCTTAAAGCAAGAAAAGCTCGGAGGAGTGCCGAGGTGGCACGAACTCCTATAAAATTAATTCCTAGAGTTCCTAATATCATTATTTACATTCTAAAGATAACCCAGAAGTGTTCATCAAAATTCAACAAAAACCACAGGAGGATTTCTTAGCGCTCCTTTTGGCCCGGGATGTCCCGATGGCCCGTAAATTATGTCACGGGTTGATATAACCCCATATAACTCAATGTAACATCTTAGTATATGTTTATTACTATAATAAGTGTTTACAAACACTTGGAACTCATAAGAAACAATTGGTTTCCCAAAATTTCCTTAGAGCACAAAAAACACACAACCTTCGGTGTCACGAAAATGCGTTTTACGCATTACTTTGTAGTTTTGACATGCCACGAATTGGTAATCTTAAATAGGTTAAAATGACCTTCTATAAGTTGGGTGTGACTAGTCAACAAGCTCTCTATAGGGTCCGATTTTAAGGGCAAAAACTAGTATAAAATTTGCTTTAAAAATTTATAAAAGGCTTAAAACATGAGACTCATCATCCCATGTGTTATATTACTTAATGTCAAAGTATGTAGGTCTTATTGGACCAGAGAGATGTCGAAATAATGCTTAGGAATAAGGCCATGTGAGCTAGATACAAACAAAATGCTTAAAAGCAAAAAGTAGATCTAGATTCTCTTCTTTTGTTTCTTAATAACTAAGTGAACCTTCCAAGCTTCTTCCTGGCTCTTCATGGCCGGTTTTTGAACCCTATTCAGACCTCCATTTCGTGACTCCACATGAAGAAGAAGACAAGCCAATAGCATTGAAAAATCAAAGGAATATACTCACCTTTCTTACCTTGTCTTCTATGCCAAAATAATTGTCTTTCCACTCTTGCTTAGTCATACCACATGGCCGTTTTCATGCTGGAAAGGAGGCATTTATGAGCCAATAATCAAGGTAATAACTAGGAAAAAGATTCAATTGACATTAAAAATTTGAACAAAACAAAATCAATTCCAAATCTTCTTTCATTTACGTGAGTGAGCCTTCATTTCCCTCCTTGCACAATTCTTGCACGGTTTGGTAAGCTCTCTCCTCTCTCTTCTAGCTTCATTTCTTCCTTGAAGCTCTAAGTCCATTAATGGAGTTTTAACTTTTATCTCTTTAAGGTAAATTCCTAGCATTTCTTGGCAAGTCTTGAAGCAAAACTCCCTAGCATATCAAGGGGGTTCGGCCAACATTTAGTTCTCCAAGGAGATTGTCCAAACCAACATAAAACAAGGAGCATCTCAAGGTAGGTTTTAAAGTCTTGAAAATCCTTAAAGCACTTTTATGTGAACCAAGTTCTACCTCTTCTAAGTCTCTTTTTTCTTCATTTTGATGAAGGAAAACTTGTTCTTCACTACCTTAGGAGTGCCGAAATTATAAGGAGCAAAGTCTAAGGTAAAGTCTTGTAAAACTACTTCAAATCTACTTAAGATCTTTATTCAAGATCTAACTCCTAAAACACCTTCACTTCTTGCATAAAACCGAAGAGGAGCATCAAGTCTACCTAGGAGAAAGCTTGGAGATTCAAGAAGAAGTTCAAGCACTTAACCACCTTTGTTAAGAAGTAAGTTTACTAAGTAAATCTTTATGTTATAAAGCTTTGTTAAGCTTCTAAAATTGTACAAAAATTATGTACACCTCCTAGGTTAATTAATACCGAAATTACTTGGTTTTATATGCCAAAAATATATTATAACATATATAGAAAATATTTACCTTAAGAAACATTTTTGTGTCACAAAATTTATTTATGTTACAATTAATTAAGGCCGAAATGTCTTGGGCAAAAATGCTTATTTTTGAGCTAAGAATAAATATAGACATTACAATAATTTATACATGAGTTATATGACTCATATGAATTTATGTACATTTATTATGACATATAAATCCACTTTTATATACTATATGGTCACTAAATAAATATGGCCGAATTTACCTAAGTGTTAAATAGGTTAATGACCTACTTAGGTATTATCAACTTATATCATAAAGTTTTGTGAGTTAAAAATATTTTATTAGAGCTTAAATGGTAATATTAAGTTATGTGGCTTAAGTATAATTTTACAAAGTTTAGTGGGTTAGTATAAAAACGAGAGCTAAAGGGGGTACTTAGTTGTAATTATGAAATAATATAAGGTAGGAATTAAGTTTATGAATTTTAGATAATTTAAACATGTGTTAAGTAACACTTATAAAGTTTTTGGGCTATTATGTAATTTATAAAAGTTGCTATGAAAGTTTAGAATATATTAGTGGGCGAATTCATATAAGAGAATTATTAGATTCACTTTTGAAATTTTAAAGAATTAAATATTTAGACTATAGTTTATAAGTTAATAAGAACCTATATAAAGTTTTGGATGAAAATGTAATTAATGGAGTTCAAGACCAAAGCCGAATTCTTTTGGGTTAGTTTGGTAATTTAGAATTTATATATATATGTTCGGCATTTATGGAGAAATTAAAATTAAAACTATAGTTACATGACATATGTAAAGGTATAAGATTTGGTGGTTAGATGTAATTATAAGGAATAAATATATTGGCCGAAATTTAAGGGGCTAAGTTGTAATTTTGAGAGTTATAATATTTAAAAGCTATACACCAAAATATAGGGGTGTTTGTAATTTAGCTAAAGAAGAAATTGAAACTCTATAATATAATGAGATTAGAATTTAATATTAAGTTTATGAAACTGGGTTGCTATACGCAGTACAAAAATACTAATCACCGCAGTACAAAATTTTTTTATTCATATTGACGTTATACACATATAATGATGTCGTGTTGTAACTTTTGTTTTATTAAAAAATAATTTCTTGATCGTAAACAGTAAAAAAACTCTGAAGTTACAAAACTTATAAACCCGTATTAATTGCGTCAATATGATTTTACTGTGATCCACGTAAATTGGACGACATTTTATGTTATGTTTGACTAAATTAGAAACATTGGTACATATTCAGAATGTCGTACTAAATTCGTAGTTAAAACGCCTATTTTTGTGAAAAAAACTGTAATTGTAATAAAAGACGATAAACGCTTTTCAATCAGATTTAAATGTTATAATTGCGACTCACATAAGTAAAGACAATTTAAATTGCATTTGACTAAATTACTAACATTGCTACAGTCAGAACGTCGTACTGAAATTGTAGTTCAGAACGTCATTTTCGGGTAAAAAAAACGCTCTCACTATATACATCCCAATCTTCATTGAAAAATTCATTTTTCTCTTACCCACTCTCTCTCCTCTCTCTCTCTTCCTTAAGAAGCTCTCTTCTAACTGCCGGAGCCGCCACCGGAGCCGCCACCCACCGCCACCAACCACCGCGGGACCACCACCGGAAAATTTTCCGGTGAGTTTTTCGAAATTTTTTTTTTTGCAACTTATAGATTTGGGTGTCCTGAGTATGAATTTGGTGTTAGTTTTTTGAAATTCAACATCAATTGAGTTAGATATAGCATTAAACATTCGAAATTAGCAAAAAAAAAAAAATATGCGGGCGAGGAGCAGCGCTGCTCGATCTGGGCTAACGCGAGCACCGCCGCTGCTCTACCCGGAGTCATGCGAGCAGCACCACTACTCGAATTACAGACAGGCGAGGACTCCTGCTGCTCGACTTGGACAGAGGCGAGGAGCGCTGCTGCTCGAATCTGGAGAAGGAGAGGAGCGCTGCTGCTCGAATCTGGAGAAGAAGAGGAGCTGCACAGCTCGCCCCTGGAGCAGAAGAGCAGCTGCGCAGCTCGAACCCTGTTTAATTTTTTTTTTGAATTCTAATATTGTGAATGATTTTTAAATGTTTGAATTTGTTTTTTTTTAATTCTAATATTGTGAATGATTTTTTAATGTTTGAATTTGTTTTTTTTGAATTCTAATATTGTGAATGATTTTTAAATGTTTGAATTTGTTTTTTTATTTCTAATATTGTGAATGATTTTTAAATGTTTGAATTTGTTTTTTATTTCTAATATTGTGAATGATTTTTAAATGTTTGAATTGTTTTTTTATTTCTAATATTGTGAATGATTATAAATGTTTGAATTTTAATGTTATGAATGAGGAATATAACTGTGTGATATGAATATGCAGTGATGGATCGACTGAAAAAAGCAGTGCAACATGTATACTCGAAGAAGAATAAGAAAGACGGGGTACGGAGCAGCCTATGACGGCCTCGTACCATCGTGCACGTGCTCCTGGTGAAGGGCCGAGTAATCCTGCCCCCCGCATGGAAGCGCACGTCATTCATCATTTCATCCGGGTCAATCTGTCAACGACCCTGCGTTTCAGATACCTGCACCACCAAGGGAAGCGGTGGATGACTCTGTGATATACGAGCATATACCGCAGAGACGCATGCCAGTGTTGTCATCATCGAGTAGTGCTTGGTCTGATAGAACACTGCACAGCGCTAGTTACAACATCTCGGGCGAAGGAAGCCACCAGATTGCTCCCTTAGAAGCTCAGACGTCAGGCGGTGGTAGTTCATCACGTCCACCACGCCCATCACCCGCCCGTGCTGATCAGGACCATGTGATGACGGAGTGTTCGCCACATGTTGATGATGATGATGATCAGGACTCACCCGACGTGGATGAGGAGGAGGATGATGAAGATGATGATGTCATGGATCAGGAGGATGAGACTGACGAGGAAGTAGCGCTAGTGATGGTTCCAGTCATTCCTACCTCTTAGAAGTTGACAGAGTGCCAGTTCCTGGCGGTCCACTACTCATTAGTGTTATCACTAGCTTCGGGGGTCATGTAGCGCTTGACTTATGGTCCTCGACTCAGGTATGTTCTCTATCTTCTCCTGTATTTGATCATTTAATTCATACTACGTTTTGTAAGTGTTAAATATTGGTCATTATCTAGGATCGTGGGGTTTTGAGTTTCAAATCCCGTAAGGTGATGCTTACTTGCTGGCCAAAAGATCAAGTTACCTGCAAAAGAGCAAGGAACATGCTTAAGTATTCTGGTATACAGCACCTACAGGATATTACGATGCCCTACAACAATATGTCCTTCATCAGTGCTTTTGTGGAGAGGTGGCAGCCTGATACAAACTCATTCCATATGCCATTCGGTGAGATGACAATTACCCTGCATGATGTGTGGATGATACTGCAAATCCCCATCGTTGGTCGTCCATTGGTAGCGCAGTCATCCACCCCTGAGCTGAAGGAAGTAATGGCTGAGTGTCTTGATTTTGAGGGAGATGTTGAAACTATGACAGAGACACTGTGGAATACCGGCTCAAAGGGTGGCAGCCCATTGATCAGGGGGGACATACATTTTCTGTTTGTAAGTCCAAACAGAACCAGACCGACCAGTTACTGCATCCCATGCAACTGTTATTCCTCATTGATCTGTTGCCTTTGTCATGTTTCTTGATTTTTTGATGAAACTTTTTTTTCTTAAACTATTTGACATATATTGTCATTAATACAGATACATTTTCTTGACTGCATTTTAGTCGGCGATGAAACCACATGTGATATTCTTCCCTCATGTGGAAGGGGACCAAAGAAGCTGTGACAAGAAGTTACAGGGTTTGCAATCAATAGGTGACATACACGGTTGCCGGGTCGTACACCCCACAACCAGTACATGTCACCCGCGCTTATTGTCCTCGAAACCTGGCTGTTTTATGGATAATCTTCATGCTGACAGCCCATCTCGTGACGTTGCAGTATTTGCGAAGACCATATCGGAGGTAATTGTGGTACCGTCGTTGCATGTGGTATGTTTCAAAATTTGTGACGTTGAATATAATTTTCCTGATACG